>JAHLJT010009355.1:84946075-85290676 GCA_031308135.1 Acheta domesticus
ATGAAAACGGCTTTTTGGGTGCCGTGAGGCGGCCGGCGGACGTGAAGCGTCCACCTCCAGGGATTCGCGGGCGGGTCCTGCGCGGAGGAATACTGCCCCGGTATTCTCCGCCTGCGGGCCGACTGCGCCGACTAACGGAGACGAATGGGCAGCGTCAGATCGCTCGGTCGGCTACAAGAGTGATTCGGGAATTTGCTCACGTTGCTCAAATCTCGTGGTGAACTCATCATACCGGCGGAACTTTGAGTTGTTCACGATGCGTTGAGACGGGCGGCGTGCGCATCGCGGGCCTGGATGGGCCCAGCCGTTAGATTTGCCCGCTCGCTTCTTCTTCTTCTTCGCCCCTGTCCAGGAGCGATGTGTTGAGTATTGGCGGTTGACGTGAGGCTCGTCCGAGGCGGGGCTTTTCAAGCTCCAACGAGCTTTTCGCGCGAGTCGAGACACGTGCGTTTGCTGGGTGGAGAGGTGGATAGTAGGTGAGCCGCTAAGCTCAGGAGCCACCAGTAACGTTCTCCAGGCCAAGGAGCGGTGCTGAGATCGGAGCTCGCAATTTGCGATGCGCGCTCGACGGTCTCTAGCGCCGCTCCCCTCTCCTGCTGATGAACTGGTAGAGTGCGCGGTGGTGGTGAGTGCGTCGTCAACGCCAGTGCTCTGTCGCCTCCCGAAACTGGCGGCGAGCTGAGTGACGTGGGGACCGACAGCCCTCGTTTCCGCCAGGAACACTGCCGTTTTGCGCCATTTAGAACAGTTCTAGGATGCCGCCAAGCTCAGAGCTGCTTCGCGGCCGAGCTGAGTTGATTCCACATCGCTGCGGCGCCGCTTGACAGAAGCCGTTTGTTGTAGGGATGGCAATCAGCGAAGTGCGCATCTCGTATGAAGAGATGCGCTCTTGCACACATTGCTGCCCCGTGGTGTCCTTTGTAGGATCGGCACGAGCCCCGCAGTGCGAGGTGGTGCCTGGACCCCCCGTTGCTGGTTCAGGCCCGTTAGAAGCGGGCTACCAAGCACCAAGCGTGGGATTTCTCCCGCGCCGGCGCTTTGAAAGCAGCCCCAACATTTTAAGAGGGCATTGTAGTTTGCCATGGCGAATGCTGCTATCACACCGCTGGGGATTCCGGAGAGCACCCCAGCGGTGGGCGGAGAGCTGTCCCCAGCAGCCACTTTGGGGATGTCGTGCATTTGCACAGACGGTTGTGGTGGTGGTGTTGCAGAGTGTTGTGGTGGTGGTGGTGGAGACGGCATTATAAAATGTTCGTCATCACTCGCCGGGAGCCGGGGATATCTTCAGCACCTACACCCACAGTCTTCATGTCTGGAGTGGCAGACTTCAGTAGCTCCGCTCCAGCCAGATCAACAATATCACAGCTCTTGTGGCGTTGTGCTGAAGACAACATTGACTCGGACGAAATCGTTCAAGTGATTGTCATTCAGCGTGCGCCTCCGGTCACGAGTCAGCGATAAGGCATCTCCCCTCGACGAAGGACGTCGTGGAGTAGTCATTTCATCCTCAGCTATATTTGCTACGGGAACATTTTTAGCTCGAGAACCCCGCGAGAGCAGCGCTCAATCGCGGGGAAAGAAACGTGGCCCATGCCGCGATCCCTTACGGTTTTCCACTGAACGTTTCGTGAGAGCAGAGCTCGATCGCAGAAGCGCCAGGTACTGACCGTGTAAGGATATCTGCACGTACTTTCCACTTAACGCAGCGGGAGCGTAGCTCAACCACGTGCGCCAGGTACTTGTTATGCGCCGCAGCAGAGACCAACTCGAAGCAAGGACGAAGGCCGAAGCAGAGATGTTCAGGAACAGCGTGCTCGGAGCTAGAATGCGGAGGCGGCCCGGCTGCTCTGCTTCCAGCTGCCTGCTCTGCTCGGCGCTGAGATGGACTGCTGCTGCTGCTGCTCGGCGCTGAGTGCTGTTGCTGCTCTCTCGTCGCTGCTCTGCTGTTGCTGCTTTGCTGTGCCTGATCTACGAGCTGATCGAAGCCTTTATACGTGTGAAGTAGTTGTGAGTTTTTTTTCATTGGACCTATTCGCTGACGACCGATTGCTGCTTCTCCGCTCCGTGGAGGAAGAGTGGGAGCCCAGCGGCAACCCGGATTGGCGGAGTTGGATCGTCGTGGGATTGGCGGAGCCGGACCAAGAGCTATGACTAGGCGATCCTGTGCGGCGAGGCGGCTTTGGTGTGCGGCGGAAATTAGGCTGAGTGCTTCTTTGTTTTTCTCTTAATCTATTTTACTCATCCCCTGATCTGTTTCTTGTTCTCCGCTCTGAAAAGTTTTAATTCTCACGCATCCGGCATTGCTGCTATTGGCCCTTCAGGCTTTCCTTAGCAGTCGTGGTCCACTTGTTTTCTCCGTCCGACTGCCGGGAGGATTGTAAACATGTTAGGTCTGGCTATTCAACATGTACCTTATGGTTTTTTATATGTACCTTTTCTCGTTCATTAATATTAGTATTCACAGACATTAGGTTAGTAATAGGTTAGTTAGTCTATTTTTAGGTTAGTTAGTTTTAGGCGTTTAAGTAATTTCCTTATGCTAATAAACAGATCCATCTCCTCTTAATTTCTTAATGATCCTTCTAATTAGATATTAGTATTCTCATTATTAAGGGGTTGGATTTAACTACGCGTTGCGGTGTATTCCCCCTCTATATGCCCATTTGTCAGATTTGCCGGCGACCTCGACGTTTGTCCAATGGCGTTATTTTCTTGCTATACTCTCATCACGTCGCGTCTTGGCAGGTTGCATTAGTTTACAGGTGTATTCTTCTCCTGTTGGTCAATCGCGCCTTGGAAGCTGCCGTCCGACCAATGGCGTTCGCCGACCGCTATGAGGGCCTAATGGTGTTTAGCATTTTTGTTTTCTCGTTACTTATTTATTTATTTCGTAAGCTAGTGTTATTACCGGTCTCATAGATGTATTAATTAGGTTTTGATTATTATTCAGGTAATAACTAGGTCTGTCTCTGCCGCCGCTGTCTCTCTCGCCGCTCTGCCTCTGCCGCCCGCCGCCCCCTCTTCGGAACTTAATTTTTGTGTAATTCTACACAGTGATATAGTGACTCCAGTGTCCTGATACTTCAACTTTAGTTTTTAGCTTAGTGTGTTTTATTAGAGTAGCGTATTTTTCTCTTAAAATCGAATTATTCTTCGCGTAACTAGTGTATTGCTTTCGAACTTGTGTGTTTAATTCCAAGTCGATCGCCGTATCACGGTCGCAAGTGTTTTTAACCGGTTTTGTCTCCTCTCTCTGCTAACATGCCGTCTCGCCTGAGAAGCGGATGGTGCTCCTCTCCAGAGGGGGAAACCAAGAGAGTGAAGGACAGTCGCTCAGTGGTTGCTTCACTTCTTCCTGGCCCGACTAAGGATTCAGACAACAACCATGGAAGGAGCTTATTCACAATATTGTGAATTCTCAGAGCCGGCTCTCTAAGTTGGTAGAGGATTTCAATAAATCAATTTCAGGTTCTTCGGGTTCCACGTCCGCGAATGAAGCGCCGGCCAGCCCTCGTGTTGCTGAATTGTTGTCGCCTCCTGGTAATGAAGCTAACCTACCAAGAGTACATACGCCAGTTTTGGAAGCCTCGGCTGCGAATGACACGGCGTCTGAAACAATAAATCAAACAACTACAGAGCCGCCTCAGACACATATAGATGAATCAGGTCAGGTCCTCCATCATACAGATCAAACTCCTCAAGACCCATATGGCGCGGCTTAGGAGAGAATCAATAAGGAAATGGCTGTTAGGACGGCAGAAGCTAGGGAGTCTGTATCCTCCCTGTCTGTCCACTTCATTGGACATTTCTATTTTAGAGGATTCACATCCACCTGTGAATTCTAAGGAGCCTAGGCCCTCGCCAAGCCTCATGTTCGCCTCTACTCCGAAGCCATTTCCTAAATCATCTTCTCCGCCTCCCCTACTGTCGCCTATACCTAGCCATCCGGCTCTTGAGAAAGCTTCCTCCGATTCTTGCTCTAAGGAGGTAGCTCTGGCTGTCGAACCTAGTCATCCTCAGAAAAAAAGAGACCTCCATGGCGTCCTCAACCATTGCAAGGAAGAATAGAAGGCATCCGGTGACTATCGATGAGCATTCACTTCTTCCTTTTCCTATAGCCAAGCCGGCCAACTACCCGCTTTGTAGGACGCGATTTCTGGGTAGTTCCATCATCGAAATAAGGAAGAATCTTTGCGCTCACCTGTCTAAATCTCATGACTGGCCGAAGCATTTTCATTCCGAAATAACGTGCTCTAACTGTGGCCGTCCTGCAGCGAAAGCGGACCACTACCGATCGTGTCCTTCTAAGGGAGGTCCTCTTCCTCCTCCTAAAGAGTCTCCTCAGGATCCACTGTCGAGTAAACAAATTGAATCCACTCATACCTTTCACTGCCCTTCTGAGGAAGGCCGTAATGGATTGGGTACACGGAAGGAACCGCTCTTTCGCACGGAAGTTATTATCGATGATGGCCCTTCAACATCAATCGACTTTAAAGTCACGATTCCGGTTAGACACCCGAGCATCATCGATAAATACTCCATGCTATTTCCGTCCCCCATTGCTACACCGGCGAAGTGCCCGAAATGCAACTTTCGAATGCTGGAGAATTCCTTGTTCTCAATTAGAGATAAGCTATGCGATCACATGTGTAAGATTCACAAATGGCCCAAGGATTTTCTCTCCCAAATCGCTTGCTCTGGCTGCGGCAAATCGGCTGCGAAAGCGGACCATCACAAGACCTGCACGACGAGGAGAGAACCTCCCGTCCCGCCTGTGCCCTCAGCGCCGAAATTGATGCTCAAACCGCCAAACTCTCATGAGTAGGTTTCGCAGAACCAAACACCTAAAATAAATCGTATAATTCAAATCCCTCCGGCACCTGCTACGCAGAAGCCTAGGCCCAAAAGAAAGGGTGATAAATCTCAAATTCAGTCAGGGAAGGACGCGCCGAAAAAGAGCAAACCTAAGGCTAAAGTAAGTAATGACATTGTTAAGGTTACTTTCGCCAATGAAGCTAGGACTGTTGAGATCCCTCACCCGATTGAGCTTAGGAAAGATGCTTCGGTGCACTATACTCAAATCGGAAAGATAGATAACACCGCAAGTGACCAAATCTTAGTCTCCGTTTCTGCTGATAAGCGCTTGGTTAAGAGTTAAAGGCCAACCAGCGGAGGAGATTGTTCTGGATTCTGCAGCCCCTTCTAATGAAGTTTTCCGAGTCACGATATCTCAAAATGAGAGAAGGGTAACATGCAGCAACCCGGCTTCTGAGACGGGAAGTGAAGAAGATACTAGCTCCAGGTTCCCTCCTGTAAATCTGCTAAAATTTCAGACCCTCTTCAGCCGAGAATCGTGGACGCACGCGCTTTCTTCCCTCTGCCAGCCGCAAGGGCTACCAAATGCCCTTTGTGCCCCGCCTCGTCTCCGCCTATAAATAGTTCCAGCTCTTGGTCCACTCGGCTTCAGAGCTTCAAGAATCACCTTAGTAGACGCCATGGGGATACGTTCTCAGTCGTTAAGGTCTGCGCTGGCTGCAAGGAGCTGGTCGGTAAATGGGAACCACACTTTGCGGTATGTCAGCCCGCCGCTGCCCTGATGGCTCGGGAAGACCTGAAAGCTCCTGATTCCTTCAGGTGTCAGACCTGTGACTTGGGATTCGCGACAGAGACCCATAGGAGCCAACACTCGAGAATTCACCAGCGCTATCACTCGAGAAGAGCAGATTCCACAACCGGACAAAAGGAGGAGACAGCTAGAAAGGGAAAGAACTCTTGGGAATATGAGGAGAGATTCTTCATCCCGCTCTCTCTCGCCTGGTGTGGAAGAGGTTATCGTCTCCAAGTATTTCGCCGCTCAAAACCTGCCTCTTCAAATGATGGCTCGAGTAAACAAAGGAAGAACCGCAAGAGAGTTTTGAAGTCTAAGAAGCCCCAGCGGTTGCCGGAGCTTGTTCCTTCACCTTTCGGTATCTCTCCCGCCTCTGAAGATTCCCCTGACGAAGTCAACATGTCTGCTGACAGGAGTGAGTCGTCCTTCAGGAAGACATTTTCCCGGAGACTGAGCCACAAGAGACCCCTGAAGTAGCTGTCGCGGATCATGACTTGGTAGGCCTACTAACGCCGGTCCTGGCGGAGATACGGGGTGAAATACTTACGGCCTCTCTATGCCCTGCCTCTAACTCGTCTTGGTCCGCCCTTTCCAGTTTAATTGACGAGGCGGTTTCCAGAGTGCAAAATATCTGCTTGCGTAACCCGCCTAGGGTACAGGCCCTCTGGAATGAACGCTGACGCTGAGACGGCGAATAAGGCGAAGATTTCCAGAACCCGAAAAGAGCCATGAGGATAATCACCGGCAATCAAAGTTCAAATTGCCGAATTGACGGTGACATCCTAGAGGCGCATTTTCATCAGCCGCTGGCTCCGGAGAACCCTCGCTTGTCGTCCCTCTTCTCCGCCGCTCCCACAGAGGAAGAAGTATTCAGCGACGCATTCGAAATTAAGGAGGTCGCCCAGAAGCTGAACACGTGCGCGAACTCCTCTCCCGGGGACGACAGAATCACGTACGACCATTGGCGACGGGTTGATCCCCACGCAAAACTACTGACTGTGATCTTCAACGCTTGCAGGAAACATAAGAAGATCCCGGACTCCTGGCGCCACTCGAAAACGATTTTCATCCACAAAGGAGGCGAGGAGGAGGAGGTGCGCAATTGGAGGCCGATTGCTTTGGCCCCAATTATCAGGAAGCTTTACGCGGCGCTCTGGGCGCGGAGGCTCTCCAACTGGATTGAGGACAACAAGATCCTGTCTCCGGCCCAGAAAGATTTCAGACCTCACGACGGAGTGCTGGAACACAACTTCCTGATAGAAAGGGCTATAGGCGCTGCCAAAGAATCTGGCCAGAGTCTCTGTCTTGCCTTTTTGGAACTGAGCAATGCCTTTGGCTCAGTGTCAATAGACGCTATTTTGATGGCGCTGGAGAAGGCTGGTGCAGGCAACACTCTCCTCGCAGTGGTAAAAGACTTCTACCAGGACAATACCACCACCCTTGTCTCTGAGAATGGTTTAGTAGGGCCAGTGGACTGCAAGAGAGGTGTCAGACAGGGATGTCGGCTGAGCCCTATTCTATTCAATCTTGCGATTGACCCCGTGCTCCGTCGTGCGCTCTATCTGTCAGATATGGAGATCGCAGGTGGAGCATACGCAGACGACATATGGCTGGCAGCGTCTTTACCTGCTACGCTCCAAAACATGATCGATACCGTCGTCAAGGGAATAGAGGAAGTGGGCATTGCCGTCAATCCGGCCTAGAGAGATTCCCTGATGATAAAAAAGGAGAAGGTTCAGTCCATGGAGTTACACACTCCGCTGGGGCCCATCAACTCCCTCTCTACAGATCACTCGACTCGCTTCCTGGGGAAACCGGTTGGTTTCTCCACGCTTCATCCCTTAGCGAAGATTAAGGAAGTCATGGACCAGACGGAGGCTGTTCTCTACTCCGATCTCGCGCCATTCCAAAAGATCGACGCTCTCACTTGCTTCATCTTACCGCGGCTCCCCTTCCTGTTCCGCATGCGGACAGTGAAGGTGGAGGACGCGAAGAAATAAATGGATGTGCTGGGCAGTGAAGGAAATGCTGGGCCTGCCTGAGAACGCCTCGACTCATTATTTATATGCGTCACGTTCGGGAGCCGGGATCGGTCTCCCCGAATTTCACAAGGAGGCTTGGTTCGCCCAAATTGATAGCGACTTTAAATTCCTGACCTCTCCGGATCCAGTTATTAGAAAGGCGGACGATCAAGACCTACGCGAGACTTTAAGGAAACGCCTACCTGAGTTTCCCAGCAATGCAGATGCGGCGGCCTCTTTTCTCTCTGTGCGTATCAAGGTTAGGCACTCTGGAAGAGGAAATGTCTGGTCGGCCGCTCGTAGTGCCTCTACTCTTCTTGGAGTTAGATGGGTGTTCTCGCTACAGGACGGTCTTCTTTTCCCCACTCTCATACTCGGTAAAGGCGACGATAGTAGAGCAATCGAACCGAGGCAGAGGAATCTCACCCTCAGGAGATTGAGAGAGAGGAACCAGCTGCTAAACTTGAATGGCTGGAAGGCCCAGCCTGATCAGGGTAGAGCTGCGGCGAATCTGGGCCGAGGAAAGTCCGTTTCATCCCATTTCATGAGAACGGGAGCCTTCTTGAGATGGAAAGACTACTACTGGGTCCATAGAGCGAGATTAAATCTTCTTCAGGAAGAAGGCGCTTGCCGCTACGGCTGTGCGGAGGACGGCATTCCTTGGAGGGAGACACAGGCCCATGTTATTAACCACTGTAAAAGGAACCCGTCTGCCATCACGGTGCGGCATAATAAAGTGGTTGCCCTCCTCAAGCATGATGCAGTGGCCAATAACTGGACGGTTATTGCAGAGGATCAGAGATTCGGCCCCTCTTCCTCTGATAGACCTGATCTGATCTTGGCAGACCGCCAGAAGAGATCATTCAAAATTCTAGAGGTGTCTGTGCCCTTTGAGGGAGGCAAAGGAGCGCTTGCCAGCAGCCGTAAATAGAAGGCAAAGAAGTACAAGAACCTGACTGACGAGCTTCGTGGGATGCCAGGGGTGTCCAGAGTGGAGAATCTCCAGGTGATCGTGGGCGCCCGCGGGGCCTGGGATCCCGAGAACGACAAGGATCTGAAGAATCTAGTCCACCGCGACTACCTCCCGACTCTGAAGCGCCACTTCGTCAGCAGCGTAATCATGTCCTCAAAAAACATCTTTGACTCCCACACCTAGCTTCTTTGTTGAAGGTGATGGGGAGTAAGTCGCTGCTGGGACCGAAGGAAGAGCGGATGGAGCCGAGCCGAGGGAACAGTTCCACTTTGGCTCCTTCAGAAGTAAGGGTTAATGTAATTAATCTCTATGTACTTTCTTCCTGACAAGTTCTATCCAACGCAATATATTTACATTGTATGCACAATGTACTTATTTGCAGATGAGACTCACAGCAAAACTCACCTAAGTCGAAACCGAATTCATCACAATAATTTCGTCGACTTTGATGAAACAATTCGTTCTACTCTTTTTACACTCTACACTCTCAAAGCCGACCTTCTGAAAGCCTTCACAATCGTAAACAATAATTTAGATGAACCTATCTGAAGGTTGGAAGGCAGTGGGTTGACACCAGATAGGCCACTTTCGGTCCTTATTTAAATTTTGAATGGTGACGCCAGCGCGGCGACGACATATGCCCATGTCTGTTCGCCACCAATTCGCTCTGGCGGTGAAGCTGTGAACTACTCAGTTGCACAGTTCGCCGGCTGGGGTCAAGACGGGTTCTGCATTTCCGTTTTTCTTGCATTTCCGGCTTTCTGCCTCGATGAGCGTTGGGTGTGTGGGCTACGTGCAAAAGACCATTAACGGTTTCTAGCGACCAGTTACTTTACGTTTAGGAAAGAAATTTAATGATATACTGCCGAATCGCATTATCAGCGTGTATTATGACTGCGAGAAGATACTGGATGCCAAATTACACGAATTCGAAATGGAAATTAGCCATTGAAACGCGCCAATTTGATTTTCCGAGTAGCGTGAAAAAGTGAGTCGTATCACGTTTTTATGTATGAAGTTTGTTGATTAATGCTGATTTTTTATTACTAGTATTTTAAAAAAAATTATGTCTGTAAAATAAATATTTTCGTTGTAGATGCAGAGAATGGCTAAAATATATTGGGAACCAGCTCTAGCCAAATGCTCGTGGAAGCATTAGTAGGTCTATTTGCAAAGTGCATTTTCTGGAACAGTATGTAACAGCGAATAAGAGACCATTGATAATGCTGATCCAATAAAATTTTCCGAACTACGAAATACCCTTTGCGAGAAAGCGGTCCAGTAGAAAGACGTAAATTCTCCATTATCTTCGATGTGCATTGAGATATTTCAAGCGTGCGTCGTAAAGTGATTCTCTAATGTTTATTTTGAATTTAAGATACCCGGATTGCCCCACAAAATTCCAGTAGATGTTGCTAATGGTAAGATTTTCAGTAGAAATAATAATTTATTTGTTCAGAGAACAGTTAGTGGCAATATTCATTACAATCAAATAGTAAATAATTTGAATAAAGTGTAACAATTTGTTCTTGATTGTTACAGGTACTATTGTCTTTCAGCATGCTGCTACACCAAGTGGCAGATGCTTTTGCTAGCCTTGTTCGTGCCCTTACTTTATTAGTAGGGGATGGTGGAAAAAAGTGGAAATGGTTCTTAAGAGTGAAAATAATGTTTATTATTTTTAATGTTAAAAGTGTACCCCAGTAATGTAAGTTAACATGAAGTGATCATAGTGTTTGTAAAATTGTTTCCTTCGAGGAGTCAGAACTCAAGAGAGAAAATTTTAAAGAATTATTGTTATGTGCAGTGAATGGCTTTCTTAATTCTCACAAAGTTTTTGCAGATACCTCTTCTAAGCTGACAGTTCGTAATGGTATAAATAATGAGAGTATTTATTTCAGTGTGTGCTTTGTCATTCGATTCAGGTCCATTGTATAAACTTTTTTCCCACATCTGTCCTTCGAATGTTCTAATTAAATTAAACTTGATCTGAGGATTAAATTAATTCTGTAAAAGATGGTCATTTTCACAAATTTTGCCTGTTTTACTATGACACTTTATTTGGAAATTATGAAAACAAAAGTTTTTACTGCCTGTTTCAGGGTCTAATTCATAGCAAAGGTGCAGTAACGTTTTCATTTGTTGCTTTTAAGCCCTGTTCACATTGTTCATGTATAGTGCTGTGTAATAAAGTATTATTCATCTTTATTTGGCATGTCTCCAAGCAAGCAAAGTTTCATGTTCGGGCTGGTATACTGTTTTTATTGCCTTTTGTAATACAAAATTGTTCATAATTTTGAAATTATAAAATTGTGTAATGTCAATATGCTTAATAAATACTAGATTTTACTGCTATAATTTGTGTTTTTTCTTCCACAAAATCCTTATAATTATTTTTGTTGTCTTTTGATAAGTTATGGTTAACGGAATGGGGAGTGAAATTTTAAAACTTCCGTGTAGCTGTCTTTTCAAATTTTGCTGTTACTTCTACGCTATTGGCTGTTTATTTGCCCAATAGAAATCAATACAGCTGCATATGGCGGTACCGGAAGTTCAGCAAATAAGGCAGCGTTGCCAACCCGAATTTTAGAAAATTAGTAGATTATGTGCCAAATGTTGGTAGAAGTTGGTAGAATGTAAAATGCAAAATTGGTAGATCTACCACCTCAATTTAGAAAATTTTTAAGATTAAAAATACATGAACTGTTCTTAAAATGTTTATTTTTGGAAATTTTACATATTTTCATTGAAAAATTTTAAATGTTCTGCGCTAGGCTGCCCGTTGTTTGCCATGAAGTATAAATAAATGCACACAAGACAGAACAAACAGCAATCAGCACCGTTAAAACGTAGTTGTTTAGTTTCAACAACAAAACAGGAGCAAAGATTCACCATTGATTCCGTAACAAACCATCCGGGAATGGGCCACAGAACAGTATAATAATGTCTATGGGCGCGAAATGGCACGAACGGCGAACCGTTGTTGACGTTTTTGTTTTTTTGTGGTTTATGGCCTGGACTCTCTGTATGCTTGACGCGTCGTCGCATGGCTCACGCAACGTCGCTCGTCGTTATAAAAATAATTCAAAGTGATGATATATGTCAAACTAATTTTAAAAAATAGGTAGTTTTTAGGTCTAGGGTGGTAGATAGGTAGACTGAAGTGAAAATTGGTAGATCTACCAAAAAGTTGGTAGACATGACATCACTGAAATAAGGGTTCTCCGTTTAACATTGGGTGTCGTCTCTGAGATATACTCTTTGGTTGGAAGGGGTCGTTCTCAACACAGACGGTTGGGTACAAGTAAGCAACACTGCGAATTTTCCCAACCGTGCACCCAAGACTGCACATAAGACACAGACACCACAGTCAATCCCAATTCAAAACATATTTAGTGTTTTAGATTATGAAACAGATTTTCCTCACCTTCCTGATCCTCACAACCCTTCCCTTCCATCGACAAATACATGCACAAACCAACGCAAACAGGCTAGGAAGCGTATTAAAACCAAAACACGTAAAGCTACGCATCCTAGCCCACTTGAAAACAAAGCCATTCCTACTGAGCCTAAAAAAACAGGTACTTATTTTAGTTGACAGCCATGGACGCCATCTTTCCTCCATTCTCAGTAGGAAGTTACCCTCCAACTATTCAGTCTCGTCTATTTTTAAACCGAACGGGAGGTTTGCAGAATTGGACACCCGCACGAAGACAATGACCAATCAGGACACGGTCATTATCATAGGAGGGCAGAATGACATTAATTTGGGCGGTAACTTGAACAACATGTAAACAAATTACAATGTGCCGCCCTAAATACTAACATTGTTGTCTCGACTCTGCCCTTCTGGTATAACAGACAAACACTATACAGCGATATTAAGGACGCAAACCAACAATTAAAACTGCAACTGAGAGAAACAAATGTAACATTTTTTGAAATGAATTTCCTCTCAGTAAAACACTTCACCCGGCACGGTCTCCACATGAGCCTTGCTGGAAAACATGCAGTCGGCGAAAAGCTTGCACAATACATCATCAACTCCAGTCCTACGCAGTCTCCTGCCAAAAATCCATCCCTTTCACCTTCCTTACGTTCTCCACTCCCCACCCTTATTCCGAACCCTCTTACCCCCTCCTGTGAACATACTCCCGTTTCTTCCATTCCCACTACCAATGACGCCCCCATTTCCTCAACCTGTGTCTGCTGGGACACAATACAACCTTCGACCACACATGGAATAAATATATAGCAACTACAGTCAGATGCAGCAGAAAAACATTTGTATAGGTACTTGCAAAAAATAAATATATTGCACCATAATGTTCAATCCCTTTCAAATAAAACTGAGTTTATCCAGGAAGCTCTACAGAGCAATTTAAATCAAATGGATGTTCTTTGCATTACAGAACATTGGTTATCTCCTAATGAACTTAGCATTTTCCCAATTCCAAACTTTTATCTCGCAGGTTATTATTGTAGAAGAAGAGAATCTCATAAAAGTCCTGCTTATGGAGGTTCTTGTATTTACGTTAGAAATAATATCGATTCTATCTCCTTGACGGAATTAAATGAGTATTTCGTTGAAAATGTTTTTGAAATTTCTATTGTACTTCTTCCTATGCGAAAAATGATATTGCTTTGCACCTACAGGCCTCCAACATAGAGAGCTGCAGATTACATTTTGTTCTTAGAAAAACTAGAGATAACACTAATCAAAGTCATCAATCGCTCTTTTGAATCCATTGTTGTATGCGGAGATTTTAACATTGATTTTCTGGTCGAATCTTGCGAGAAAGAGCAGTCTCTTAATTTAATTAATTCCTCCAGTTTAGATATTACAATAAAAGTACCTACACGGATCACAGTAAATTCAAAAAAGGCAATCGATCAAATTATAATTAACAAAACCACTACTCGACATGCAATTGAAACAAAAGATTTAGGACACAGTGCATAAATTCTTACCAATATAAGAAAGGCGAACAATGACACAATAAGTAATACACGTATGAGTAGAGTGATTACTAAAAGTAAAATAAAATTATTCATTGATTACTTGCTGCAGGAGTCATGGGACGCGGTTTATAACACGACATAACGCGACTTATACTCTCTGGTCGAGACTACAGATGTACACTTGTGTTAAAGTTTAGTAAATTTACACTGATAGTCTGTTAAGAGTGTTTCAAATTTGTATTGCTTCGTTCTTTTGGTACATGTTTAAATAGGACGTTTATGAAGAGTAAATGCGAAGAGAAAATTTCTACCTCTCTATTATTTGATGAATTAATCAAGATATTACAATAAAAATCTTGAAGCATTCATTCCCTTCCCTTGTTTTAAAATGATAGCTGGTTTCTGCCATAACACACTCAGATCGATTCTTGTAAGTTTGAAAAGGACCTTTATTATTATCGTCCTTCCGCTACAAATTATTTTTATTTTGTTCTTTTTGATGAACGTTGCTTTAGAATTTCATTAGAAGAAAAGTTCAATTCATATGAACAAATGGGAAAAAAACTTTCTGATAGATAATATTGATGTTTGGTCATATGATGTTCGTGTCAAGGCCATGAATTTCTGTAGTTAACCTCTATCCCCCACGGCCACCCCTCTCACATTCCTTGTTTCCACGCAACAGACTCGATGCCGCGAAGGTCTTTCACCAACCGTTCACCAACGGCGACTGTTGCAAGCGCTGCTACACGAAATATTGTCCGTTTCATTCAAAATCACATATCAGAAAGTTAATTTTATACGCAAATTACCATCAAAATACTAGCATATGATACATCATTGTATTCCTCTTTTCATGATCTATCCATTGCTGGTGAGAAAATGTTCAGTTCTATTTAAAAAATCAAAGATGATCAAATTTCTCGGAAACTAGAAATATTATATACAATTTATCTACGGCATGTTACTTGCCCCATGATTCCACACTATTCATGGAAAACTGTATTTCGATATCCTGGACCGTTTAGAAGTTATGGTGATGGTCCATAGTTGGTGGGACACGTGTATATCTTATTACTACTACTAGTACTGCTATTGAAAAAGAATATAATTGTCTCTAAAAAAAGGTGATACGTAACAGTGAAATGCATGAGATTGATGGCCATTATGAATTCACGGGAACATTCTAAAATTGCAGTTTTCATACCAATAAAGCAAAATAAGCTTTATAACGAATTATTTTATTTATTTGAGCATTGTGCCATTTATTTTTTGTATTTGCTTGCATCTTAAATTTAAAAAATCGAATTCATAACTACGTTCTGTGTGTTTTGTTGGTATTAGAACGTGCGATAAAGTATTTAAAAGGTCAGGGCATAAAGAATCAGAAAGGCCCGCAAGCAGAGATATAATATCCTGCAAGAGTATTAAGTATTGAATTGAACATTCAATGTACCTGTTCAGAACAGATGCCTCAAAAATTTTACTAGTGGTGCTTCCAACGCATATACTTTCTCGCTCTGCTTCTATACGGTCCTTATTGCTATTCCATTACTTCATAAACCAGCAAAAGTGTATTATACCAGCAAACGTTTTCCGTACCGAGACCCGACATCCGAAACTCAAAATCAACGAACCGGCTCTTATACCACTACGCAACACCAACACCACCTGTGTCGAACAGAGCCTTGAAAGAATAGAACCGACCTATAAAATGGTAAATGCATGATAAAGAAACAATTGATACGATGGTACATACGACCTACAAATACAAGAAGAGAAGTTAAAAATTGTTAAAAGTTAACAAATTGAACGAATATATACAGATATTTCCAGTACAATTATCGCAATTACTTATATTTTGCTCAAAAAGTAATTGTATCAATTTTATCATTAGAAGCCGGTAATTTTCAACATACTAAAAATATGTCTTTCAATCATGACCAAGAAGGGCAGCGGTGAACCTTTACGAAGTATTCGTAAGGCTAGAGTGTAATTATAATTTCGGAACCATTTGGGATTGTAAGATTATCGCATGCGTTCTGGTTAAAATGTTTTACAATATAACGTTAAAATACTCATATTTTACTTCAATTGGTTCATACAGATATATACTAGACAACGGTTGATTTGACATGTCATACGCTTCAGAAATCGAATAACAGAGTTGAAAAATTGTTTACAAAACGCAGTTAGGGAAAACACAGACAAGTCCTGTCTATTTATCTGCATTGATTCTATTCGCGAGTAGAAGTACTTCAAATGATTTTCAATATAGTGTCTACACTATTCAATGTTTTTTCCTGCAACATCACATTCATCAAATTAAAATCCCCCTCAGGGGATCAAACTCGGCACCTTCCTTATTGAAGATCTCAACCCAAAGGTGCATTAACCAACCGCGCCACGGAATCCACATGCGGACAAACTCCTTATATTTTAATCGAAACGTAATTGTATCAGTTCTATCATTAGGAAGCCGGTAATCGTCAACATGCGAAAAACATGTCTTTCAAACATGACCAAGAAAGGCAGCGGTGAACGGCTAACTCCAAATAATTTATCCGATGATCGGTATTTGAAAAGTAACTACTGCGAGAAAGTATGTGCCATTCTATAGCACCACTAGTTTATTTATATATTTACCGTCCCTTATTACACACGTGCAGAAATTTTAAGGAAAAAATTTGGAGCGGTTTTTGAGAAAATTCTTTTTTGTAAATTTGAATCGCAATTTACGTAAAAAATACTCGTTTTTCCAAAAAAGGGTTCATGACCTTATTTGAAGTGCTAATTTTGTTCGACTTTGTGTGAGGAAAAAATCTCTATCTTCAATTCTGCAGTTTTTAAACAGTTTTTTACAATTTTCGAAAAATTGGGCCTATCAACGAAAATGATATCTACGTCATTCCCTTCAACGTTCTTCGCACTATTCAACATCAAAATATAATCAAAAAATTTAGAGCCATTTTCTTTTAACTTAGAAAATCTGAAAATGGGCTTCAAGTAAAGTACCCTCAAATACTGAAATATCAGTTTCAAATTCCAGAGGCCTTGAGACGAGTAAAAACGATCGAGGAATATCAATTTTGAAGAAAATCGGCCGAACGGTTTAGGCGCTAGCGTTGACCACAGACGGGCAGGCGGACAGACGGACGTTTTGCCGTCAATCGATTTTGCAGTATGAAGAAGCAACAAATCATGGATTTGACTACACCACGATATAGAGGATTTTTTTTTCTAAATTTAGCAACAGGTTTTATCCACTTTTTTGTCACCAGACCCCTGCTATAAGAGTTTTTCTGGCGAAAATTCCCCGTTTTCCGCCGCACGATTACATAACTTTCTCTTCTTACGAAGTATTCGTAAGGCGAGAAAGTAAAAACTGATTGAAAATCTAAATAATAGTAAAAACGTGGATGGGATGAGATTACACCAGAAATATTAAAAAAATGCAAGAATTCATTAATAAATGTTTTAGTTCACCTAATTAACAACTCACTAGATGAATGTGTTTTTCCGGATTCATTGAAAATTAGTATTGTACGACCAATATTTAAAAAAGATAATCTTACTGAAGTCGTAAACTATTGACCAATAACTCTTACGTCATGTTTTGCAAAATTATTAGAGAAAGTAATAGCTGTCATAATCTACAATTTTTTGGAAAAGAACAACCTGTTAAGTAATAAACAACATGGATTTAGGAAGGATAAATCCACTATTACTGCAGTTGCTAATTTTATTCATAATATAATAAATAATCTAGAAAATAACTTTTATACTGCAGGTATATTTATGGACTTATCGAAGGCGTTTGACAGTGTCTCACATAAACTACTTCTTGAAAAACTAGATCACTATGGAATAAGAGGTAACATTCATAATAACTTACGTCATACTTAACAGAACGTATACAAAGTGTTCAAATGTACTGAGAAACAAAAATTCATTAATAAAGTTAAATCTAATTTTGCTCTAGTTACAGCAGGGATCCCATAAGGATCAGTATTAGGACCTCTCCTATTTATAATATACATGCACGACATTCGAACACCAAAAAAATAAACTGATCTCATACGCAGATGACATAACGTTAATTTGTAGTGTTAAAAACATAATAGCATTAAAAGAAAATATGACTGATAAAATGCACCAAGTATCCAGTTATATACGACATAATAATCAAAACCTAAACATAAACAAAACATATATGATGCAATTTAGTCATCACAAACTAAACCTAAATTGCAAAATATATAAACAATCAAAATGTACACCAAGTGCAAAACCATATATTTATTGGAATCCACATTGACCAAAATCGAACATATAACGAACACTTTAATGCCATATGCAAAAAAATTAATTCTAACATTTACTTACTGCGAAATCTCTCAAAATGTATGACAGTGAAAATGCTCATTACTACATATTACGGCATCATATACCCTCACATTCAATATGGCATAGAAATATGGGGAGCAACAAGTGTCGGGAACATACACAGGGTTATGATAATACAGAAAATGAGATGCATTTTCCAGCTGCATCCTAATCAATCTTGTAAACATTTTTACAAAAAATACAAAATAATGACTGTTGTTGCAATTGATGCATTTAGAATAATTCTGCTCATGAAAAACAATAACTGTCACGTTACTCAAAATAAATGTGTATATCAATACTAGCTGACCCGGCAAACGTTGTTTTGCCATATAAATTATTCCTAGGGTTATTTTAGTAGAAAAAAATTACTGATTGTTAGTGTTTGAGGATGTGGTAAATAGGAGCTGAAGAGACATGGAGTGCTGTGAACGATGATGGAATATAAAATAACACAATACCAAACATTTATATTTTAATTTATTGTAATTTATTTTTGAAATGATATACATTGCTAATTATAATAATTTTACTAAAAATATAGCAATCCCCCAACGCAATAGAGTGTACAATATTTTTTGTTATCCCATCTTTAGCTAACACAAATAAACAGGGTGGTTTGCCCACTCGAGAACATTCCACGTGTAATTCACCGTGTGAGAGACATGGTGCGCTAAAAAATAAGCCACAAACAGACATCGTTTGGTCTTAAAACTTATTGATAGTAATCGCAAATGCCAATCTTAACGGAAATTGAAGACGCTTTAATTGAATTGGCACATCTGTGGGTATAATAGTGGCAGTAATACATTATCACCTCGAAATTTGCTATTTAAAATGATGGCTTCGACGTTCTTCATTACAGCCCTGCAAATTAATCATAAATTATTTAAAAATTACACCGAAATAGAAAAATGATAATTGTAAAATTACGATTAACGCCCACACAATAAAAATAATGGCCGAAAATTGTAGTGAATGAGAAACGGCTCATTGTGTGAGAGATCTCATCCCTACACCGTGCTGCTTATTGGGTCTGAAGCAATGTTGCCAGATGTGAAACGTCTGATTGCGAAGTTTTAAGTTCGAAAATGCGGATTTCTTCTAATGAATGCAGATTTACTAATATAATTTAAAAATAGGGGAAACATCAATAATTCATATATCGTTATCTGGCAACATTGGTCCGAAGTGACGCCGGTAGACGCCTTGCGGGAATACTGGTCAAGTGATATCATTATATCATGTAAATCAATCAGGGTTTTCTTTACCTATTGTTGCACTAAATGGCTGTAAAAACGAAAATCTATACATTAAAAGACGGCAGGAGCAAATAATTAACGATAATAAATAAATTTTCTCTAAAAAACAATCATTTAAAAAATTGTTATAAAATGCATGTACACATTTTTAACTGTTCAACAATGAATCTGTTCCCCATTTTGTAATTCGATAATTTAATATCAACTTCCGAAGGCTAACTAAACATTAATTAACTAAGGCTAATTAAACAATTTGCAGCAACAAAATCACAAATTATTAAAACAAAGTTCCTAGTCATATCTACCTATAGTCAAATAGTAATTGCTGTGCTTTTTTCTCCTGCTAATTATAGTGTTAATGATATATTAATCGCTAATATGCTTGAGACTCCTCAAACCTAACGCAACAATCGCGGAGGCAAACATGTTTCTAGTTGAGCCCGGCAGACGTTGTTCTTCTCCTATATCTCTCTTTCTCCTTCCCTCTCTCTCTTTCCCCGTCTCTCTTTCCCTGTCTTTCTCCTCTCTATCTTTCTCAGGCTCTGTCTTTCTCCGTCTCTCTCTCTTTCTCCGTCTCCCTCTCTTTCTCCGTCTCTCTCTCTTTTTCTCCGTCTCTCTTTTTCTCCGTCTCTCTCTTTCTCCGTCTCTCTCTCTTTCTCCGTCTCTCTCTCTTTCTCCGTCTCTCTCTTTCTCCGTCTCTCTCTTTCTCCGTCTCTCTCTTTCTCCGTCTCTCTCTTTCTCCGTCTCTCTCCTTCTCCGTCTCTCTTTTTCCGTCTCTCTCTTTTCTCCGTCTCTCTCTTTTTCTCCGTCTCTCTCTTTCTCCGTGTTATTCACATTTAATAGCAGATTCTGCACATCCCTGAGCAGGTGCGTAATATGACGAAACACCGTGAAGCGGGTGAAATACCGCAGTGTGAAATACATACCGTGTGTAGCGGGTTGCCTAGAACGTTTAGTGCGAAAATAAAAAAAAATTGGGCTGGACCACCCTTATTACTAAGGGGCATAAAAATAGATAACAACCTATTCTCAGACCTACTGAATATACATATAAAATTTCATCAAAATCTGTCAAGCCGTTTCAGAGGAGTATGGTAACTAAAACTGTGACACGAGAATTTTATATATTATCAATATAACACTAGAGGAAAGGAAAACTATCACAGGATGTACTCTGCAAAATCCTCCTCAAAGAAGGATCCTTATGGGAATGCTGCGTTACTCTTCAATAAACTATCTAACCATATTAAGGAGTCAAGCAAAACTAAATTCAAACTAGTGGTGCTTCCAATGCACATACTTTCTCGCTCTGCTTCAATATGGTCCTTAATGCTATTCCACTACTTCATAAACCAGCAAAAGTGTATTCTACCAGCAAACGTTTTTCGTGACGAGACCCGAAATCCGATACTCAAAGTTAACGAACCGGCACTTATAACACTACTCCACACTAGCACTGCATGGGTCGAACAGAGCCATTAAAGAATCGAACCGACCTATAAAATGGTAAATGCATGATAAATGAACAATTGATACGCTTTACAAATCCAATAAGAGACGTAAAAAATTGATAAAAGTTAAACATCTGAACAAATATATACAGACACTTCCAGTTCATTTATCGTAATTATTAATATTTGTTATTCAAATGGTTTCACATCGTTTTAAATGAAGTTTATAGAATTCTGAATTATTTCCTCTGACAACAGAGAATTCTGACAATATTCTGCGACCAGGACACGAACCGCCGAAGCTACCCTCGGAATACCTGTACCAATCCTCGCTGATTACCCGCTGCGACCACAAAGTATAGGCATGAAATACACTTATAAAAAATAATAGAGTATGGTTTCATTTCTCGCATTAGCAAACGAAAATATCCAGAGTATGTTAAAAAATGTCCCTTACGCGCTCAGGGAAGGTATCTCGGAAAATCATTCATAATACAAAAACAAGTTCAATTTAGAGGTTAGAAAACTATGATCTCCGATAAAGTATCTGACATTCTATAGAAACACTATTTATTTTAACTGTACCAACAGGTTTTATCCACTTTTTCCTACAAGACCTCTGCTATAAGAGTTTTTCTGGCGAAAATTCCCCGTTTTCCGGCGCACGATTACATAACTTTCTCTTCTTACGAAGTATTCGAAGGCGAGAAGTAATAATAATTTCGGAACCGTTAGTTCACCGAATGTAATTTTATCGCATGCGTTCTGGTTATATTGTATTACAATTAACGTTAAAATACTCATAATTTTACTTAAATTGGTTCATACAGATACAGGGGCGTGCGGTGATTACTTTGTATACCCCAGCTGCTAGCGGCTAACCAGCTTCCCTCCTCCACCCCGTACTCCAATTGTTTTGTTACCTGCTGTAATTATGCCAAGGTTGGTATTGGCTAACCTTTTTGAATTATCTGCTTCTTTTCGAGTAACTGCCTCGTTGAAAACAGTCTCCTCAAAATATCATCAACTGAACATTCACTGGAAGACATACTACATACAAGTATTCCTAAATACCCATTACAATAAAAAAACACTTTTACTATTTGCAAAGTTACTACAAATCCTCGCAAAATCATGGGTAAACACGACAATACGTTCCACATACTACAATGGATTACCACTGCTTCACGCACTGCAATGCCACGCACACCGACGCACACTGAGAGCGGTGACACGTACACCGACGCACACAGCATTCTCTGTGAAGAGTATGCTGTGCTATTCAAAAATTCGAGGATTCTAATGATCGGATCACGTGTGAGTCAGGACTGTTTTCGTCAGAAAAATTAATAAAATCTCTACTGAACATTGTTGTTCACTCTCATTACAGCGAGAGAGAAATATATGCCCCATAATCATTTTATAAGTTATAAAATTCTCGACCAACGGTACCGTAATTTTTACTAACAAAATATACAAATTTAAATAATTTTGCATTGTGGTAGCACTGGCTTGTGAGTAACCGCGATCGCAAGCACGGCGGGCCCGGCGAGGCCTGGCCTTGAAGCAGTGGGAGGGAGAGATACGTCATCCAACCCCAGCTAGCTGACTTTCGGTCACTATCGCCCGCGGCTGCTCCCCGTACCCTGCCCGCCGCTGGCCCATTGAATTGGATGCGCACGCACCTCTCGTCCCCAGCGAAGATTTCAGAGCTGGGGTCAGAACAGTGGAGGCGCAGTAGGCCGCCGGAAAGATCGCAGTAGAGTGTACAGTAGGTGCAAAGTTTTTGATCACGTAACATACAGTTTAATGTAGCTTTAATCCTCAAAATTCATTCAATTCTCATTCTTGCTTACCCCAGCAGTGCTGGGGTTGCTGGGGTTGAATGCACGCCACTGTACAGATATATACTAGACAACGCTTGATTTGACATGTCTTACGCTTCAGAAATCGAATAACAGAGCTGAAAATTGTTTAAAAGATGTAGTTTGGGAAAAACACAGACAAGTCCTGTCTATTTATCTGCATTGATTCTATTCGTGAGTAGAAGTACTTCAAATGATTTTCAATATAGTGTCTACACTCTTCAATGTTTTTTCTTGCAACATCACATTCATCAAATTAAAATCCCCATCTGGGGATCGAACTCGGCATCTTCCGAACTGAAGATCTCAACCCCAAGGCGCTTTAACCAGCTGCGCCACGGAGTGACATGCAGGCTAATTACTTATATTATAGTCAAAACGTAATTGTATCAGTTCTATCATTAGGAGCCGGTAATTGTCAACATGTGAAAAACATGTCTTTCAAGCATGACCAAGAAAGGCAGCGGTGAACGGCTTATTCCAAATAATTTATCCGATGATCGGCATTTGAAAAATAACTACTGCGAGGAAGTATGTGGCATTTATAGCACCACTAGTTTATTTATATATTTACCGTCCCTTATTACACACGTGCAGAAAATTTAAAGAAAATATTTGGAGAGGTTTTTGAGAATTTTTTGTTGTAAATTTGAAGCGAAGATTGTGCAAAAACGACTCGTTTTTTCAGAAAATTCTACATACTCTTTTTTAACAAGCTAGTTATGTACAAGAGACGTTGTCTGAGATAAAAATCTCTATCTACAATTTTGTAGTTTACATTTTTTTTGCAATTTTCAAAAAACCAAGCTTTTCCTAGAAGTAGAAATAAGACCATATTTTTATCGTCACTCATTACATAGGTGAAGAAAATTAAAGAAAATATTTGCAACGGTTTTTGAGAAAGTTTTTTGTAAATTTGAAGTGCAATTTATGCAAAAACTACTCGTTTTTTTCAAAAAATGGTACATGACCTTATTTAAAGTGCTAATTTTGTACAACAGACTTTGTCTGAGGGAAAAATCTCGTTTCTTCAATTTTGCAGTTTTTAAATAGTTTTTGGTAATTTTCGAAAAATTGGGGATATCAACGAAAATGATACCTACATAATTCCCTTAAACGTTTTTCGCACTATTCAACAACACAATATAATCAAACAATTTAGAGCCATTTTCTTTTAACTTTGAAAATCTCAAAATGAGCTTCATGTAAAGTACCCTCAAATACTAAAATATCGGTTTCAAATTCCAGGGGCCTTGAGACGAGTAAAACGCTCGGGGAATATCAATTTGAAGAAAATCGGCTGAACGGTTTAGGCGCTAGCGTTGACCACAGACGGACAGACGGACGGACGGACGGACGGACGGACGGACGGACGGACGGACGGACGGACGGACGGACGGACGGACGGACGGACGGACGGACGGACGGACGGACGGACGGACGTTTCGCTATCAATCGGTTTTGCTGTATCAAGAAGCAACAAAACATGGATTTTGACTACACAACGAGATAGAGGATTTTTTTTCTAAATTTAGCAACAGGTTTTATCCTTTTTTCGTAAGCAGACCCCTGCTGTAAGAGTTTTTCTGGCGAAAATTCACCATTTTCCGGAGCACGATTACATAACTTTCTCTTCTTACGAAGTATTCGTAAGGCGAGAAAGTAAAAAGCACTAAAAATTACTTAATTGAAACTTGCCCTTATAAACTAAAGGAATTATTATAGACAAAAAGGGCAATGCTACAATAATTATATATTGCTTACTATACAATAAGTTATTAATTTCTTTAGAACAAGCAACTTAAATTTAAGCTTGTTGAACTTAAGTTCATTATTATGATTAAATTATTATTACGGTTAGTGCTAATTGTTTTTATCTAAGAACAATGATATTGTTTGAAACTTGTAATCCAAGTATTATAAACAATAAATAAATTACGTGTTTTGTTTCAGGTCTGCAAACACACAGCAATGGACTAGTAATCCATAAAACTAATATTTGATGTACAATGAAGATTTCAAACAACACTAAGACATTTCTATTATTTTTATCAAATTTGACAATTCCACATATTTTATAAACATATTAAAACATGTTATATTATTTAAGACACGGAAATCGTAAAACACCAAAATCGGCCCGGCAGGTCGTAAATCAAATCCTAGACATTTGCCGGTTTATTTATTTATTGCGCACAGTGAAGCTACATTTACGTCCGGAAGCAAAACAAGGGGCCATCTCGGCATTTGCTCAATGGATCAGGGAAACTGGACAAAAACCTGATCGAGATGGGGGTCATTGACCCGGAAGCTGAAGTACATTACTTGTTACAGGCGTATTAAATTTTTTTTAATGTATACAATACAAACGTAAACTAATTCATTATATATCATTGTTTTGTTACAATAAACATTTTTCTTGTTGACGATCAGTATAGTCTCTAATTGTATAGAAACAGTATTGCAGCAGAAAAGATTTTACTTTTAACTTAAATTTGTATACTGACTTTAATTGTTTAATGTCATCTGGCAATGCGTTGTAAAGTAACGTACATGTATTGTATGCTGATTTCTTGTACTTAGCTGTTGATACTGACACTTGATGCACGTGATTTCTACGGCGTGTGTTGTAATTATAAATATCAATATTGAATGAAAATATATTCCCTCCGTTAAGTAGGTCATTTTTGACAAATATTACAGATTCGTAAATAAATGGACAAATGGTAAGATTCCCAGCTCAATGAAAAGAGGCTTGCAGGGATCACGTGGAAGGCATTTTTTCATTATTCGAATAATTTTCTTTTGAAATCTGAAGGTCTGAATACTACAGGATGAGCTTCCCCAGAATATTATGCCATATCTCAGGCGGGAATGTACATTTGCAAAATAAACGCAACGAGCTGCATGAAGACTGACAGAATTTGAAAGAATTATGAATGCGTAACATAATGAACTTAATTTAGTGTTTAATTCAGTTATATGTACATTCCATTTGAGGTTTGATTGAATTGAGAGACCTAAATATTTTGTTGCCTCAACATCAACTAATTGCATATTGTTTATTTTCAATGGAACATGCGATTTCCGATTTGAAATGCAAAAATGCATTGAAACAGTTTTTCTTTCGTTAACAATTAATTTGTTATTATTAAACCAATTTGAAACTTCTGAAATTGTACTATTTACTGCTTCTTTTTTGCAAAGAACATTCGTGTCATCAGCCAACAGAACCGTTCTTCCATTTTCAATAGACGAGGGCATATCGTTTACATATAACAGAAAGAGAATAGGCCCTAAGATCGAACCTTGCGGGACCCCATGCTCAATTGGCAAAAAATTGGAAACATAAGTATGTAATGTCCTTTCGTGCCAGTATAGTATTTCTACTCTTTGAGTCCGATGTTTAAGGTACGAAGTTATCCAATCTAGGGCAATACCACGAATTCCATACGAAGGTAATTTTGAGAGCAAGATGTTATGGTCAATAACGTCAAAAGCTTTCAAAAGATCTAAGAATATTCCAATGGGTACTTCATTTTGGTCTACTGATGAAGCAATATCTTTGAGAAAAGAAAAAATGGCAGTTTCCGTAAATTTTGATTTTCTAAAACAGTGTTGTGAGCCTGAAAACGCTCTGTTTTTCCTGAGAAAAGTTTCCATTCGTAAGTAGAAAAGCCTCTCTAATATTTTTGAGAAAACTGACAAAAGAGAAATTGGCCAGTAATTTTGAATATCATTTTTGTTCCCTTTTTACAAAAGTGGCTTAATTTTTGCTATTTTGAATATATCTGGAAATATTCCCGTACATAAAGAAGCATTGAAAACGTGACTTAACGGATGTATAAAGGCAGGTGCACAAGTTTTTAATAAACAATCCGGAAATTCATCTAAACCAGATGAATATTTATTTTTTAGTTTACTGACTAATCTGAGGATTTCGTTGGGAGAAGTTTCGGAAATAAACATCGTATCGGAAATTTTTTGGGAAGTGTAAGATGTTGAATTTTGTGGTTTTAGTCCCTTCGTGAGATCAGACGCAATTATAGAAAAGTGTTTGTTGAAGAGATTGGCAACTTTTTTCCGGATTACTCGTTTCTCTTTCATTATCCTTTAAAATAACATTCTTTACAAGGTATCGAGATGATGTGGTTGTATTTTTTACGATTTTCCACATTGCTTTAGTTTTGTTAATAGCGCTCAAAATGTCCTGACTATTTTTCATTATTTTTGCCTGAACTATTACTTTTCTTAAAATTCTTTTGTATTCTGGGAAGTATATATGGAAACCGGGTTATACGTTATGATGTTTAGAAATAAAGTAAAGCGTACGTTTGTTTTTACACGATGTTCTAATTCCTTGTGTGATCCAAGTATTACTTTTGCTTGAAACGTTTAATTTTCTCTTTTAAGAGGAAAGCACGCGTTAAAATGAATTGAAAGCTTGGAGAAAAATAAATTATATTTTTAATTTGTGTCAACAGCGTTATAAACTGCGTCCCATGATTCCTTCATCAAGTAGCCCGTAAATAATTGTATATTAACTTTAGTGAATGCTCGGCACATGCGTGAATTATTTATTGTGTCAGTGTTTATATTCTCAGTAATTGTAAGAATTTGTGCATCGTGGTCACTGTAACATAGATTATTCGTTATTATTTCATATGTAGTTGTGGTTTTGTTACTTATAATTTGATCTAATGCTTTTTGTGATTTAAGTGTATATCATGTAGGTACATTCACTGTAATATCTAAATTAAAAGAATGAAGTAAATTGAGAAACTGCTCTTTTTCGTGGGATTCGCTCAGAAAATCAATATTGAAATCTCCACATACAACAATGGATTTAAAAGAGAGTTTACTAATTTTGTTCAGAATTATCTCTAGATTTTCCAAGAAAGTGAATAATCTGAAGCTCGCTTTGTTGGAGGTCTGTAAATACAAAGTAAGATAATTTTGAGCGTAGTAAGATGTACTACTGTTGTTTCAAAAACTTTTTCAACTGCATATAAATTGAATTCTGACAAGAAGGTAGAATCAATATAATTTCGTATGTAAATACACGAACCTCCGTAAGCAGGGCCCTTATTTGATTCCTTCGCTCTACAATACAATCCTACAAGGTAAAGGCTAGGAATTTGGAGTGTGTTTATATCATTTTGAGACAACCAATGTTCTGTAAAGCAAAAAACATCTATTTGTCTTAGATCACAATGTAATGCTGCCTCGATAAATTCAATTTTATTTGAAATAGATTGCACATTATGATACATTATTCGAATATTTTGCATGTACCTACACGGATGTTTTTCTGCTGCATCTGGCTGTAGTTCCTATTTATTTATTTCATTTTTACCTCGAGTGCGTGGTCGAAGGAAGTATCGTGTCCCAGCAGTGACAAGAGGTGAGGAAGGAGGGGTGACAGATGTAGAGGAATGAATAGTGGGAGAGGTAATACACAGATTAGGTTCAGGGGATAAGGTAATTGGGTTCAAAGGGGTCCCAGAGGATGAAAGAGAACTAGGAGATGTGGGTGGGGATGGGTCTTGGGTAGGACACTACCGAGTGCATGTTTTCCGACAAGGTTCAAGTGAAGACCATGTCGGGTGAAGTGTTTTTCTGAGAGAAAGTTTAGCTCAAACAATTTAACATGTGTGCCTCTCAGATGCAGTTTCAATTGGTTGTTTGCGTGACTAATTTCTTTGCACAGTGTTGGTTTGTTGTACCAGAAGGGCAGAGTCGAGACTACAATGTTCGTGTTTTGGGCGGCACGTTGTAATTTGTCAACATGTTGTTCAGGCGTAAAGTGACCACCCAAATTAATGTCATTCTGCCCTCTTATGATGATGACTGTATCCCGTTTGGTGAGATTTTTGTGTGCGTGTCCAACTCACTGGTCACGTCGGCAAACCTCCCGTTAGGTTTAAACACACACATGACAGAGAAATTGGTTGGGAGTTTTTCACTGAGCAGGGAGGAGATTTGTCGCCAATGGCTATCTGCTAAAATGAGTTGTGAACCAGGTCGCGCAACTCTACGTGTCTTTGTTACTTTGCGCTTGCTAGCCTGTTTGTGAATGGACGTGTCGATGATGGGGGTGAGGATTGGGAAGGCAAGGAAACTCATTGTAGTAGTCTAATACAGAAAATCTGTTTTAAGTCGTGATTGGTGGTGGTGATTGTTTTTGCTTCCGCGAATGGGCGGTTGGAGGTTTTTGCGGTGTTGCCTATTGTTGTCCAACCATCTGTGTTTTGAACGACCTCTTCGAGCCTTCGGATATGTTCATCTAAATTACTGTTGATATCTGTGAAGGCTTTCAGAAGATCGGCTTTGAGAGTGTAGAGACTAGAAAGTGTATAGCGATCAGTAGCCATGTCACGAATGCGTGTCAAGTGCGTGGTAAATATGAAAATAAGTAAATAGATGAGAATTCCGAATACTACAAAAAAACTTCCTAAACTATCGTTTTAATTTAATTGTATTAACTTATTTAAATTAAGTTACGTATTTATTTAAAAATAACGGTGGTCTGATTCTAATTAGTATTTAAATGTGATTAATTAAATCCAAAAAGCGTTTAGTGTGTTTAATGTAATAGATTGAAGCTGCAAACTAATAAATACAATTAGATTACTATACTTTACGTATTGAAAGGCCACGAAATTCACCACTTCGACAAATTTAAATATAAAGTTCAAGTCTTTCCGTTACTGTTGTAGACGAAACTTTGAATTTTGAATTTTTCACAATTTTCACTCATTAATAGTTTAAAACTTTACGCAAATTTCAATTAATTCACTGAGAAAAATAAATATTAGTTGTCTTTACACTGTTCAAATAAACGTTTGTCCGTTACGCCGTCTTTTAAACCAAATATTTGGATTACTTCTTTTTCACTGCTTCGGACAATATAAATCTCTTTCATCTTATCTGCAACAAGTAAACAAGTAAAGAAGACGGTTTAACAGCAAAAGCCACCTGAAATATGTAGAAAAGTAGTTGAAAATTAGTAAAATATTGGAGCACAGCCAGAGCACGTCGTCTTACGTCTGTCACGTAAGCAAGCCAGTCAACCTTTTGGAGCACTCAAAAGAATATGATATTGTCTACATTTCATAAGTAGCACTATCTGAAACACCTTCTGGAAGTTTATGAATTAGGTGAATTTTTATTTAAAAAAAATAAATTTCTGGTTATCATTTTTATAGAAAAAATTGGTTTTAATCAATTTATTACGGTATTTATAAACTGAAAGGCATCTACAATTCAATTTTTTAATCAATTATTACGGAAGAGTTCATATCAGAGCAAAGTAATAAAATAAATGTCATAAAACGATTATTTTCTAAATTTAAACACGAAAAAAACGTTTTTTTCACTGTAAGTACATGCCATGTGGATATTTTACCCACATATTTTGAAAATTATAATAGATTAATATTATAATAATCCAAACACATGGAAAAATATGAGTCGAATTGCAAACTAAGGCAGAAAACCCCTTTTATCCGGCTAGAACTTTGTTTATATTAATATTTAATGGATGTTTCACTAATAAAAGAGTCTAATATATGGTATAGTAATAATTTATTTCGTAGAAATCTGTATAGAAACACAAATTTCTATCTAAACACAAATACTCGTAATTATCTAAAGTTATTTATTAACTAGTGGTGCTACAGTAATAGCACAGACTTTCCCGTACTAGTTTTCTATCTCCTGGGGCCTCAGCTAGTTATTTATACTTGTCACATACTCTTGCCAGCTGCCATCTATCGCCTCCCACACTACATTATTTCAACATTTTCTATTTTTCCTTTTCTAAGTGCTTGAACGGAAATATTAATTTTAAATTATTAAAGAACACAAACACCAGGCCCTATATGGCAATTTTCCTTTAAAAAATTATAGCCGTTTTTAAGAAAATGACGTTTAAGCGCTACTAAAAATGCGAAATTTTAAGCTCATTTTCACAGAAAAATGTTTGAGTTTTCAAAATACTTTATTTGAAGCTATTTGGAGCACGTACACTCACAAATATAATAATCTTTACAAATTGCTGGTAATGTGCATATTAAAGATGTGAGAGGTCTTTCAAAATAATTACATTTATGTAATTTTTGAAAAAAACAAAAAAAAACTCAAAATAAACTTTACGTCATATTAAAGAATGTAATTATCACTATCCGTTTCAAAAAATTCAAGAAAAAATGTGCAGCCATATGTGAGAAAATGGCATTTGAGCGTTTCTGAAAATGCGGAATTTTGAGCTACTTTTCACAGAAAACGGTTGTTTTCGAGACACTTTAATTCACATTATTTAAAGCACATGTACTCATTAATATAATAATGTAAACAAATCGCTGCTCATGTATATATTAACGACGTGAGAGAAAGTAAAAAAATTACATTTTTGCAATTTTTGAAAAAAGCAAAAGAATAGAGCAATATGGCGTTTATATCATCTCGTAGCTTACATTTAGGACTATCCCTACTAAAATTTAAAGAAAAAAAATTGGAGCCGTTTTTGAGAAAATCTTGTTTTTGTAATTTTTTAAAGTTGTACATATTGTACGCAATATTGCTCGAAAACTAATAAACTTTTCAAAAAAATGCACATGACCTTAATGAAATAACTCACTTTGGACCACAAATTTTATTTAAAAGAAAAATTTTCAATTTTGTAGTTCCAGAAACACGCCGAAAGAATTTTAAACTTTTGCAATTTTCGAAAATTCAGAGTTATCCGTGAAAATCGGACCTATGCGCCCTTACTATTTTGTATGGACCTATGCGCCCTTACTATTTTCTTACATGAAATTTTAAGAAAAAAAATTGGAGCCGTTTTTGAGAACATTTTGAAAATGTCCGGGGAACTTCATGCGCATGGAACTTCATACCCCCAAATTTTGAAGAATCTTTTGAAAATCTCAAACCAGATCGACCGGGGAATATCCATTTTGGAAGAATCGTACGTATGGTTTAGGCGCTAGCAGTGTTCACAGACGGACGTTTTCCTTTCAATTTTTCAATTTTCGGTATCAGGGACCCACAAAAGAACTTGTGTCTCGGGAGAGCAAAGTGAGGAGCCACGAATGTCCACGAAGACACCCGAGCGGAGTCGAGCGATCGGAGAGCTTGAGCTTGCGCCACTGATGTTGCTATGTGCCTTCTGTTCTCTCGAGACAAGCTATTTATATTAAATTAGCCCAATTAGCAAATAAATCAATGTATCTTACTGATATTTTAATTAACTGTTTATTTTACGTGTTTAAATAATTATATGTTTTACTTGCAAAATATATTTATTAGTATCCGAGAAAATTTTTACTTTTGGTAAGTTTATTGTCTATCACTCCAAAATAAATTAAAAATAACCAAACAGTTTTTAATTCTAAAAGTAATGACTTAAGACAAAAATACTACGATAATTATATTAATCTACAATCTCTTAACAAGTTCCTACATTACTACGTTAATTGATTGAAAATTGTGAAAGTTGGAACTTTTTAGATATGGGATAATGTAAGGAAAATCAATTACCAGGAATGTGAAAAAGAAAATTTAGGATAGTGCATTTACAGTTTATTAATAAAATTTTTCTTTAAAATTGCCCAGAAGCATACATTGCATCTTCAACATCTTTTTTCTTTACTTCTTTTATTGACTTGACAAACCTTTTCTTCTTTGACTTGGCTTTTTTTAAGCACTTTTAAAGTCTGGTTGCAATGCCATTTCACTTTTGTGGAGACAATGTTTGTCTCTCATATGTTTATTTTCTTAGGAGATGTCACTTTGATTCCTGAAGCATGCTCTTTGACTCTTTCACTGGCCTCACATCCCATATTGAACTGGGACACTGCTGATATCAGCAATGTCAATATTTTTTCTGGAAAGAAATGTTTCTTTAGGGCACTTGCTCCAAACAAAACTATGCAAACTTTCATTTGCATTCTGTGTTTTCCCATACACACATTCCAGTAATTCATTTTTTGCAAGCCTCTGATACATAGGAATTATTTTACAAATAACACTGGGAGACTACAGTTTTCATGTTGTATTTGCCATGTTTTGAAATTTCATTCCCATGAGCTCGATTGTAGAAGCACCATGAATTTTCTTCTTTAGGCCATTTAAAATGCAATAGCTTCAAGTCTGTTGGCATTGCATGGTATAATGTGGCAAGTATTGCAGACTTCATCTTCTGCACATCTGGAATATTCTTCTGGATGGCATTGCGATAATTTGCTAAGACAAATAATTATGTCATCCTTTAAATTGACTTGCTTTTTACCAAGTGTAACACCCTTCACTTTCTATTCTTGGATTATTTTTGTAAGCCTGTTTTAAATCTTTACATCACATGTTTTATACATTCTTCTTTTCTAATAATAAAGTTGTCTTCATAGATGTTTAATTTCAGATGGTGATTGAAAGTCTTTGCATCATCATCCGACAGTATTGTTGTATATCTAAAATGATGAGACAGGACCCCAATGATGTATATAAATACCACTAGATGGCTGACTCCGCCCTTTCCCAATAGGCGGAGGTGAGGCCGTACAGGGAACCATGTTGCACGGCAAAAGCTTCGAACGTCAATTGCAGCCCATGACAGTTCGGTAGATGTTTACGAGTGTAACACGTATACATTGTATTTATTAACCCGATTCTGTTCCATCATAAGAAAGTAAAGCTGTAGGCAACAACATATTGTCGAAATATATTTTATAATTTACATAAAACTACGAACGGCATTGACAAGGTGTTACCGGAGACTTGCAAAAATGAGGACTTGTTTTTTATGATGACTTACAGGTACAAACTTCTTAGAAGAAACTCTCTTCTTCAGAAGAGATCAGTTTGTATGATAATACTGCACGTGACAGTAAATTATTATTACTACAGCAGATTTATTATAAAGGATTCTTTCTCTGTTTTCAAAATTTTGTTTTCAAATATAAGAATAAGACGTATTTATTGTTCATGTGACTAGAAAAACTGCGTTTCACTCCAAATATCCCTTTTTTCTCTCTAAATGGATGGTTGTAAATAACTGCTGGATTTGGGAGGTGGCAGAGAGATTAAAAATGAAAACACGTAGAAAAATATAGTACATATGTACTTTTTAGGGGCAGACATTTTTATTTGCATATGAATACAAAACTTTTTGCAGGAACAAACATTCAAATGATACATTTCCACCATTGAAAGAAAATATTCAGATAATAAAAAAAGTTTCTTTTAATTGTACGTAACAGGAAATATAATAAAACATACATTTAGAGAATAAATGAATATATTAAAATACATGTTCAAAACATGAACACTTAAAACTAAGATTCCACTACACGATATTGTGGTGAAACCCACCATATAGTGGTAAAACATGGATAAAACAAAGGCTAAAAATAATTGATTTCCTGGGCCAATTTTGAAAATAACAATTACATTACGTAAAGATAAAAATGAAAACATTTAAAAAATCAAAACAAAAATGTTTCACTAAACTTTCACGAGAAAACTCACTACAACACACCGCTTTCGGCAATACGAACAAGGTTTTTGCCGTGCAAAATGGCGCCTTGGGTGGCCTCACCGCCAAGGCGACAGTCATCCATCTAGGAGTATATGTATACATCATTGCAGGACCCTCTTCCACAATACCTCACTTGCAGCTACATCCATTGCATTTGAAGATCCATTAAAAATTACTAATTATGAATTTCTTTCCATTTTTTATATTCACAGCTTTTTGTCTCATAATTTGCTCTTGTTCTTTTCACAAGTGCCACAGTATTTTGACAAAACATGAAAATCAGCCACAAGACCAGTCAAGATATCCATTTCATAACGAGTCAACAATTCCCATTTCATAACGAGATGTAGTGCCTCGTTTATGCCATGTTCCATCATACAATACTAATAAATTTATAACTTCATCACTTACTGAATCTAGAACATCTATGTAAGTTTCATGTATGGCTGCATATGAAAGCCTCAAAATTTCCTCTTATTTTTGCATTACTTTTAATAACAGAGAGAACATGAGAATTGTAAATTGAAACATTAATTCATGGTAAACAATTACCATTGAAACTGCTCTATTGCTGAATGGCCCCTACCTATTTGCAAAGAAGCATCCACAATTTTCCTATTCACTTCATGTGGTGGCCTACTACAAGATGATGTGACAGGTACACGATGGCTATTTGAAATTTTATTTAACAATTGTTCACAATTGTTACACTTGTTCACTAACTGAAAAGCAAATTACATTGATTGTTGTACTTCAGTGCATACATTTGAGGATCAACAGACAGCACTCACACATATCCTTTCAGTAAAAGTTCCCAAACACACTTGTGAAGTAACATGTAAGTGCAATTCTCTTCTTCGGATATTTCACTGTTCAGCAGGAAAAACATCAGTGAACTTGGAAAGAATGTTCCCACTGGCTGATGGCTTGACCAGTGACATTTTGGCAGAAAATGAACAATGCTTGACATCTGATACTAAAAAAGTTTCTACTTCCTCAGCACTGGCATTTGTGACTGCACTCTCCTGCAATTTCTTCTTTACAAAAGCTGCATTTTTATTACCACTGCACTCTTCTGCACCGAAATAATTCTAACCTGAACTAGCCGACGGAAAATAAATTGAGAATATTAAAAACCACCTACCAAATAACTACGTTATAGAAAAGTTAAAATAAAGAAACTAATGTGAATAATAGTTTGGAATTCTTCGTTTAAAACGAAAGTTCGCAACAAATCTTGTTAATGGCGTTAACGACCACTTAACATTAGAAACATGAAATTTCTGACAGATTTCGAATTAAAGATTTGCGCCATGTAAGTCCGTCGGCTCGGGCATGGACTCGCTCGACTCCGCTCGGGTGTCTTCGTGGACATTCGTGGCTCCTCACTTTGCTCTCCCGAGACACAAGTCACAAAAGAGGGTTTCTGGCTACACCACGTGTTACGGAATTTTTTTCTTAATTTAGCAACTGTATTGATCCACTTTTGCGTTATCACGACCCGGACACGAATTTTTTTCTGGCGAAAATTGGCCATTTTTTCGCGCAGCATTACATAACTTTCTCTGTACTACGTATGAAGAGATTTCCGTATATACGTTCGTATACGGGAAAGTAAAAAAAAAATGAAAAAATATAGATACAATCGATACTCAATTACGACAGTAACGAAAACTATCGATAGTGAAACAATCGATGTTTAAGAAAAGGGAGTTTTTTCAACATTGAGCACTATCGATCTTCTGCTCATGCGCAGTTCAATTTTCGCATCACTTTTAGTGCATTTTCGCATGCGCAGAAAATCGATAATACGTTACGTTCGAGGTGGCAAAAATTCCCTAGTGTTTAGAGAATTAGTGTAGAGAATGTTTAGTGTAGAGATTTTGCCACCTCAAACGTCACTCCCTAAGCACTAGGCAAAAACTCCCTAAACACTATGAAGTTTTCGCCACCTCGAAAGTTACTTACTATCGATCTTCTGCCCTTGCGCAGATGCACTAAAGTGATGCGAAACTTGAATTGCGCATGTGCAGAAGATCGATAATGCTTAACGTTCGAAGTGGCAAAAACTCCTTACTAACTCTTTCGCCTCTGCAGAGGTGAACGAGAAAACTCTTTCAAGTGTGTGTGGGTCTGTCCCTTGTTCATAACATATTCATATAAGAAACTGCTGAAGAAAGCGCGAACATCGACACTATTTTTTGTAACATTGCGCACCTGCTTGCGTCTCGCGAACCTACGCAGTAGCCACGCACGTTCACAGTATCATTGGCAGCAGTTCGTAATTTAGTTTCTGTAAAAAGGTCCCGTAAGACAGCATGTCACTAATATGTCACGGCATTTCGCGTCTTTTCTCGGTCTTGCCGGTAGAAGTCGCATGATCGCAAGCACTGCTTCATACGGTCGCGATCGTGCGAAATCTAGCGGAACGACTGTGAATGATACGAAATGCCGTGACATATTCCATCGCGAAGATGGGGATTTGAGTTATCTTGAGAGCTCTTCCTACAAAAATCGCAGTATAGTCAGCTGGAGCATCAAGAAAATGTGTGCGCATATAACCTGTGTATGACGTATCTGAATCAAACGTATGTTGTTGAAAGAGGTATGTTGATGGTAATGACTGTAGGCGTATGAACATTTTATAAATATTTTCTTGTTAACACATATGGAAACCTCGGTCTGACCGGCACCAAGTGAAATTGGTTTATGCAATATTGGGCGAGAGCGTTGACAGTCATAAGCTTCCTCCCTGACACTCTTCTATCACTCGGCCGAGCTTTTTGTTCTGCCTAAGCGGTCAGCATTTGAGGGGCATTTTAGGATATCGTGGCGGTCTGTTTTTCTCTTTCCGTATTTTTTGTAGTGATATGTGAGACAGTTTGTTTCTCTTAGTAGTGGTCTGTGAGACGGGCGTTTCCATAAACGCTTTTGGGCGATTTACTCAAATATTTATTTGATATTTTTACTTTCAAGATGTAACGGATCGCCCAATTCCTTGGAGCGATCCCAACTCAAGAAGAAAAAAATTTAGAACCGTGCTCAAGCCGTCTTAGTGTACACAAACCTATTGAAGGGTCTAACTGCAATGTCCTTTTAGACAATTGATTTAATTTTACAGAAGTTATTGTTGAACTGATGTAGAGAAAATTAACTTGTTGGGACAGTATAAAAGGACAAAAATGATTCCTGATGAATGGCGGTCTCTGAGAAAAATGTTTCTCTTTGCGTTATAAAATTCATGTTTCCATGTAAGCGTTAATAAATAAATCTATTTCTGTAAAAATGTTGAAGAGATACTTTTTCGTTGATCTCTCAAGTGTCAGCCTTCCAGCAAAATTTATGTAAAAGTATGATAATGCTATTTTATGGCACTCTTGTAAAAGTTCTAAATAAATGCCTTGCGTCCTTATACCTGCCAGAATATTTTTTCTGGAATCATGTTTACAAATTACCCTCTAGTTATGTTTCAGGTACTGAGCAGTTGCAGATTTTGGTCTTGAAACCACTTGAGCTTGTGGTCTTGCAGCAATAATTGGAAGGTATATTGAAAACAAGGCATTTGCTGCATGAAGAATTGTGAAATTAGTTAACAAGGTATAGTTCCGGTAGTTTTGAGTAGTTGTGAACAATTGATGGAGGTAGAGATCTGAAGTGAGCATTTGTGTACTCACCAGGACAATGGCATCAAATTCAAAACAGTGAGTAAATCTCTTTTATTGGATGTTATTTAATACATTCACAGCTTTCATAATCTTGTAAATACATAGATATGGCTTGATCCTGCCCCAAAAAGCTAATCAGGGATTGGTAAGGGATCGACCTTCGGTGTTTAAAGACAGCAGCGAATCAGAAGATGAAACTGGTGCGACCGATTGGGTCAGGAAAGCTCTAAAGGTAGTTGTAATATGTTATAAGTAATTCTTAGATGAAGTTAGTTGTAGTAGTAGTAGTAATAGTGGTGGTAGTAGTAGAAATTTTCTATGAAAAAATTTGCAGCGCGAGTCTGAGAAGACATTCCAAAAGAAACAGAATCAGATAAATATACAGAAAGCACTTGAGGAAGATCCTACTGTTTATCAGTATGATGAAGTGTATGACACGATTGTGGAGAAAAAAGCTGAATTATTACATGCTAAAAAGCAACAAGATAAAAAGGTATGGATTAGAATGGGCTTTTGGGCAGTGTAGATGATTATTTAATACTTATTTTTGTTCATCGTAAGCATTCTGATTAAAATTTTTTGTTGCAGCCTCGCTATATCCAATCCTTACTTCAGCAAGCTGAAAAACGGAAAAGAGAACATGAACGTAGAAATGAGCGAATAATTCAGAAAGAAAGAGAAGCTGAAGGTGACAAATTCAAAGACAAGGAGTCTTTTGTAACTTCTGCGTATAGACAAAAGCTAGAAGAATTTAAAAAGTTGGATGAAGAAGAAATGCGTCAAGATGCAATAGAAGGTAAGTTCTTACAATAACAGTTAAGCATCATTTCAGCAGAATTATCAGTAGAAAATAATATTTTCTTATTTTGCTTTCAGCTCTAACTGATGTATCCAAACAGAAAGATTTAAGTGGCTTTTATAGACATCTTTATCGGCAGACTGTTTCTGGAGAACAAGAATGTGTACCTGTTAAACAAGATCCAGATGAACTAGCAGAGAAAAATAGTGAGAAACCAGAGCCAGGAAATGAAGAAACAGTTGTTGAAAGTGAAGTGGAAAAGAATGATGAGAGTAATATACCTCCTTTAGGAAATGATGTATTGGATTCTGCTGATCATTCAGATAAGAGAAATAACAGCAGGCGCTATCGAAGGAGAAGAAATTCTTCTGCATCTTCCAAGTCTGAAGATGATTCAACCAAACCAAGAACTACGGATAATGTAGATGCTGATTCAGATTTTTCTGTTGACAGTGATAGCTCTGAAAGTGGAAGTGAGGAAAGCATGAAAGATGAGGGCGAAAAAAATAAAAAAAATGAAAAGAAAGAAAAAGTTCTGAGCAATGCCAATGCAGAAAACAATTCTGTGCCATTAAAAGGAGACAAAGAGAATTCAGGGAACAATCAAAGGAAACGAAGCAATGAGGACTTAGTCGATACAACAAATAAGAAAATAAAAGTAGAAAAGACTCTAGAGAATGAGGAAGTAAATTCAGAAACAAAAGTTCTTAACCAAGAGAAGAAACCATCTGTGCCAAAACCTAATATATGGATAAAGCGAACAGTAGGAGACGTTTTTGAGAGTGCACTCCAAAGATACTATCAAAGAAAAGCAGATAAACTTGCAAGTAAAGGGTAATGTTCATACAGTGAAGCAAATCTTGTTTAGAAAATAGTTGTAGACAGGGAAATTGTATTTTAATTTTGAATTTATTGGCTCATTAAGTTACATTACAAACAAAAAGAACCAATTGTATTTATATAGTATATTAGTGTACATGTTTGAAAGGGCATGCTTTGAAAATAAAACTTTGGTGAACTTAATTTCCCGTATGTTAATGTCATAAGGTGGCTCCACACATACGCTATTCGACGAACAGCGAACAACAGCTTGCCGAATCCCTAGTAGTGTGGATGGGTCACTTGCTATTTGCCAAATGATGAACATTCGGCACTCGCCCTACCCGCTGCGTTTCTGTCTTTTGGACACATCGAAGGGAGCAAACATTCGCCGAACACATCAGCTGGTCGAGATCAGGCAAGCAGTAGCTCGCTGCTCAGCGAATTCTGAATGTGTGGAGCCACCTTTACGTAACTTCCTGATGCACAACTTAGGCCTCAGAGATTTGCATATTATTTATTGCTTGATTTACAAGAATTGAACTATTGAGAGAGCAATAACTTGAGCTTTTTCTTTCACTTATCTCTTCACAAATTAGTCCTGATAGGTTTGGCTAACTTAATACTCTTTAAAGTGTTTTGAAGATACCATTTTTGTTTTGTGGTATTGCTGCTTTCCTTATTGATGTCTATTGGTAACTGTGGGTCTATAAGAACTCGTTCAGTTAAATTAATGTTTTATATTGTTAATGTGAATATCTCTTATTCTTTCAAGAAACAGTTGATGGGACGAACAGGAAAGAAGCACATTACATTTCGAGTACAATCTGAAAATTTTGTATTCTTTCCAAATTAGTATTCTCCTGTGAAGGTATTAGTTGTCATGAGCTCTTCGTTTTAGGAAAGGAAAATTATCTGCTAGCAGTGTTTTTTCCCCCCCTAAATACAAAGTTGCTGGAAATGACCACTTGATAGTGCAGGGTGTTGGTACCTTGCAAACATTCATCTCCTGGGGGGGGTGTCTGCAGATGGTGTAGGGCAACGAGGGCTCCTGAAGATAATTATTATTTGCCAGAATAAAGAAATAATTCTTATTCTAGAAGTTTGGATGTGGTGACTTATTATTTCAGGAGATTAGAGGATGAAAAATCTGGCAACATCTGCATTTCACATGCTGTGAATTCATAACTCTGGGATTTATGCATGGAAAAAATAGCTTTCAAGGGGTAAAACTCATCCTCTTGGTCAGGGAACTAATCAGAATATTCTTAAAATTGTTCCTAGAATACCTAGTAACATCTTAGAATACACATCAAAGGATTTTGATATTTTTATGAAAAAATGACACTGCACAAATCAAGACGGCATTGCAAAGGAGAAATAAACTCTTGGTTTTCCCTACTTTGCAGGAATTTGATTCTTTTTAGAAATCATTTGTTTTGGAGTGCAAAAATAACGGAATGCTACTGTTTGTAACAGTTTCCTTGCCCAGAGGTTGTGGTGTCTTTTGTAGGACAGCAACAAACATTCTAAGTAGGTATTGATGTTAAAAAATCATTGAAGTTAAGCATGAAATATTTGATTTTGTACTCTGTAAAATGATCTTACAAAGTTATAAAATGTAATATTTAAAGCGTGCCAATAGTGTTTTAAGTTTAATTAACTATCAATAATTCATTGCCCTGCACAATCTTTTACTTTTTATTCTTCATGGATGTGCCAAGAATCAGAGGCACACCTGTCAGAACTTGTGATGAGCCTGTTTCAATAAGTTCAGAATTACCATGTATTGAAAAACAACAAATTGTGCTCAAGTTTCAAGTCTTATCATGAAAGCCATCCATTGAATATGCTTATAATTCAAAGTTGTTTAAAATTTCAAATGTGAAATAGTTTAGTGAAGATCTAACTTCAAAATTCTACTAATCATGCCATTTAATTTGCACACAATTTAGCAGAAAAAGTTTTACTTCAAGTGCACTACTGAATTTATTATTGCAATATTGTACTTGTCAACATCTTCCTTTGACAACAATAAAGATACTCTTGTAAAGCAAAATTATCCTTAACCTGGGAGTGGGAACATTGGGTCTAATAGACCTGCTAGTTATTAGAGGCTACTTAAAGTACTAATTAATTGCATAAGTATTTTATTATGATGGAGAGATGCAAATCAATCATAGATCCAATATAAAGCATGAAATATATCCCAATTTTTTTAAAGTCTCAGACTAGTGAACAAAAAATAAAATTGAACGTGAAAAAAAGATCAGAAAACAAAAATAAAATGTAGCAAAGTTAATAACTGCAATATTAACAAAATGCCTGCATGACTAACATAATGGAAGCATTTTTTTACGTTTATATTTTATGGAAGCACGTTTTACAATAATTTTTCCAACCAATTTTTTATTCTAATCTTTTGAAGAAAGGGTTTTTGTAGCCTACAAAAACTTTAAATAATTTGCATTTCTTAACCCTGAAATTTCAAATTTATTTATGACAAGTATACTTTAAATAAATAAATACTTTACTTACAGAAGGTTCTGATTTAATTTCCGTATTCTTACATTCAGCTTCAATTTCTTGTTCAAAATCTGAATAGTGCAAACTTTCTAGTTCATACGATGGATCAGTAATTTCATAATCACTTGACAATAATTTTCTGAAAGTGTATTTATTAATTCTATATTTTGCATTTACAGCATTAAAATAACACTTATGAGTCGGCCAAGTTATAAAAAATTCATGTAAACGGGAATGTTGGGTTAGATGGAAACAACTTTGAGTGGGAATATCACACCCTGTTTTTGTGAACAACTTTTCGTTAATTATGACTATTTCAAAGACGTCACTGGGTCTGATAGACTCGACATTCCCACTGCTGGGTTAAAAAACTAAAATAAATAAAGCACCAAGAATATTCCAATTTTTAACCACAACTAGCCAATCACTGTTTTAAACAATTTGCAAGACAAAACACTGAAGTCCCTAGCAACAAGATAGGTAACAAGGAATGTTGTTGATTAGTTTAAAATTTGCATTCATATTAGACCTCAATGAAGGTAAGGGAACTTTAATTTGCTGTAGGCAATGTTAAATATAAAAACAACTCTCAGAACCATGCCATTTTGAAACTATATCAAACTTTCTTTGCCCTCTGTAGTCAACATTTAAACAAAAACTTGATGGGTCAACTAGACCTTTAATGCTACCAACAAATACAAATGAAAAATGCCTCTTCAAGGTGAAGGAAAAGTTTCTGGAGTTTCAAAACTTCATGGATCTTCCCTAAAGGGAAAACATCATGTGAACAATGAGGGAAAAATCCCTCGCTTGGAATCAAAAGGTCAATCACCAGTTCTTCTACCAGAGAGAGAAAAACGACACTTCTCTACTAACAATAACCCAACAATTTCAGAAAGTCAAGTTTCATCGAAAGGTTTAGTTACCACACTTAATAGCTCCCCCACCGGATTTCTTCCAGATCTTGGAAACAAATCTACTAAACTCAAACCACAAATCATTGGAAGAGTTATGTCTGAAATACACTCTAACTTACCACACAAGGAATTTGCTTCAGAGGACTTTCTTCATGTACTGGTTGACCGAGTAATAGAAGAAGTAGCTAATGAAATCAATCTATATGATAAAGGAGCTCCACTAATTTATCCAGCACTAGCACAAACAAACATGCTCCCAAAACTAGGTTGTCAATCTAATGAAAGAACTGAATCCTTATTAAGCAGTCAAATTTATGAAGAAAATTCAGACTCCAGTCTTGAAGCAAGAAGACCATCCAGCAAAGCTGGACAACGAGACGATACAAACACAGGACGAAAATCACAGCCATCTGAAATTACAGTCTCAGTACTGCTTTCTGAAAGCTCTTCAGAATCTACTCCAAGTGAATGTTCTGTAGAGTGTTGTCCTCAAGATTCACCAAAATTTTTCAAAACCTTTCCAGGAAAAGCTAAGAAGCTACTTACTTCACGCTATTTCTGGTGGGCACTCTTCATTTTATTATTTATATTATGTTTGCTTTTTATGTCTATTATTTTAGGAGCATTTTTGGGATTGGCGATTTGTGGTCCACATTCTTGTTCTCGCACTCTACAATCTCAAGACTCCTTAAAATGGATTTACTTCAAACAGCAGTCCCACGATACCATAGCCAATGTATATGGGCTATTTTAGAATGAAAAAGCTAATAGTACTGTACACTACACTATTGTTAACAAAATGAAATGGTCTGTAATAATGAAAATACAAAATTAAACTTACTACTTCTTTATTCCTGTAATTAAATATTTACAATAGAAACCAGATTCTTTATGAGGTCTAGTTTTCATAAAAAGAAGCATGAAAGTAAGGAAAGATTACTTGTTAATCACAAATACTTAAGTTTCTCTTACTGTACCCAAAGACACTTTGCCAATTATGAGAATCACGTTCTCCTAAAATCAAAATTTCAGCTGCACATTCAAACATCCTTAAAACCTGTTTGTGGAAATAACTGAAGGTTTGACATGAAATATATAGAATGGAAATAACCAAATTATCAAGGAAGTTAACAGTTTATTTCTCTTCACACCATTCATTTTCTTTGCGAACTTGTTCTTCCTCACTTGCTGTGAAGTCATTCTTGATGTTGAATGTCTTGCGAATTTCTTCGGGAGTTTTACCCTTGATCATGTTAGCAACAGTTTTGCACGTAACATCCAAAAGGCCCTTTATATCGAGATAATTTGCAGCCTGAGGATAATAGAAAGACAAACCATAAGATATCTATTTATTAGTAGAATTCTGTGTCCAGAATAAAAATACCTAATTGTATGTAAAAATTGAAAAGATAATTTGAATATATTTACATGCATAAAATTGAAGGTTTTTTAATACTCTGCATATACATTTTATTTTGGTGGGACTTAAGATAGAATTTTTTTTTTTAAATACCAAGGAAGCGAAATGCAAGTTTGGAGCTTTCTGCTTAATCAAATTCAAACATAGCTAAAGATTATAGCCAACTTGGCCTCAAATTTATTTCAAAGGTTCCATACCAAAATTAACTCGAAGAGAGTTCCTTGATCCACCTTCAAGAAATCAGCATCCCAACTGCTTATATCATCTGTCCTCTTCTCTTTGTTCTCATCATCTTCAGGTGGGGGTGGGTCATCCTTATGGTAAGTAGCCCACTGAATTACTTTTTTCAGAATAGCAGAGTTAACATTAGGAAGAGGCACAACTTCCTCTTCATCTTCGTCCATTCCTGCAACATTGCAAAATTGGTTGAGTTCTTTACAGAACAATCAGTTTCTTAATTTGAAAACTTTTGGCTTAGACAAATTTGTTGTGGACATAGAGCAAAACTACACATGACTTGCTTCTACAAGTTTTAGCCAATGTAATTCTCAGCACAATTTAACACCTACTGAGTAATAAATGTTAAATCCTTTAATTAGATTACCCTAGTTTAAAGCAAAATATAGGACAAGATTAATGGTTATCATTAACTTCATCGTTATCACTAGGGAGCAAATTTCTAAATTTTCCATATTTTTGTCTGTTGCTTCAGGACAAAGCCAAGTGAAAATTTGTTGACATTTGATTAGAATGTTGATTAATATGTTAGTGCATATTTGGCTGATTTTTCCTGTTGGTGCATATCCATGTAATTATAGAGGTGTCTTTTTATAAAAATAGAGACTTCTCTAAAACGTTTCACCTTTTCATACAATCTATTTATTTGTAACTGTTAATTACAAAGATTGTGTCACAGTTCATGTTCCCCTCCCCTTCTTTTCTATATATGATAAATAGACCATGGATTTTTAGGTTTTAAAACATGCTTTTTAGATGCCTAAGTACATTCTTTCAGCATCTCAATTAGGATTTTCAAATGGTAAAATAGGCACAAATGAAACGGGAAACTTACAAAAAACTCAATATTGTGTATTTCTCAAAGCTTAAAACGTAAATAAATATTACATAGAATTAGTATTGTATATTTTGCAATAATACTATTTATGAACAAGTTTCATTGTTTGTCCTCTAGCAAGTATTATTTGAATTGTATTTTGCCTCACAAATTACTAATACTTTTGCAAAGTTTTCAAGAGAATGAATTGGTCAAGATCACTTTTCTTTGGCAGAAATTTGATCTTTTATCTTAGAAGCAGAGGCAGTCTTTTCCAGGAAATCGTGTCATGGAGGCTTAATGCAAGATCTTTCTTTATTTTCATTTCTCTCTAACTTATAGATTAACACAAGTGAAAATAATTAACATCCTTGTCTGTTGTGCCGATACAAAAGAAACTATTTAAAAGTAGCCACAGACAAAAGATATTGGGCAAATTAGTCTCATTTTAGGTTTTAAAAAGTAAAATACACATAAATAGGCATTAATATTGAAATAAGCTATTTAAGACATGACAAAACTGATGGGTTTTAGCTCAAATAATCCTAAAATGTATACATAAAACTTATTTGGTACAAGGTGCCCAGGGAAAAAAAAACAGGTGTTCAGTCCCAAAGATCAGTCTAATGATAAAATTCTTGGGTAAAGGTTTGAAATTTCTTGATATTATATATTTTTTTTTTAACCAGGCAGAAGAAGTGCAGCGAGACGTGCTCTGTACTGCAGCAAGGTGAATAATTATTTTCATTTATTCTCTATGAAGGTAAATTCTGTTTGCACAAAAATATTTCTTTTCATTCCAAGCACACTTCTCCTGAATTTTATTTTTAAGATTAATGCAGGAAATGACACCTTTCATTTTAATTGCACATTTGAGAATTGTTTGGTCATAAATGCATATTTTTGAGATATTTTGGGGCATAAAATTCCTCTCCCTAGTTATTACACAGAAAATGGTAAATAATTGTGATCTGAAAGGTGCAAGAAAAGGAAAACGATACTACAATCTCCATTGACCAGATCTATTCATGCTCAGTTTGTTCTAGGACTGGTGTAGAATCAATGCAACATTTAGAAATCGCAAAACGCTTACGTAAAATGTGTTTTGGAGATTCTAGAAAACCATTTGCCTTTTATGTATTTCCTTTCCCTTCAATGTTTTAATGCTGTCCAAGATTTATATCACCAATAAAAACCAGAGTACTCTTTGGCTCTACAAAACCTAGACAAGATACTAGGGTAGTTCACAACTACACCAGACTAATTAATAGAATTCACTTTTAAGTAACAAGAATAGCTCATTAATTGGAAAGATATACTTCACAAAAGCTGAAAGATATTTACAAATAATATTCTTTGAAAGCTATAAAGTCAAGGTATTAAGGACTCTGTTGAGAAATATGTTCATAGTAGAAGATTTCACTGCTTATTATTGGCAAAGAACTACACACGACAGGTTCTCGTGCAAACTAATAATTAACGATTCCAATAAATAAAAATAATGGCAACGACTTGCCCACAGTCGTAATGCTATGAAGAACAAAATTAAAATGCGAAAACATACCAAGATCTTCAAGCATGGTTTTGATTGTGACCGAGCATTTTGCAATTTCGACATCTACTTCAAAAACTTCTCCGTCAGAACTCTGAAGTTTAATGTTCGGCATCTGCAATAAACAAATCACATGCTACATCCTCACAAATGGTACATCAATAGAATACAAATGAACCAAAGCAAACTGGGACAAGTCAACACATCCAATTAATGTTACACAGTATACACTTACATTGCAATATTTCAAAATAATTTAAATGAAAGTAACCGATTAAATAGAAACAGAGGAGGCGATAATAGTGGCACAATTCGATTCTTAAAGAAGAAAATGGACACCATGATATACAATGAACGATAAAGGCAAACAAGTTTCAAACCTTCTTGCAATAATTCGCATCAATGCCGGTGCAGAAATATTTACCTTGTTGAAATTGTAGCCCCAACGAATTTAACAGAATATTATCAGCCAAATTTCAAGGCTCTACTGCCAAGCCTGCGTAGCCTTTCTTTACTAAGCGACGATTCGCAACTGTCCGTCTTGTTCCCGTTTATAGAGTGGGAAATCGTGGTATTCACTAGTACATGACGTCCACCGACTTGATTAGCCAATGAAATCGCAAGAGGAAAATAATGCTGAATTATGGGTAACGTTTACCGGGAATTTGAATATCTTTTCAAATGTTCGAACTTCATTACCATCTGTGTAAAACAAAAACCAACATACTTTTAATTTGCTCGCAATTATCAAATATATTATACATAGTGTATTCAAAATATGTTAAATTGAATTTTACTTGCGACCATACATGTCCAAAATTAAATAGCAATCAAAATAACTAACGATTGTCATTATAGCGGGAATATACTGGTACATTTTAAAATTGTCTAGTTCTGTCCAGCATTGAAGTAATCTAATTCTTGTTAAAATTTCCTAATATCGTTTATTTTTTAATCAAAACTTTCCAAAGAGAAATTAAGAATCTAATAATAATAATAATAATAATAATAATAATAATAATAATAGTAATGGAAAGGGCACCACTGCGCACTGCACTTAGTTTTTGCATTTCCCACTAGAAACATCGTTCTTTTTTTCTAATACTTTCTGTTTCTTTCCAAACAAACATCAAGTTGTTCGACCGCAACGTTCTCCATACAGAAAACATACACAGTCCTTCGAAACAGGGATGCCATTTTGGGCGGAATTTCGTCAATTGGGCGTAAAGAAAGTGTCTGGAGAGAAGAAAATCATTTAGCGGAACTGCGCCAATAGGCGGAATCCATTGTTTCCAAGGAGTTTGGGCGATGTGTTGAATTTTTTTCTTAAATCATCAACAGTACCAACCCCTTTCTAAAAAATTACATTGATGGCTTTTGAAACACATGCCCCACGCACAAGAGATTTAATTTTGAACATTTGCAAATATTTAGCTATTATGAAAAGATGTACCAATTTTTTGTATTTTTAATTAAATAGGCATGCAATCGTGTCTACGTTTTCTAAAAATTGTAACAATATTGATGGCTTATGATATGCACAAGAGTATTTAGTTTAAACACCTTGTAAATGTGCAGCTATTTTGAAATTACCAGACCCTGTGTCAGAGGTGTACTCCTCAGGCATTTAGCGGAATTGGGCAGATTTTCACTATCCCGTATACATAGGTATATACGGACTAACTAACATACGTAGTATAGGGAAAGTTGTGCAATGCTGCGCGTTAAAATGGCGAATTTTCTGCAGAAAAATTCTTTAATATGATGTAAGGTTTATTTTGAGGCATTTGCTTGTTTTTTTCAAAAAAAACAAACACAAATGTAATTATTTAAAGATCTCTCATATCTTTAATATGCACATTACCAACAATTCGTAAACATGATATTTGTGTGTAGTGCTCCAAATGACTCCAAATGAAGTTCTTTGAAAACAACAATTTTCTGTGAAAATGAGCTTCAAATTTAGCATTTTTAGTTGCTCTTAAACTCCATCTTCTTTAAAAAAAAAAGCTACACATTTTAAAAATAAAATTGCCATTTAGGACGAGGATTTTGTGTTTTTTAATATTCTAAAATTAATATTTCCGTTCTACAATTAGGAAACGGAAAAATTAAGAAAAAGAAACTTTGAGCGGCGATAGGTGGCACCTGGCAAGAGTATGTGGCAATTCCAAATAGCCTAGATCCAAAGAAATAGAAAACTAATATGGGAAAGTCTGTGTCATTCTGTAACGCCACTAGCTTCTGCCAAAAATTTACCATTTTTTCGCGCAGCATTACATAATTTCCCTATACTACGTATATTACTCCGTATATACGTACGTATACGGGAAAGTAAAAACAATCGGACGTGTGCTCTGATATGTGAAGTGGGTCAACGACGTGACTGTCGCGAGGGGTTCCAGGGATTCTCAAACCTCGCCCATAGGCGGTTCTGCCTTCTGTGATCGAGATCTACAATGGCTCCAGCGGGGCGCTTCAGCTTAACGCGGCGGGCGGGGAAAAATCTGCGTAATCCCCTCACAATGTGGCTCGCACAATGGGCTAGCAGCGATGCTGTCTGCAATAAGCGGCCACGCTGGTGAGCCTGGTCCGCGCAGATGGAAATTGGCCCATACCTGGTGGCGAGGCGAGCCGCGGAGGCGTTTGTAAACATCAATTTCCCACACTGATTATTCCCTATATTTTTGCTTTCCCGTATACGTACGGAGTAATATGTACATCGTATAGGGAAAGTCATGTAATGTCGCGGAAAATCGATTTTGAGATTTCAACGGTAATACACGTTTTGGGGTCCCCTGATACCGAAAAAGTGTTTTTTTTTTTCAAATATCCGTCCGTCCGTCTGCGAACAACACCGGCGCCTCAAACATACGTGCGATTTCTTCCGAAATGGATATTGCCCGGTCGATCTGCGTCCACTCGAGGGGCCGCGATTTTGAAAAACTTTCCTCAAAATTTGGGGGTACTTTATATGAAGCCCCCCGAACGTTTTCAAAATTCAATCAAATCAAACGGCCCCAAATTTTTCTTTAAATTTCTTGTAAGGATAAAGTAAAATACAGGTGGCATAGGTCTCATTTTCATCTTGAATAGTACCTTTATTTCAATTTGAATATCTCTTTTATTTCATCTTGATAGTACCTTTAGCACTATCCCTACGAAAAGTTTAAAGAAAAAATTTGGAGTTCCGTTACATCAGTCTTGCAGACTTTATTTAAACAGTCAACGGTCATGTGGCTGGACGGCACTCCACCAAGTACTACTAAAATCAGATATGTTTGTGTATAATTTGTATACATTTTGTATGTTTTTGTACATAGCATTACTTTTAGTTTTCAAGATTCTTTTAGTTTTTAACAGGTGAGATTTCATTGAATTGGGCACAGGGTAGATTAATTATATTTTTTTTGATAATTTTTATGTTCCTTCTGCTGTTATGAATAATGTGAAAATTCATTTTGTCTTTTCATTTTGAACAATTTTACAATTAAACTAGCTGACCCGGCAATCGTTGTTTTGCCATATAAATTATTCCTAGGATTATTTTAGTAGAAAAAAATGAATAACTTATTGTCAGTGTTTGAGGATGTGGTATATATGAGTTGAAGAGGCATGAAGCGCTGTGAACGATGATGGAATATAAAAATAATACAATAACAAACATTTACATTTTTAATTTATTGTAATTTATTTTTTGAAATGATATTCATTGCTAATTATAATAATTTTATTAAAAAAACATATCAATCTCTCAACGCAATAGAGTGTACAATATTTTTTGTTATCCCATCTTTAGCTAACACAAATTAACTGAAAGGTTTGCCCACTCGAGAGCTTGCCACATGTAATTGACCGTGTGAAAAACATGGTGTGCTAAAAAGTAAGCCACAAACAGACATCGTTTGGCCTTGAGACTTATTGATAGTCATCGCAAATGCCAATCTTAATGGAAATTGAAGACGTTTAAATTGAATTGGCATATCTGTGGGTATAATAGGGATCCGTGGCAGTAATATATTATCACCTCGAAATTTGTCATTTAAAATGATGGCTTCGACGTTTTTCATTATAGCCCTGCAAATTAATCAGAAATTATTTAAAAATTACACCGAAATAGAGAAATGATAATTGTTAAATTACGATTAACGCTCAAACAATAAAAAATAATGGCCGAAAACTGTAGTGAGTGAGAAACGGCTTATTGTGTGAGAGATCTCATCGCTACTCCGTGCTGCTTATTGGGTCAGAAGCAATGTTGTCAGATGTGAAACTTCCGATTGCGAAGTTTTAAGTTCAAAAATGCGAATTTCTTCTAATGAATGCGGATTTACTAATGTAATTTAAAAATAGGGGAAAACATCAATAATTCATATATCGACATAGAATTCCGTTTTATTATTTAAATAAATGCGATATTGTCTCACTATATTTGTTCTATGTTTGTTCTCACTACATATTATGTTCTCGATTCATCCAAGAAATTAAAAATATAAAATATCAGTATTTTTGTTATAAATGTACCTTCAATTTATTTTTAATCTCAGTTTAAAATGAAGCCGAGTCACGTAATTTCATTATCCAGAGCATCATTTCTCCGGCTTGAATAACGCAGTAAGAATCTGAACGACGATCCGTATTCTCATTTGGCGTATTCGAAAACGACTAACAACATGCCACCTATTTGTCGTCTGAATCTCTAATAGTAAGACAATAAAGGACGGAGTTCACGACAACACCTTGGTGCTTGGTCATAAATTTTCGAATACGGCAATTGGATAAAGCCCTAATGATTGGTAGATGATTGGTGTTTTATTGCTTTCTACTTTAATCGAATAGAGAGAGACAGCATTTTGAACATTCAAACTTTGTCAATCATAATTAGCGGAACATCTGACGATCGTTGTAATAACTGAGGAAATGAAAAAAATGGATTTTAATCCACTATCATGGAAATGCAGATTTTTTGGCATCCTCATCGCTTAACCCGGGAGTGGTAACGCGGGGGTCTGTGGGACCCCCACGATCCTTTCTTCCCGCTTTTTGTGATACCCATGTTGGCTACCCTGACCATTGCTTTAGTACCTTTCTCTTTTTGTATCATGATATTTAGTGTGCTCTTAGTTTGCCAGTTTAGTGAATTTTTTCCGTGTAGCAAGCTATTGTTGTGTTTGGGTTGCCCAGAAACCCCCGCGTTACCTTCTACGTTAGCAAAAGTGTCTTCAGTCTCGAACATTCTATTAGTTTGGGAACGTATTGTATGCTGTATTTTTACGTTAGGAAGTAGAACTGAAGTACTTCGAACATTTTAGGTCACTTTATATGTTAAGAAAGGAGTGAAGAATACGCCAACTTTTGCTGAAGGCGGGAACAGAATATCGTTACTCACCGCCCAGGAAAAAGCAGTCTGCACGAAATTCCAGAAGACCAGGATAATGTTTTTTTGGTTATTGATTTGGATATGATGGAGAGAATTACAGAATCAACCAACATCAAAAATGAAATGGATTTAGAGAAGAATAAAGATGATCGCAGCACGTACAAGACTGACAAAGAGGAAATGAAGGCAGTAATTGTTCTACTATTTTGGCTGGATCTGTGAAATCAGGGCACCAAAATCTAGCTGAATTGTGGAATGTGGATAATATGGGTATTGAAGTTTTCCATTGTACTTTGAATTTGAAAAGATTTCAATTTTTGCTACGAAACATGGGCTTGGATGTGACAACACGCGCAGACCGGTAGAAAATGTAACTCCAAATATTAGATGCTTTCCTGACGAATTCTCAGTTGTTTAGGAACTAAATTCTTAATAAATTGTTTAATTGCATGCAAAACGTTGTTAATAATATAAGAAGAATATTATATTAATTTATTTTTAATAATTTAGCATGTATCATGAAAAGAGTGTGGGGGTCTGGAGACACCCCACGTTACCACTTTTGTTTCAAAAAGTCACGTTACCATTGCCGGGTTAATGCGGATTAGGTGTTAATAATGCGGTATAAAATGCGGAAATGCGGTACATCTGGCAACACTGGTCCCAAGTGGCGCCGGTAGACCTCTTGCGGGGATAGTGATCAAGTGATTATTACATCATGTAAATCAATTAGGGGTTTCTGTACCTATTGTTGCTCTAAATGGCAGTAGAAATGAAAATCTATATATTAAAAGACGGCAGGAGAAAATAACGATAATAAATAAATCTTCTCTAAAGAATAATTAAAAAAATATATGTACACATTTTTAACTGTTCAACAATGAATCTGTTCCCCATTTTGTACATTCGAGAATTTAATATCAACTTCGGAAGGCTAACTAAACATTAATTAATTAAGGCTAATTAAGCATTTCGCAACACCAAACATAACAAATGATTAAAACAATGTTCCTAGTCCCAATGTCATATCTACCTGTAATGAAATAGTAATTGCTGTGTTTTCTTTCCTGCTAATTATAGTATTAATGACATATTAGTCTCTAATATGCTTAAGACTCCTCAAACCTAACGCAACAATGTATCGCGGAGACATTTTTCTAGCTGAGCCCGGCAGACGTTGTTCTGCCCCTATATCTCTCTTTCTCCGTCTCTCTCCGTGTTATTCACATTTAACAGCAGATTCTGCACATCGCTGAGCAGGTGAGCAATATGGAGAAACACCGTGTAGCAGGTGAAAACATACCGTGTGTAGCGAGTTGCCTAAAACGTTTCGTGGGAATATATATATATATATATATATATATATATATATATATATATATATATATATATATATATATTCAGTTGTACCTGATGAGGGAGACAAAACAGTCTCCGAATCGTCGTGTAGCATAAATTGATGAAATTCTGATGTAAGAACATTTTTGAAATATTTATTGTGGTTGTCCAAAATTGAACAAGGGACTGAACAATATTTAAATAAAATAAATTTGTTGAATAAAAAATATCGTAAACATGCTGTCCCGAGATATTAAGAGATTAATCGACCTCTTGCAGCATAGTTGAGAAAATCATACCCTAATGACTGAGCCAATAATCAAGGCAAATGGAAACTACATTTTGTCATGGTGACGTAATATTTTTGTTGGACATACGTGTACGATGACCTTTTGTGAGTGAAAAAGAAGGATATTTTCTATTATTTCTTTCAACTAATTATTGAAACAAGTTGCCGACATGAAATGTTTATTGCACTCGTAACTACGGTGTAAATCATATGTTTATTTTCAGTTACAGGAACTTGCAAAATCGCTAATCTTTTGCCGTGAGGAACTGAATCTGCTTGAAGATGCAATGTGATGATGCTATCGAGTCGCTACGTTGCCATTTTCTCACATCGCACGATACGTTGCATTGGTTCTGGTAATCCTATGGAAGTATTTGTACATGTACGGTACATTTTTTTTTCGGATAATCCGAACATTTCCGAATCCTACCAGACCACACCCCTAATTAGTTCGATATACCGGGGTTGTAATGTGGGTAAGTAACAGTGATTTGAAACTAGGTCTCAATTCTCCACAGCCTGTAACACCAATTTCGTTTCTTGAACGAACAAGTTAGTGTTTAGATTATCTTTATTTAGAATATCTTCTTTTAGTATTTGCAAATGTATATTGTCTAAAAGTGCAAAGGGATAAGTGCTAAATAAAAATGTATAAGCAATATCAAATTAAATGTATGAAAACAAAGAAAGGAATATTCAAGGTGCGGTAAAATGCTTTTCTGTGTCCTGTGATTCGAAGTGTATCCGCAATGTTTGTAGTAATATGTTATAATCAAAAGAACATAAAACCATACAATGGTAAATATTACATGGCGAATGTATAAAAGGTGAACCCCGTAAGTTGTCCAAAGCAAATATCGCCGAAAAAATGTACCGTATTGGGATGTGGTTTGCGTCAAATTGTAGCTGATGGGAGAAATAAGATACATTCCAGCATCGCCAGACGTACCAGGGACCTGCCAGGATTTTAATGAAGATACTATGTACCAGGATGGGAATATCCTGGTACGTTTAATTACCAGGATATTAAGCCTACGGTAATTGATGATGTAAAATTTAATATTCGTATAATATTTTTATTCAATAATTTAAAACGAACACTAATATTATAAATAATTATGATATTGGCGAACTGCCGTACTGCCGTAAATAATTGTGATATTGGCGAACTGCCGTAAAAAACATTGACATAAGATGGTATTTTCCTAGCACATGCTATAACAGAGAAGAATATAACATCTCAGTCTTAGTTTATTGATATAAAATGTATATTGAATTAAGTTTCACAAAATTGCAGTGCTCCTTAAAACATATAATACCTTTATTTATTTAATGTCCTTCGACAGATCTGCTGTTACGGTGGCATTCAATCCGAAGCTTAAACGTTACTAAGGACTGTAAATAAATCGAAATATAACAATTATAATGTGAATAATTTCAGAATTTAAGTAAATTATCATTGGTACCAGGAGTTTTAGTGAAAATACCAGGATTTTTTGAAGGTCAGTACTGGGAATATACATTTAATCATTTGGCAACGCAGATATATTTTTCGTATTGTTGCTTCTCGAAGGGAGGAACATATTTATTACGTATTATTACCATCTCGAAAAAAACTGTAGAAAAATGGGTTTTGTATTGCCAAGACATGTTTTTCCCACGTTTCTAAAACGATAGTCCGGTAGGCAGAAACTGAGACCTTTGCGTCTGTCATAGCGCTCCGCTCTCTAGAGTGGAAATCAATTTCTCATTTTCAAAATAACTATTCTTATTTACAATACTTGATCTATTTGATTTCAGTTATTGGTCCAAAAATTACGATAATCAGAAAGTGAAAAAATTCAAATTATAAATGTAGTACAATTATTACGTTGTAACATTCTTACGTTTCTCTTCCTTTGATATATCATTTAAGTGCTTTTCAAATGGTAAATCTATCATCCATCTGTAGGATGACATTAAAATCACAAAATGCCATTGCTTTACACTTCCTGTTCCATAAATAAATGTACATTTATCATGATAAATCAACCATCAAATTAATTTTAATTTGTTAAATAAATTTAATTTAATCATAATTTTCGCTTGTACGGCTTTAGTCAGCTTCAGTTACGAAACACTATTCGTCCGTTCGTTCAGTCGTTTGCACTGTTGTCAAGCAAAAACGAGGTCGCACGAATGGATAGCAGCGTTGCCAGATGATTAAATGTATATCCCAATAATTTTTCTTACTGCGGTATCATAGACTAAGGGTACATCTTTACTCTATGGCGGTATCCTTCACTTTTAACGACAAAAACAATATTCATTTTTAGGTTGCAAGTTTATTAACTTCGAAACACGTTTCCCGACCCAATTGGCCGCATCATCAGATGCACTCCAAAGTCGCACCTACAGGTTTTGATAATGTTTCGCTTGATAGGTCTATTCATTGTAATTGTATTATATTTGAGAAGGAATCATTTGTAATTGCAATGCACCTGAAGATGCGGCCAATTGGGTCGGGAAATGTGTTTCGAAGTTAATAAACTTGTAACCTAAAAATGAATATTGTTTTTGATTGTCGTTAAAAGTGAAGGATACCACAGTAAGAAAATAATGTTAATAGAAGACGATCATTTTTGGTCTCTGTTAACAAGTATATCCCAAAGCCTTCGTTAAATACTAGCCATGCTATACGACGTGGCAACAGCGCATCAGTTAATGGTGGTCCGGTGCAGTACGGAGGCAATGCCGGTCGGACTGGTAAGACCTATGTGCGTGGGAGTGAGCTACTATTTCTACGCAGGGTGTTTCTATTTTTGGGGGATTGCATGCAGTTTTTGATTCCTATCGGAGATGATGGACTGGCACTATTGTTGACTGATTATGCCTTTCATTACAGATCTCAAATTTGTAGAAAGTTCTTGGGTATGGGAAATAAGTCGGGGAAACTAAATTTAATTTATTTTTATCAACGTAATCTTATTATTCCAGGAGGATCCTTTTAGTCAAAACTATATTTCTAGCGTTACTGGAGAAATGTACGTAGTAAGCAAGTTAGAAATTGAAAGAAATTTTATTTAAATTAATTTCCGAAAAGTACTTTTTATTTTCTATATTATAGGTGCTCGTGTTATCACTAATGAAATATTTTGATAATTTTAATTAAAATCAAATCAAAATAAATAATGCACATTTTCAATTTGTTTATGAGAGAGTAACTTACATTCTTAGAGATTGTAATGCGGCCATTGTTTATGAGAGAGTAACTTAGCTTACAATGAATTGCATCGGAAAAGCCCTCAATTTTCGTGCACTGCAGTACGTAATTTGGAGTGAAAAATAATACGTAGAAATATGAAAAAATGATATATATTTAATTGAAGAATGGGGGAAAATAGTTTTATTCATAAATTATCACGAAAAATAACATAAAGAAATAGGAACATTGTCAACCAGAAGAGATCAGTCATATTTATGGATTTGATTAGCAATAACATAGGGATAAAAACACGAGGACTACGTGACAAGAATAGAAACAAGAGACATTGAAAAAAAAGAACGAGGTAGAACATTTTGAAATTTTACAACACTTCGTGTCAAGATCTGGTAGCGATAGGATGTAGGATTGTGTACTCTGAAGTTATAGTTCTTGAGACTGGCGCGTGATAGAATCGAGATGTACGAACTGTAATCGTCTGATTAATTTGAGATTGGAACTCGGTGTAAGAATTATATAGTTAAATTTTAGTAATATTGGAATCGTAGGAAGTTTTCTGAGACTAGCTAATTAACAAAGTGTGGATTGAAGCGGACATCGGAATCCAGAAGAAAATATGTGCTATGAAGCTGAACTGGTATTCAATTGCCAAGTGTGCTGACGCCGAAAGGACAAGGAAGTATTTCCGCGAAATCCCGAATTCGAGAAAGACAAAACCAGCTAAATTTTGATGTACAAGGCCCAAGAATAATTAAAATTTTGGTTAAAGCAATAATTAAAAACTAAAATTGTAACAATTAGTTGATGGCCATCATTAGGGAAATTAATTGTCAAGTTTAGATAATATGATAATGCATTGAAGGTCATGAAAGAGATTAATTAAAAATTTCTAATAATAAACTAGTGGTGCTACAACAGCACTTACTTTCCCGTATTAGAGGAAACAGCTAAGTAGTACTGTAATATTGCACTTTATGCGCTACTAACATCTTCGCTTGGAACTCACTATTTCCATTGCAGTGTTGTCAGAACTATGTGAATTCTACAACTTCACAAAAATAGAATGCAAAAGTTTTGTAACCCTGTATTGGAAAAAGAAGCCTGATACCCTGGAAATATAGAAATGCCTTCCATTGGGCCATGATTAGGGAAGAGTATTTTAAAACCATGCAACAAATTCTCTACTCACTACAAATGGTACAGCATTTGGTGCAAAACTAAATATTTGCCTGCAAATATCAACATAAATTAGACAATTATAACTCCTTTTCATACAGCTCCATTAGGTCACAACAATGACACTAATTCACAGATATTCGCGAGCGCAAAGTGAATTCCATTGTTGCAGACCCTGCATTATCGCTATTCTGAGAGCTATTAATTCTTTTACTTATTTCAAATATTTCAAAATAAACAATTTCTAAAATATTAATGTGTAAGTCTATAACAAAGTTCGAATGTAAGAAACGAAGAAAGAAATAATATACAAAATTGCACATTCTAATTTACGACGCATCCAGCTGTCCAAAGCGCAGTAAATTTACAGCGGCCTATTACGTTTGTCACAAAATTAATGAAAAACTACTCGTATTTTGAAAAAATTAAGCATGACCGTATTTATTTTATTTATTTATTTGTCAATATTCGGAATTGCCACATACTCTTTCTTGCCAGCTACCATCTATCATCGCCAAAAGTACATTTTTTTTGTCATTTCTTAATTTTCGGTTTCCTATTGGTAGAACAGAAACATTAATTTTAGAATATTAAAGAACACAAAAACCTAGCCGTAAATGGCAATTTTCTTTTAAAAATTATGTGCCGTTTAAGAGAAAATGGCGTTTTAGCACTACTAAAAATGCGAAATTTGAAGCTCATTTTCACAGAAAAATTTTTGAATTTTCAAAATACTTTATTTGAAGTTATTTGAAGCACTTACACTCACAAATATAATCATCTTTACAAATTGCGGATAATGTGCATATTAAAGATGTGAGAGATCTTTCAAAAAATTTACATTTATATAATTTTTGAAAAAAAAACACAAAATAAACTTCACGCTATACTAATGAGTGTAATTAGCACTATCCGTTACAAAAGTTTCAAGAAAAAAATTGCAGCCATATACGAGAAAATGACGTTTGAGTATTTCTGAAAATGCCGAAATTTGAGCTACTTTTCACAGAAAACGGTAGTGTTTTCGAGAAACTTTACTTGACATTATTTAAAGCATATATACTCGTAAATATAATAATGTAAAAAAATCGCCGATAATGTAAATATTAACGACGTGAGAGACAAGTAAAAAAATTTTCATTTTTGTAATTTTTGAAAAAACCAACCGATAGCTTTTAGCTGGAGCACGATTACATAACTTTCTCTTGTTAAGACGTTCCTTCTTAACGACGAGAAAGTAAAAATCACTCTTACTTTGGAAATTTCAAGAAAAAATTGCAATGCTCACCTGGTATTACGTACGATAAATGTCTTTCAAATTTAACGTTTGATCGTAGTCGTGGTATGGTGGTAGAATAATATGAATTCAAATATAATTCATGATCCTGCCAAATGTGCACGATGAAATACTATTTACCACCAAGGAGCAAATATCTTCGTTTTGTGTATCTTCGTTTAATGAACATTAACATATTCATTAGTACTAGGTGACCATCTTCGTTACTTACATTTCCTGAAAGTTTTCATTATTTGTGTAAAGAGAGGCTTCCAGGAAACACGCAGATGCCACTCGTTCATTATTGATATGTTTTTCTGTAAAAATTCTAATAAAGGTTCTAAAAACCTGGGTTCAGTAAGTTGTGCTTCAGAAAGTTGTACAAAATCTCAGGCAGGGATGAAGAACATTCGCAAAATACGCAACAATATGTATGAAGACTGCATTTCAAAGAATTCTTGTGGCTGAGTTTAGCTCAGAGCCGGCGTTGTCGCTGACTGCAAAAACTCTGATCGAGAGTTCTAGAATTCGAGTCCCGATGGTGGCAAAATTTTCGATTCTAGAAAGAGCTGTGTTTTGCCAAAATCAACTCCTGACTGGGGGAGAATTCGATCTGGCGGCTGCTTCTGATTGATAGTTTCAGGGGTTGTTTGGTCAATACCAGGCGAATGCCGGAGCAGCATCCTAACAAACGTGTCACGGACCGAGGGTGATCTTTCCTTCCTCTTCCCTTAGACACACACACACACACACACACACACACACACACACACACACATGCATTACACTATCACACATGTCGCGAGACCAACCGAGAACTTAGAAGTTTTCCTGGCTGGGGGGCGGGGATTCCTGGAGAGGGAAATTCCCAAGAAGCCGACGTGTAGGTCAACGCCAGTTCTCGCCATCCAATGGGGGAAGGGGAAACACCGACATCTGCTGGCATGATGACATTAACTACACTAACGGAATTGATGACCATAGCGAATAATGTGCCCGTAAACACCAATAAATCAATCAAAGAACTTTAAAAGGTCCGAATGAATTGAGAATCTCCAACGTTCGTCCAGAGGGCAGGGTTGGTGAGCGGGTGAGCGAACGGCGGGTGCGGAGGCACGTGGACGCAGTTTTCACGCGCTGCCACCGCCGCCGCCGCGGCTCAATCGGTTTTCATTACCGCGCTGATGGGAACTTGGCGGGCTTCAGCTGTCAACCTAATTTGTGCCACCGCCGACGCCTTCATCATTACCCTGTGTTCTTTAACCGCGCGCGTCCCCGCCGCCACCTTCTCCTCCTCCTCCTCCGCCTCGTTCATATCGCGCGCGTTCATTATGAAGCGGACGGCGACGACGGTTCCGGAAGGCGGACGGGCTGTACCGGAACAATCTGTGTCCGGAGCGGCGACAGCCTCTCCCGGAAGGAGAGTATGGGCAGCTGTCGGAGCGGTGATGGAGCCCGGATCAGAGGCGCTCAGGTACGACCTGCGACTTTTCTTGACATCGTCTGACAGTGTAGGCATCCGCGGCCGGAGTCAGTATTTACTCAGCGAGTCTAGGAGGCGGTGTCCGAGAGACACTGCTTCCTAGGCACTAACTTCAACGTTTCGGCCACCATGCTGGGAGCTCCTCAGAACGAAAAGCATTTAGTCCGTTAGGGAACTTCCCGGGCAGCCAAATAGATAAGCAGCGTCTGCTTTTCAACAGATATTTAAGGCGAACAGAAGAAACACCTATCTCCAATTACAGAAAAAATAACACTAATAATAATAGTTATAATAATAATAATAATAATCACAATGATAATCATAATAATTTTTACTTTCTCTACTACGTACTTACGTGGTAAAGAGAAAATATTGAAATGCTGCCACAAAAAGAAGCGATTTTTCTACAAAAATTGAAATAATAACTAGAGGTGTAATAAGAGCACAACTTTCTCGTGCATTTTGTAACTTTTTCAATGCCCCAAAAAATCAGAGAGTTCAATAAAAACGAGACCAGTGCCATTTTTAAGCGTCCTTTTCCTCTATTCGAGAAAAAATTAAAGAAAAAGTTGGAGATATTTTTCAGAAAAAAATATAAATTGCCTCTACTTGAAGCAAAAATTACTCGAAAACACGTTTTATCAAAAAAATATTATGTAAAGATTTAATTTTATAGATCAGATTTCATTAAGGAAAACATCACATATTGTAATTTTTCAATCATAATGATAAGCGATTTTCGAAAATACAGGGAATTCTTCGAAAATGGTACCTGTGCCACTTGTATAAGCGCACTTTCCTCTATTCGATAAAACAATTGAAGGCGAAAGAAGAAAATAATTGTTTAAAATGCCTATATTTCATACAAAATTATGCGAAAACTACTAATATTTTCGAAAACTTCGAAAGTTCGACGTCATTCATTTCAATAGATATTACTTTATTTCAAGATCTGTCTTTAAATAACATATTTCATTATGGAAAAATCTGTCTTCAATTCTGAAGTTGTAGGAAGACGCCGAAAAAGTTGGAACTTAGGCAATAACCGAAAATTCAGCAAGCTGAACGAAAACGAGACTGCACAATTTTTGAAGCGCTACTTTGCTCTATCGAATAAAAAAAATTTGTAAACGAATTTGGATTTTTAAGAAAATTTTGAATATGTTCTTGACATTTTCTTTAAAGTTCACCCCAAATTAAAATATACATTTCAAATTCGTTGAATCTCGTGTTCAGCTAGATCTGAACTATTTACGCGCTAGTGTTGATCACAGACAGAGGGGCGTTTGGCTGTTATCAAGGTCTCAAAAAATGTGGATTCTGGCCACACGGCGTGTTAGAGGAAGTAATGTATTACAAATGGGAACAAAGCTGCAGCATTACAATACTTTTTTCTTTACTACGTCCGTACGTAGGGTAAAAATTACAACCAAGTTTTATAAACGTATATTAACTTCGTCGTATTACTGAATGTTGCACATTGTTCCATTGATCAGGTCTCTTACTGAAACATGTTCTTGTCATGAGAACTCCAGATCGGGCCAAAAAATAAATCCAACCGCTTTGATCTCTTCGGCTGCGCACATATGATTTTGGGATAAGTAATTTCTGAAGGCAACAAAGGCTTAACATATGACTTACTCAAGGCTCAGTGGTTTGCAGCAGGTTACGTCGTTTAGACATCTCTATAATTAGTTTTTAAATTAAGTTCGGGAACTTTAAAGAATACCTTAATTTTACATTCGCTTAGTCTTCATTGACCTGCAATACTTTACAAATGTATAATTTCACCGCGCCAGCCGTGACAGCACTACATTTCACCTCATTGCATTGCATTGCACTACACTGACCTGCAATATCTCACACATTTCCCACTGCCTGTACTGAACAAGTATCTTTCTTCCAATCTGTAAACACCCACTCAATCCTGTTTCGGTTTGCGACAATGATTAAGTATATTTCTTTCATTCCTTTCTATTAAATAAACCTAGAAATAACAGCAAACCCAGTGTATAGCCGACATCCTTATAATAGTTAAACAAACACGTCCATCGTTGATTTCGGTTTTGAGAGCAAAGTCGCTGAATGGCTATTTTTTCAAAGCGCAAAAATTAAATTGATGTTTCCAAGACCATTTAAAATGGAAGATGTTGAATATTGTTAATATTAGTAATTTGGGATAGCCTTGAAATACTCGTAAGGATTATTAAACCCTATTTGTAATTTATTTAGTTTTTGTAAGAAATTAGTGTTTTATCTTTAACAGAGAACGGGAGGATAATCCGTAATGGTGGAGGAAGAGTAGGAAGGTTGGCAACCTTCATTATTTATTTAATGTTAAATCAATCAAAAACTGCATGTATCATAATGAGGGGAAGTGAAATCTGTGCACTTTTTTTGAGCTCCGAATCCCTTCCCTCGCTTTTATTCCACACTAGGTAGAATTTCCAAAAACGTTAGCAACTAGCGTTTTTGGCAAAACTTGATATGAAGAAATATTCCTTCCTGTGTAATAAAAAATTGTGCCCAGTGTGAAGGAAATAACTAATTTCCGCGAGAACATGGAGCACGATTAATTGATGCTCTGTTCACGAAATAACTATTTTTCCCACTAACACACTCAGTGCCGGCGCAAGGCATGAGCAGACCGGGCGATCGCGCGGAGCCCCGCAAGTCAAGGGGCCCGATGATGGGACAGATGGGAAAAAATAGTAAAAAACTGAAAAAGATTTTAGAAGTCGAGAATCGTAATTTTATGAGTCGCGGAACAGTGTTTCATACAATTTTTAATTAATTTTTTATCTTAAATAGTTATTTGTAGTCATTACTTTTAAGGTAAGATTCTATGAAATGAATCAAATGACGCAAAAAGTAAAATAGGTTCTACTGAAATTCATATTCATTTCTTCATGTATTTTAACAAGTGATTTTATTAAACACTAACAAAACACAATATTTTTAGCGTTCTAAGCTCACTGTGAAATTGTATAATTTGATCACTAAATACTTTTATTTAAAACTATTATTTAAAATAAATATTTCCAAAACCTTTTTTCTAGCTTAAAAGTTTTAATTTTTGTTATTTATTGAAATATAATAATTCATATTGTGAAAAACTTTGACATGAAACATAATCTTTTATTTTCGTTTCCCAACGTTGGGCAATTATTTTGTGAAAAACTTCCTCATTTATTTAATCTCAGTTGTTTAATATTCATCTGTGCGCCACACTAGGCAAGCTATTTGTAAAATACTTTCTTTTTTAAAAATAATTATTTTCGTTGCCGGAGTAATATCGCGTTTATTACTGTTATAATTAATTTAATTTTGGCCTTCTACGCTCCTTAGCTTTCAGAATATTTAACCGTGGCTATCGTAATTTCCCCTTTACTTATACTCGTTGGTTTCGACATATAATACGTTACTTTTTATAAGCGGACGAGCGATTCTTGGAAGTTCTGTTGGTTGTAACCTATTATTGCATTGATGGAAACTACTATAAATTATCAGCCTTTTCTTTCTCACTAATAAGAATTTAACATTTAACTGACATTATTATAAAATTATATCGAGCTCATTAATGGAGTATTTAAATTTTTCTCTATACAATAATTAAGTCCCGTACTGTTTTGAATAAAGTTCGTAAGTTTACTGTGATGATTTCTCAGATGTCTTCTCGAATGTCTTTGGGCTTGATGTCGTCCGTGGGATGTCCTCGTTGGAGTCCCTCCTGTGTTGGTATATTCTAACAACGGAAGAAGATTCCCAATGTTCCCGGAGTGTTCTAAATTATTCGATACTTTCATATAACTCAATAGATTTAATTAAATCAATTCGTGAGCGCAACTTTCCCTGGCTGTGCTTCGGATGAAACACCTAAATGTGACTGCCTATCTCAAGCCCAATCCGCACAAATCATACCCATGTACCAATATTTTCTAATATAATTCCCCTCGATACGGAGTCTATTTTACTTTGAATTGCAAATTACAATGTACTTTAATTCACACCCTTGAACTCGTAACTTCTGCAATACAAGTCGTCACAATTAACTATAAGTTCTCGATCCGTTGTCATTAAATTATTACCCAGTCTCAACCGAATAATAATTGTACCATTTCAATTGCTGCATCCGACTTGGTAGGTCGCTGGCAAGGGACAGATTCTTTCAACATTTTCGCATGACCACAGCTTCCAACGCCATCTTTACACTTAATGCATTTTATGTCCTCGGGGCCATGTTTTTCAAAAAATGCTCAGCGTTCTTTCGTCAAGTATGGAATACTATATTTTATTGATCGGTTGTCTTAACAACGCGCATTCCTATATGCATTAATTATATCGTAACTATCACGCTTGATGCCGTTTTTCCCGTTCAAATACCACCGGGGTATTCTGGTTTATCAATAGTTTCTTGATATATTCACATTTTTATTACTTTTTTTGGGGGGGGATACGTTTCAGAATTGTTTTCATACTTTCACATTTTTATTTTTTGTGGCTACGTTTCAGCATTGCCCCGGGCCCAAAATTGTTCTAGCTCCGCCACTGAAAACATCGTACAGAGCTCAAGGAAACGTGCGCAGATAGTGGACCTGCAATAACTCCCCTCGTCTTCTGGTCATGACCAGAAGCAAGGGAAAACATCTCAATGAATCAGGGGAATCTAGAAGAAGTGTTAAAGGAAAATAATTTTAAAACGTCACTCGTAATTCAAAAGGAAAACTTACAACTGTAAATATTTAGCAAATGTTTTCGCAAAATTCAATGCAGTCTCGCAAAAAAAATGTTTAGAGATCTAAGTTGGTAATTGAAATGAAATTAAGAAATATAAAGGGACTTCATTATAATTTTCTTCGGCAATTTGACATTGGAACATAATATTTAAAGGTTCGAAATTAACTTACACGTATTTAACAATACCCAAATACGTATACACGTATTTAACAATACACAAAATATCAATATATAGAACTTACATAACAAAAACTTAGCATAAAACTTAACATAAAAAAACTACAAACGAAAGATTCATACTCTTTTATTCAACAGATAACGATCGCCTCAACAAGAGTTCGCTCCCAACCGAGCAAAGGCACTCAGCCAGTGGAATGCAATAATTTTCAGATTCTAATAGGCACACATTACACTCAATCACAATACAATTCGGCGTGTAACACCATTTGCCTCGAAAAGTTCTAAAAAGTGCCCACAACTCCAACAATCCGCCGCATTCAAACGCATTAAAAAGAATAGATCATTTCCTCAACACCCGGCTTGCAGAGGTCGGCGGTGACCGCAGGGAGGGGAGTCGACGCGGGCGCGGCGACGTTCGATTTAAAAACAAACGGAGTAAAAACACGGAACATTCCCAGGGGACACGCGCGGAGAGCGTTTTCGCTGTTTGTGCGCGGGCACAACGGCGCCATGCCACGGTCGGCTGCGCGCCCGGGTCGCCTGCCAGCGCGCCCGATGGCACAATCCCATCCACCGGCGGTCTACACGCGCTAACCCACTGAATTTCATTTCGAAATTTGTTCGGAGAGGCCAAGTTTCAGAGTTCATTCCAAATGTCGGTGGCATTGGTATTTGATGTAGTATGTCTCCTAAGGAAATAAATGTGTTCATTGAAACATTAAATCCACAAATATTATTAGATAACATTCTATTAAGTGGACATTCATTTTTCGAGTTTTTTGTTTCAAATTTCTTCAAACTCCTGTAGAGAGTAATGTTCTTTACTTTTATTTGCATTCAGTATTCACTTTTATTTGCGTGTCAGTGTGTGTCTAATTTGCCCGATTGCCTAATCCACCAATTTTTCGTTCCTGAGAAACCTTGCTAAGTTCATTCCAAATGTCCAAGATAATAACCTAGCCTATTTTTTTATTTTCTCGATTTACTTCGTAAGAAGAGATAGTATTGTAACCGCGCGCCAGAAAAAAGCACTTTTTTAGAGAAATCTTTATTTCTGGGCCCTGGTAATGGAAAAAAATGGAAAACTCTCTCTTTCCCTTGTTTTGAGAAATGTATGTCTACGATGTAACCTACAGAATTTCATTTCATTTCGAAGCAAGGGTTTTGAAGTGTTAACCCTTTTGAAGTGAAAAAACCCTTGCTTCAAATGTCATTCTAAATGTCTAGGTTAATAATGTAATCCTATTTTGCATTTAATACACTAAAAAAAGGCTCCAAAAAATAACCTATGCATCAACATATGCAGCTGGAAACAGTAAATAAAATTTCATAAATAGAGACCCTCAATACGTTTTTACTATGAATAATAAAATGTAGGTATAGAGAAAATGGGGGTGTACATGAATCACAGGAAGGAAAAAATAAAACTGATATTCCTCTCAACATTAAACATTTTAAAAATTCATGGAAGGATTCCACCATCGAATTATATTAAAGAAATCCAAGCGCGTAACCCCTGCAATTCAATAATCTCTATATCATTATACATTTTAGTAAAATAATGGACTAAAATGGAAACTTATTGCTTAGTTTTCAGAAACAGTAGAAAGATATTTTAAATAAATAAAATCATTAAGAATTTTACTAATTTTCCCTCGCTTATGTATTCACTAAAATGTGTGGTATCAATATTTTCATTTGCTAATTCATTCAATAAAACTTTTATGTGATAATGAATTGACAGGTGTAATAGAGTTCGGAATCTGATGGATGTCTAGCTATCTTGATTTCTCACGTAGCTACCAAATTTCACGAATAAAAAGGATTCAGTCGTGTTATCATAATATTCATAACTTCTCTTTATCTTTTTAGGTAAGGAAACAGATGTTATCGAGAGATAAGTAGGCATAACTAACGAAACTTATCGACTTTTGTATCCAGAGTGCGTACATTGAAAACTATTGTAAAAGCCATATATCATTTTGAACACGTTTATCAGAATTTTTGAAAAATGTTTCCTACGTCTATATTTTTATTTGGGTGATTTTCACGAAGATAATTATTTTGAAATTAGTGATAATGATAAACGCTAACTGGCACGTGCATTTTAATTTATCACAAACCGTACATTAAAGGAATATATTAATAGGGATTGGCTCTTTGTTGAGCTACAATCAGAACCCGGCAATAATTTTTGTGAGTAAATATTCAGTACTATAACCGTAAACATTAAACAAAAAAATCCCAAACGTTTAAATGCATTATTTTTATTTTCCCAAATACGTACGAATATATGGAGTAATATACGTAGTAGAGGGAAAGTTATGTAGTGCTACGCGAAAAAAACGGCGAATTTTCGGCAGAAAAAAATATTGCCGGATCCTCATACCGAAAAAAAAATGGATAAAACCAGTTGCTAAATTAAGGAAAAAAATCCTATAACACGTGGTGTACCCAGATTCTCTGTTTTGGGCGTCCTTCATGCCTAAAAGTCAATTGGAAGCAAAACGTCTGTCCGTTCGGTGTCTGTGAGGAACACTAGTGCCTATACCATAAGTACGATTTCTTCCAAAATTAATATTCTCCCGTCGAACTGGTTCCACTTGTGGCGCCGCGACTTGAAAATCTGTCTTCAGTTTTTTTAAAAAAATTCTTCAAAAATTACAGAAATGTAATTTCTTTGAAATATCTCTCACACCTTTAATATGCGAATTACTAGCAATTTGTAAACACTATTGTATTGTGAGTATATGTGCTTGAAATGACTTCAAATTAAGTGTTTCGAAAACTCAAAAATTTTCTGTGAAAAAGAGCTTCAAATTTCGCATTTTAAGTAGCGCTTAAACGCCATTTTCCTAAAAACGGCTCCAAATTTTTCAAAGAAAATTGCCATTTAGGACGAGGTTTACTGTTCTTTAATATTCTAAAATTAATATTTCCGTTCTAAGATTAGGAAACCGGAAAATTAAGAAAATGTCAAAAAAATGTAGTTTGGGCGGGGATAGATGGCAGCTGGCACGAGTATATATATGGCAATTCCGAGTAGCTAGCTCAGACCCAAGGAAATAGAAAATGAATACGGGAAAGTCTGTATAATTCTGTAGCACCACCTGCTGTTTATAACGTTGCCCTTCAATGAATGGGTTTTGAGAGTCCAGGTAAAACTCGGTGTTCGAAAATCCTCCACTTTTCAGTGAATAAAGGCAGCATTAAAGACATGATTGTGTTTTACGGGTTGCATACATTGCGAAACGGTGCACTATTTTCATAAAATTGTAACTATCTCCATTTTATGTATACATGACTCAAATATATTGGGAAAATAAATTGCTCGTAATAATGCACATTATGAACGGAAATTAAAAATCTGGTGGTGCTATATTTTTCGTCAATATTCGTACATCAATATTTCCCAGGCGACAGAACCTCTTGTCGTGGAGGAAGGGGGCTGGCACCACATGCAGAGGAGTGGAAGGGCGGTAAGGGAGAAGGTGCCCTCTGGGTCATTCCCTATTCTCTTAAAGGACTAAGGCGTATGTACTTGGCGCAAGATCCCGTGAACAGGCAAAGGCCTACCGGCGACATCCCTGCCTCGCGGTCATGGGTTAAGGGGGTACGTGTGGTTAGGCACGTAGACACCCCACGCCGTATAACGGTCTTCTCAACCTAAGAAGTGAATTTTCTCATCGTCACACAGCAACATATACTGGGACATTGCAAGGAAAACGGACATTATAGTCTTGCCTTCACCGAGAATCGAACCCGGGGCTGCGTGCGTGGAAAGCGAGCACGCTGACCAAGAGCTGCCATGAGGCTCAAGGCGTATGAGAGGGAGCATTAAGAACAGGGATTGACCCCAGTCATGGCAAGCAGCAGTTTTATTGGAGGAGGTGTTACTTTCATAGGCACCTGAGGTAGCCCAGCCTCGGCGAGGACGGTTCTCCGGAAGAGCAACTTTGCAGCGGCCATGGCGACACTCGAAGTGCACGGCGGTCAGGGGGCAAGGGCGGGAAGCTGCTAGCAGGACCCCGGAGGGTCGGTCTGGACTAGCAGGTTGGAGGAGTGTCGGCAGGGCCAGTTAGGGCCGATCTGACCGACGGGGAGCGGAAGGTCCGTGCACACGGACGACGAGCTCACGAGTAGCATTCGTCCCCCCGCTAAGCGGAGGTCAAGCTGTTATATAGGCCTTTACTGCTGAGACGCTCTAGCGGAGCTACATCATGCTTACGCGGGCGCCAGCCGTCTGCGGCCACGTGACACTTTCTTAAATAAACTGCCATGATTACATATCAAACAGAAATAGTGTATTATAAATCAAATAATAATAATATCATATTATTTAATGATGTTTGTTTAATGACGCGAGTCTGCAAAGCATAGATTATTAGTATTAACAATAACATTTCATCAGAATTTTTTTTTAATGTGACGTTTAAACAACACTTCATATTCTCCAGCTGCATAATAAGCCACAATATTGCTTCTTTATCTATTATCCTTCAAACAACCTCTGGATACATCTATAGACATTCTGATAAAAAATGAGTTAACATACATAATAAATTGATGTAAAATATGACGATGGATTTTAATCGATAGTTCAAAAAAGGCATTTGCTCGAACAATGATTTCACACCTATTATATTCACTGTAGTTCTTTGGAATCATTCAGACAGTAAATTACCTTTTATTCGCGTAATAACAAATACATTACCTTAATCAAAATGTTGATGTAGTATTTATTTTTGAAAAAAAACAGCTGAGATAGCTCAGGGCAACGACTTTTACTACTGCAGTGTCTCTGATCGGCGGGTCCTAGGGTTCGAGTTCCGAAGGCTGTGAGTTTTTTACTCTAGCTAGATGGCTAAGGTCCGTTCGCTGTAACTTCACTCCGCATGTAAACAAACTTTGAGTGTATCCTTCCGCTCTGTAGTTTGTGATGGGCTACGCCATTCGCGCCACGACCATACTCAATTGCCGGCACGTGTCACAGCCAGAACTATCATAGCACATTATTTTCACTAGTTCTTCTTTAATACGCCAAAATACCAGCCAAAATATGCAGATATTTTGCTTAAATATCACAGAACTTACATTACGTGTGTTCTTGGAAGGTAGCAGTGAAATCTTGCCCGAAGCACGAATTTCAATAAAACATACAAAGACGTTTTTTAAAATTTGGCAGTCCCGAATCTTCATTAACCGCATCAAGAAATTTATTTTATGTTGGAAATTCGTTTCTACGAAAAAATGTGCACAAGAATACGAATGGCATATTAACAAATTCATCACACTCGTCCTTCAGCTGTTTTTCTCTACATCTCTTCTTACGTGGAGAAGTTACCTTTCCAATGATTTAATTCATTACAAAGTTTTCAAACACTTCTGACATCGACACTTGCAATTCAGCAGTCATTTCTTCCACCTGCCACAAAGTCATTTACGGATTTTTAGCCGCTAATTATTCCAACACATCAATACCACCTTCTTCTCACCACTTCTGAGATATTTTCCCAGCGAATGTTTCAAACCGGATTATGCCGGGAACTGCTTCATTTATTGTGCTTGATGTGGAAACAAAAATCAACGCAATGAGCAAACACACCTTTCACTAACCAAACAAACATACAGCATTCTTTTAGAACTTTCTCATTCGAGAACGGAACTGCTACTGATAAAATTTGGCAGGAGCGGCGCCGACGGCCTGGCGAATGAACGTTATTTTAGAGGTCCGTTGGCAGCTGAAAGTTGGCAGTTAAGGTCACGCTCGGTGTATGATTTTATTTCAAGGCAAAGGAGAAAATTATTTCGACTGTTTGTGTAGAGAGTCAGAAAATACATCAATTTTGAAAGGGACCTAACTCCTGTAGCGCACGACGCCGTGAAGAGGAATGTGGTGTCCGTCAGCCAATGAGAACGAGTGACGACCACGTGCATTTGTTTACGTGCTGAGTAAAGTTAGAGCGAACGGACCTTTGGTCGAATTGAGCTGCTTTCTGGAAGAGAAATCTAATGGCCGATTATTCTGATCTGCAGTTTTCCGTGATTTCTCCGAACAGTACCAGACAAATCATAAATTCCCGGCGAATACCATCTACCAGGCGAATGCCCTAGCAGTACCTTAAAAGCCACGGACCGCTCGCGATCTTTCCTTTCTCATTATTGTCTTAATCGTCTCCCCTTAAACACACAATACACACACATGCACAAACATCCATAGATCCCAATAGTCAGGGGATCCAGTCGGGAGGTACGCAACTAGCTGAGAGACCTGGGAAAAAAAAAAAACCAATAAGCTGACATGAAAGTTGGCGCCAAATTTCACATTCTAACGGGGTAACCCTGGCTATGGCATGTACAACACCAAAAGAACTAATGGCAATAGTTGCGGACGTCGCCGGAAACAAAAAAAAGAATGGTAATTTTTATGGGCGTTTGGTTTTAACAGCGCGCGCGCGTCGAAGATGTGGCTGTGGAGCGGCGAGCGATGGACCACAAGCAAGAGCTTCGGACGCAAGTTTATCAAGCGCGGTGAACCGCAAACTATAGGAACGAGTCTTCGCCTGAGGGTTATACAAGGTCAGGGAGTGACATGGCAAAGTCAAAATAATGGTTTTTTAGAAAGTGCGAGTGCCTTTATCATTGTGTCCTGGCCAAGTTGAACAGTGCCGCGAACTGGTGATTCTGACGGAGTGTAGGTGAACTGTGCTGTGTAATAGAGACAATCAGCTTACAACGGCTGTGCTTCGGACTTTGTATTTTCTCCTTGGGATATGGTTAATTGGCTTGTTTTAGGTACGATTTTGATTTTGGATTTTGTAAGCCCTTGAAAATTATCTCTTATTTGTTATTCCTTCTCATTTCTGAACATAACAATAACGAATTAATAAATAAATTTTTGTAGAAATGTTATTCCCGCCCCTACCCTTGCCACAAATTTCAAATCCAAAGTCTTCCATTAATTTGATAAAACAGTAATCAGAAGCCGCGTTGAGAGCCGTGCAAATGGCGCAACGCTGCAAGATGATCCTCTCGCAACGACCCTCCGAGGAGAGAGGGTGCGTCGAGGAAGGCGTGGGGGTGGGGGGGCGGGGGCCTAATCGCGTTAGCCCACGTGCCCTGCGCCCTAACTGCGACGCCGGCGCGATTGGTTGACGCTCAACCTCTTCCTGCCCGGAGCCTCAGGGCGTGCCATGCCCTTCCGCCTCCACATCCGCCCCCGCTCACGTCTCGCGCCGTCTCCGTTCGCCTTCGGGACCGGTCGCCTTCTTGCTTTGTTTCCCTGCACGTCATTTCGGTTTTCGTTTGCTCCCCCTTGCTTTCATCCATTGCCCCCCCCCCGGATTATCTAAATTTATCTCAAAACCTTTTAGATGTATTAGTTCACAGGTCATTCGTACATGCGCATCTATCCTTCGGATTCTCCCTCGTTCTGAACTCTGTGGCTGATTGTCGACTTGTGTTGTCTCCCTGCACCCTATTTCAGTTTTCGTTTGCGCCCCCCTTTCTGTACACACAGTGTTTAATGATGACCACATTAAGGTACATTAATAGCTTCTTGATCTATTTGTTCACTCTATGTATTCTCAGGATCCTCTCGCATTCTCAACCTTGTTACTATTCGCCTTCTGGCTTTGTATCCTATTCATACCTACACAGCTATCCTTCGGATTCTCTTTCGATTTCAGTGTGGCTGATCGTCTTTTTGTTTTATCCTCCAAGCATGCATTTTCAGTTTTCTTTCGCGTCTCCTTTTCTGCACTGAATGTTCACGTCCAACTTAATGTTTGTTTAAAACCTTCTAGATCTATTAATTCACTCTCTATCACCCATACGGACCAATATCTTCTGCTAATTGTAGACACATTGTCTTGTTCTTTTCCTATTCTTCTCTGCATCTCACTCTATATCTTACACACACACGCACACGCCAACACACACACACACACACACACACACACACACACACACACACCGCGTAAGCATGTTTTCATGCCCTCTACATTTCCTTTCTCTGCGGATCAGCTCTGCAACGGTCAAAACGAATCACAAGAGTGTAGAGTGAAAATTTGTGCAAATTAAAAAAAAATGTACATAATTAAACTCTTCGAAAACAATTTAATAAAAGATAGCACGCATATTGATACACTTTAAATAGAATTATATAAATTGATTTTTTACATACATCGACAATCTCTCACAATTGGCATGGAAAGTCATCCCCATTTGTTTTCTAAAGTTTAGTGAAGATATCCTGCACTAGGCCTAGCATTCAGCATTCATGCCTACCAGACAAAGCACATTGCATGCACACTCTTAGACACCGCCCACAAAAGTCACGGAAACCCAAAACAAAGCCGACCAGCCGCCCACATGCTTTCGTCAGGACGCAGACGAAGCGCATCCCGCCCACGCGCGTTGCCCCGCTTCTCCAATTTGGTGCCAAAAAATGCGGCATCGTAATTTGAGGGGAAGCGGTGGGGCCCCGGGGCGCGCGCGGACCGCCGCCGCGCCGATCCATAATGCATCGCGGGGGTAACGAGCTACGTAACTCAGCGATCCTGGTGGCGGAGGTCTCCAAGTTGCATTATGTATAGGTATAAGGCGAAGAGTACGTCGTGGGCTCGCGTTGTCTTTCGCGCCCCGCGCCTCGCCGCCCCCGCCGCCACGCGACCGCACGCCCACCAGCGCGCCCTCCCGGCCCGCTCCTTCCTACCCGGGCACACCCGGCCGCACGCCCTCCTACCCGGGCCCGCTCCAATTCTCTCATCGGGAGAAGCTCCGGGTATCAACTGATGTCACTGCAGTGCCTCTGACCAGGAGGTCCTAGTTTCCCGACGGGGGCAGGATCTTCGACACTAGCGTGATAGCAAAGTCGAGTTCAGGCGCTGTCTGGGAGTGAATTCTAGCGGCCGGCTGTTCTGATCGATAGTTTTCCTTGGATTATCCGATCAATACAATGCCAATACCGGAGCAGTACAACTTACACTTGCATGCCCTACACTACCACACATGTGGGAGACCGCACGGGAGTTTAGAACTTGTCCCAGCTGGGACGGCGCCCCGATGGTGGGAGATACTTGGGTGGAGGAAACCCCGCTAGCTAACGGTAGGTCGGCGCGGGATCTCACCGTCCAGCGAGGGAAGATATCCGCCACCTCCCGAGGAAAAAAACATACCCTACACTTGTGGACATAATAACCTTAGCAGTTGAGCAATGTATCAAGCAATCGAATTCTCCCGCACCAATACACTCCGCTCCAGGCAAGGGCGCATACGTGTCCACCCGTCAAACCAGTTTGCATGCACACGTCCACCTGTGAGGAAGCGGAAGTGTGCGGGGGGTGATCAAGAAGCCAGGTGGCGAGTGTACAGGGAGCGAACGGATGTGTGTGTGTAGAGCGGATGTGCGAGTGAGCAAGCGAGTGTTAGGGTGAGTGAGGTTGCAGGCAGATACGTGGAAGAGGGAGCGGGTTTGCACAAAAAATGGGGCGGACTGGTAGACAAGTGTGTGGGTGAGTGAGCGGGCGGATGAATGGACGAGCGAGTGAGTCGACGGGTAGTTGAATGGATGAAATGATGAGTGGGTTGGGGGAAGAGCGGGAGGACGGGTGATCGTGTCAACGGACGGAAGAGCGTGCGGACGGGTGGGCGTGTTGGCTGTAGAGCAGGTGAATGGGTGAGGCAGTGGATGAGAGTGCGATCTCGTTGGAGAGCGCACGGGTGGGTGAGAGGAGCGGCAGATCAAGTAGTAGTCTCAACGGACGGGACAGTAGGCGGATGAGCGGGTAGGAGAGAGTGGATGGGCGGGTGAGCGGAGTGGCAGCTTGGGTGGTAGCTTGAATGGACGAGACAGTAGGCGGATCAGCGGGCAGGAGAGAGAGAGTGCACGGACGGGTGAGCGGAGGCGGCAGATCGGGTGGTAGCCTGAACGGAAGGGACAGTAGGCGGATGAGAGGGCAGGAGAGAGAGAGTGGCCGGGCGGGTGAGCGGGCGGAGAGCGTGGTGACGGAGCGGGCGGGTGTGCGGGCGGAAGGGCGAGCGAGTGCGTCGGCGGCGCCTCGGGGCCAGGCACGGCGCGCGCTCGCTCTGCTCATTAGGCAGACTGTAATCGCTCCATTATTTAATTGGAGACGTCGTCGCACAAACGGAACGGCGCGCGGCGCGGCGCGGCGCGGCGCAGCGACGCCCACGCTGTATCGCCCCGGGGCGCGCGGCCGAGGCCTCGCTCAAGGGGGTGGGGGCGCTCATGGGGGCGGGAGGGCTGCTAGGAAGAAGTGGGGCATCAAGTGACATTCCCGCAGAATGGGATGTATTTTGGTTTGCTGATCGAGTTTGGCCTTGAAAATCATCAGCGGCTGTAAGATATATGTCATATTTTGTAGGAGTAATTTGCAGGCTGTAATCTTGACAAAAACTTGTTTATTCGTTTCGTCTTGTTATAAAGGGAAGGCATATGGATATAGGGGTATAAATAACTATATAATTATGAATAATCCATATTAATCAGGATCTAATTTCTACCTCATTATACAGAAAGTAATATGACTAGAAGAAGAAGAAGGAAAAGAAGAAGAGTGAGGATAAAGGGTAGATGAGAATGACTAGACGGCTGGCGTCGAATGATCTCACAATCGTTAATCTCTTTCTACTGCAGGTTGAAGCGTATTTTGATTAGAAAAATTATAGTTATGTCAATACTGAATATTATGTCAAGACTGAAGAGCCGAGCCAAATTATTTTTTTTTACAGCTATCGCAACTCGGCAGACGTTGTTCTACCCTTTATCTCCCTCACTCTCTATCTCCCCGTCTCTCTCTCCTTCTCTCCCTCTCCGTCCCCCTCTCTCTCCGTCTCCCTCTCTGTCTCTCCTCTCCATCTCTCGCGCTCTCTCCCTCTCCGTCTTCCCCTCTCCCAGTTTTATCCTCTCACTCCGTCTCCCTCTCTCCGTCTCTCCCTATCTCTACTGCTTTCTCGCTCTTCTTCTCTCCTTATCTCTCATTCACATTTAATAACAGATTCTACACGTTTATGTGCACCAGCGCCGGAACAGCAAAAATGCAATACAATGTTCAAGAAGTTGCTATTTCTCTTTCACTCTCTCTTTCTCTCCCTCTCGCCGTCTCTCTCTCTCTCTCTCTCTACCCCTGTCTGACTGACTCTGGGTGTGTGTGTGTCTCTCTCTTCTCTGACCCTCTAATTCACATTTACTTGCTGATACTGCAAGTCTCTGAGCAGGTGGAATAATATCCAGAAGCGTCGGACCAGCAAAAATGTAATAGAATGTTCAAGAAGATCTAATCTTATAGATTACGGTTTGAGGAACATTTGTTTGAGGCCTCATTATTTTAGTTTTGAATGCCCTAGAATGCTTCGTTTAGGAGTTATTTAACGATTTAGAGTCAAAATTCTTACCGTATGTAACTACGGTACTAACCTATTTTCATTCTACAATGCCATCTAGCGGCACTTTTTCGATATTTTAATAGTTATTCTGATATTTGGGGGTGGAGTTCAATCCAACAAAACAGAGATAATTAAAATTATTAATTAAAAATATGAAATAGAAAGTCTTTATTATAATCAATTAATAAAAGTCCTTAAGTCAATTATTTACCGCTAGTGATTTTATTTCGCAGACGGAAGTCGATAAGTCAATCTTTAAGACATTTGCCAAACCACACAGACAAACGGTGCATTTTGATTCATTATATTTAATAAATTGTATGTTGTTTACTTATACTTATCACGATGTAATACTCAAATAAAAAATAGTATGACAAAATAAATCTGAATATCTGTGAAATGCTATGCCAAAAAGTCGGTATTCAGGAAGACCAAAAACCTTGGTTAAATTAAAAATTATGTCGGAAAAAAGAATACAAATTACCACAAACTGATTATGCATCTTACAATTCCTCATCTTTGCACGACTGATAAGCATCCCAAGCCTGCAGTCAGAACAATAGAAAAAAGTTTTCTTAGCCAAGAAATAAGAGATGTGTTAGTACATTTGTGTTAGTACATGCGTTCATTCAGAGACACAGGAACTTGGAGTGATAAAAAATGGTTCAGACTTTTTAGTTAGGGTTAGTTTCCCTTTTTATTAGATCGGGGTTTACTTTCCCACTTCCTTTCTGGCTAACTACCTCTTCCCTGAGTCAAATCAAATCAGGGGATCTCAAACAAGCCGATAAAGTAGATCTTGTGAAAGTTGCTCAAAAAACGACCTCAAACATATCGATCAAGAAGAGGATCTTAAATATATCAAGAAATAAATCGTATAGAGATTTCCCAGTAAGTCGATCAAATTCAGAATCTCTAACAAATCAATAACAAATCTCTAGCAAGTCAATCAAATGTCAAGATTAATCGGGAAAATCGAGATGGAGGTCAAGTAGAGGATTTCACGACAGTTGAGAAAAATTAAAATATCTTAAGAATAAATGGAATATGAGATTAAGATGAGATCTTAAGAATGGATGGAACTGATGATATGAAGAAGGGCGAGATCAAGTGGTGATGTAAAGAAAGTTATAACCACGTTGAGGATTACAAAAAAGTGGGGGTCAGGAGTCTCATGAAAATCGAGTTCAAGAGGATCATTTCAAGATAGTCAAAATAAAATGAGCTATCTCGAGAGATTAAGTGGCTATATCTCAAGAAATCAACATCAAGTGCAGGATCTCATGAAAGTGGAGAACAAGTGAAGGATTTGAAGTGAACAAGTGAAATCGATCACATGCAAGATATCGGACTCATTAGGAGCATCTGAATCAGGACGATCAAGAAGAGAATCTGAAGGAAGTCTGTAAAGTTAATGAACTAAAGAAAATAGGTCAAATGGAGAATCCGGAGAAAGTAGATTAAGTAAATAATCTCAGGGGAATATCAAGGGGGATATAAAGAACTCCCCAAAATCAAAATAATCGTTTCCAATTCGCAAAGCAGCGAGTTCCGCCAGATCGACTGTGGAATGTCATTTTTGGAGAAAATCGTCTGAACTGTTTAGGCAATAGACCACTAATGGACGGTCGGCCAGACAGAGATAAGTATTTCCGTAAACCAATTCTTCGGTATTAAGGTCCCATAAAACGTAGATTCTGTCTGGACAACGTATTAGAGGAAGCAATTTGCTATAAATAGGAGCATCATTTATTCTCTTAATCAATATCAGGGAACTAACAATAATTATTTTCTGTGCTACTTTCTGCTGTAGTGTTATGACATAGACTAAGGATGTATACACCTTTACTCTATGGTTATGATAATGTCGTTATTACGCAAGTATATAGTAGGCGAAAAAGAAAACTAGTTGTGCTGCAGAATGGAACAGATTTTCTCGTACTAGTTAGTCTCATTACTTCTTTAGTTTGGGATCTCTATTCAATATTTCGAGACCCTCTTCTCAGCTGGTAATAATTGGCGCCTAAAAGACATTTTTTCACATTTCTTCGATTTTAGGATAACTTCACGAATAGTTGATAAGGGTCAAATTTGGCCCTATATGTAAATTTTCATCGTCGTTTTTAATATAAATGTCATTTAAGCGTTTCTGGAAATGCAAACGTTGAAGAGCGTTTTCGCCCAAAACTTTCGAGTAGTCAAAAAACTTCTTAAGAAATCATTTCAATCAATTATTTGTTCTTACAAGTACAACATTGTGTAGGAAACGCCCGTAATGTACATTTCTTTAATACCCACGTCGAGGAAATCGAATTTTTTGCTTAATAATGTGAAATAGGATCGTTCACTTTTTTTAAAGCCCATTATCTAAAACTCTTATTTATGAATAATGGACGGAAGAAGAATGTGAAACTTCATGTATCAAGTTACTAAAATTCCACTACCCAAGCACATCATTAAATTTGAGATCTGTGAATCATCTGAATTGGAACGTTTCGTTCTTAAAGTAATCATATCAAATTACAAGAATAGTAATCGGATGACGTGCGTCCGACCATCTGTCCGTCACTCCCCTTACACCTCTTCCGGTTCACCAATCGAGACGAGTGTGTTATTCGACGCGACTTATTCTCTTAGTTGGGAACTGATATTTTTTTTATTCCATCCAGAAGATTCTTAAACTAGTAGTGCTCTACCAGCACATACTTTCCCGCGTTGGAAACAGCTATGTAAGATTGTAATATTACACATTCTGCGCTATTAACTATTATTTGAAAACGTCCAATTAAACCAAAAAGAGAACAACTCACTGTTTCCATCGCAGTGTTGTCAAAACTATGTGAATTCTACAACTGTATAAAAAATAATACAAAAGATTTGTAAACTTGTATTGGCAAAAGAAGCCTGATACCATACAGCTATATCAAGTCCCAACAATGACACATAAATCACAGAAATTCGCGAGAACGGAACAAAATTCAATTGTTGCATTACATTGTCGATACTCCCTTAATGTGCTAGCAATTTTTATTTCCATTATTTGAAAATAAATAATTTCTTTAAAGATTAATGTGTAAATGTATAACAAAAGGTCGAATGTAAATACGAACAAATAAATAATGTAAAAATTGCAAATTCTAATTTACGACGCATCCGGCTGTCTGAAGCGCCGCAAATTAACAGCGGGCTATTGTGCTTGTCCCGAAATTATAGAAAAAATACTCATATTTTCAAAAAATGTCTACTACTCATATTTAAAGTTGTAGTTTAATAATATTTCGTTGAAAAAACCAGCTACTATCTATCGCCGCATAAAATTTTTTTTTTTTTTTACATTTTCTTAATTTTTCGGTTTCCTAATGGTAGAACGGAAATATTAATTTTAGAATATTAAGAATAGTAAAACCTGGACCTAAAAGGAAACTTTGTTTGAAAAATTTGGAGCCGTTCTGAAGAAAATGGCATTTAAGCGCTACTTAAAAATGCGAAATTTGAAGCTCTTTTTCACAGCAATTTTTTGAGTTTTCAATAAACTTCATTTGAAGTCATTTGTGTAATGAATCCGTGATTCCCGCAAAGCCAGACTATGTAGTAAGCAATGGGCCATGGATGTCATGACAACAAGAGGATCAACAACGAAAATATGATGGGGAGGAGTTTGTTGTGAAACGGTATGTGAAAGAAAGTTTTTTAGCTAATGGAATAATAATAATAATATGGATGATGAACGTTTTATTCCGAAGATAATGTGGATTATGTCCAAATAGCATTAGTCCGCTATTAGTTTATGAAGAATGAACATCCAAAACATCGACAAGGTATAGTGATACATTTTGTTTTTGAAAATTACCAAAGGAAGACGGCACTATTTGTAAACTCGAATATTGAAATTCATAAACTGAGAGAGAAAGAGAGAGAAAGAAAGGGAACATACGTATATGAACGTCGGGAGAGATAACTTTGAGTTGTGCAAGACATTTTTAGTTCGTAGCGAATAGTAAAGTGTTTAACTTATTAATTCATATTTTTTGTTAATAAATTGTTATTTATTGAACGTTGGATTTGTTTTTATCAGCATCACCAGTAAGTTTATTACATTTTAAAAATGTACAGTGTATACTGTATTATTATCAGCCCTAATTATTTTTTATAGAATCATCATATATTCATCATGTAATCATCAAATATTCCAATGATTTTTTTAATAAATCTTAAATTTATTAAGAAAAGGATAAATAGTACATTTGATGAACTTACATTCACATATATAATAATGTTTACAAATTGCTGGTAATGTGCATATTAAAGATTTGAGAAACTTTTCAAAAAAATTACATTGGTGTAATTTTTGTAAAAACTAAAAAATACCCCAAATGAATGAACACATCATATTAAAGAGTGCAATTAGCACTATCCGCTCCAAAAGTTTGAAGAAAAAATTTGGAGCTGTTAACGAGAAAACGGTGATTGAGCATTTTTGGAAATGCGGAAACTTGAGGTAGTTTTCACAGAAAAGATTTGAGTATTCGAGAAACTTTACTTGATATTATTTAAAGTTCATGTACTCATTAATATAATAATGTCAACAAATCGCCGCTAATGAAAATATTAATCACGTGAGAGGTAAGTAAAAAAATACATTTTTGCAATTTTTGAAAAAACAAAATAATAGAGCAATATGGCGTCTATGTCATCTCATAGAGTACATTAGGCATTATCCTTACAAAAGTTCAAAGAAATAATTTGGAGCCGGTTTTTGAGAAAATCTTGTTTTTGTATTTTTTTAAATGCCACATATTGCACGCAGTATTGCGCGAAATCTACTAAAATTTTCAAAACACTGTACCGGACTTTAAAGAAAGAACTCACTCTGAAGAACAAATTTTATTTCAAGGAAAAATCTTTATCTGCAATTTTGTAGTTGGAGGATGACGCCGAAAAAAATTCAAACTTTCGCATTTTTCGGAAATTCAGAGTTATCCGTGAAAATCGGACCTATGCCACCTTAATAAGTGTATTTTACTCCGTTCTTACAAGAAGTTGAAAAAAAATTGGAGCCGGTTTTGAGAAAATTTTGAAAATGTTCGGGGGGTTTCATGTAAAGTACCCCCCAAAATTAAAATATCGATTTCAATTTCAAGAGGCCACGAGATCAGCCAGATCGATCGGAGAGTATCAATTTTGGAGAAAATGGGTGAGTGGTTTAGTCGATAGCGTTGTTCACAGACAGAGCGACAGACGGACAGATATTTTGCTTTCAATTGGGTTTTCAGTATAAAGGACCTACAAAATAGAGATTCTGGTTGCACCACGTGTTAGGATTTTTTTAATTTAGCAACTGGATTTATCCACATTTTCGTTAGTAGGGCACCATAATAGAGTTTTTCTGCCTAAAATCCGCCGTGTTTTCGCGCAGCATTACATAACTTTCCCTATACTATACGTACGTATAGTATACGGAAAAGTAAAAATGGTCTAAAAACGCGTTTTTCAAGCCAACTAAAGAACGTTTTAAGTTGTTTACGGAACGAAGGATATATGAGTGCGGCAAACAAATCGGAAACTGTTATTCGGACTTTGGAGAAAAAATCGTGATTCCTTGTAGATTATGCTGTGCCATGCGAACGACGTAGCCAAGGGAGATGAAAAACGTCTTAAATATAAGAGAAAATAGAGACTAGGCGGATGTGGGACGTAAACACTTAGATCATACAAATAGTTATCAGTGCTTTGTGATTTGTTCTGCAAAGTTAATGTAAAACTTGTCCAAACTCCCGGGAACTTTAAAACACAGTGAAGTAAAGATATTATTGAAAACAACCCATAATTTGCGCAAAGTATTGTAGAGGTCAGTCACTAGATCTCCTTAGGAAAGTGGTTGCAACCTGGAGTAGATTTTACCGACACATAGCATCTTTAGTCGTGAATGAAGATGATATAATAATATACGATGGGGTTTGATATGCATCAAGATATCGACTTTACGAAATATGTGGTCATACTTCTAGAGACCTCTCACACCAAGTTCAACTCTCGCCCTTTGCCTGGGTATCCGCGTGAAATTGAAAAACATCCCAAGATTGTGATAAAAATGTCCTCTGAGAGAATATATCGGTAAATTGATTAGGGATGGGTGCGTTGACAAGGCTAGTGGAATATAAATTGTGATGAAGCTTGTGTCAGCAAACCAGCTGGACTGGCACACAGAGAATCGGAAGCGGTGAACTTCTCGGTCGAACAGCTGTCACCAGCCAACAACCAGCGGCTGTTGGAACTCCAGTTAGTAGTCACAAGTGCCCCTCTGTCCATGGGGTAAAAAGTTAACCCTTTAACATGGAGATATCAAAAAAAGAGTAATACCCCGTAACGTTGCAACTGATGTAGGGGCATGTACCACCAAAAGTGCAAACAAGTTTAAGATGAATATTCAATAAAAAATCTCAGCAGGCTCGCGCGCAACGAACGTTAAGCTTCAAAGCACGTAACCATCGTGCACAACTTGAAAAACTATGCATTCTGATGCCTTAAAATGTGGTTTTCAGAACCCGGTGCCTCGAATTTGGATGTGATGTTTCTTTGGCCAATATCCACAAAATGAGATATATTTTACTCTTATTTATTATTATCTATTATTTATATCTAAAACGTTTGCTTTTTGATAACGCTTAGCAACATTGGAATGTTTTACTCACGCACAGTTCCGGTTCAGTATGTTGGAAACCACAAAAGAAGGCCTAGCCATTTGAAGTAGGGTTCCAACAGGAAGCTGTTTTATCTTTTAAAACATTGATTTACAAAGTCCGTAAACTTTGCACGGTTCCCTATAGAGATTATTTACATCCCTTAGGGGTCGTCCATAAATGACGTAACGCTAAAGAGTGGGGGAGGGGGTATGAGGCAGCGTTATCTGCGTTACATAGGGCAGGGAGTATTAGTTAGGGTAGTATTAGTTACGTAACTCTGATACTAATATTTTTTACATTTTCAACATTTGCTGAAATAATTCCTTTCTTGAGACTTACTCTAAAACATTAAAATATTAACTAATTTATTTGTTTTAAAAACAAAAATAAATTAAAGTTATTAAAGTAAATTGTCACAATAAGTGGAAATATTTTCCATCAATTTTTATTGAATTTGAAAGATAATGAAGACATGTTCAAAACTGGCATGTAGTCTATTCTAAAATCCATTTAAATTGCGCAGTCTCACCCATGCGTCATCCACGACGGCGTGTGCAGGGTTTGTGATAAAAAAATTTCTATCCTTTGCGTCCTTCCTTCACTCACAACATGCCCCCAGTTTTATTGTTAGGTGCAGTCAGCATCGCCAACTAATTCCGACTTTTATTATCACAAATTTTAATATACAACACAAATAAAATGAAAAATATTTTAATGCGCTATATTTTTTCACGTCTTGCATTTACAAGGGCACCCCCTTGTCGCAAGCTTTTCGTAATAATTTAGGGGGGTTCAAACGAGTGTTACGCGTGCGTTACAGGCAGAGAGGGGGTATTCAAAATATTCCAAATTTGCGTTAGTTAATGGATGAACGGCTTGTCACCTGTTGACCCGGTAGTTGACTTGCGTGGCGGTGAGCGCGCTGAGAAAGCCGCGAGTGCGCCGTCTGTTGGTCAGCCCAGCCGTCCACTCACGGGAAGGTCTCTCTACTGTGCTCTATTGATCTGTTCCTCCTCCACACTCCACGTCGCCGCCGCCACTGCGCCGCCGCCTCCACCAGAGCCACGACACTCCAGCCGGCGCCCGCCGCTGGCGCCGCGGCGGTCGCGCGAACCAGCGGGAATTGGTGGCGCACGCAAGGGGTCGCGGAAGCAGTTGTCGAGTGTTAAAAGTATTTTGTGTTACGTCTTCACACCTTCCAGAACTTACGATCGCCCTCTCCTCGGCTGATACTTTCCTCCAGGTGCAGCCGCCGTGGCTCCTACCAGTCTTCCCGGCCTTCGCGGCGATGTGACTCGTGAGCTCACATCGGCCAGTGTACGTAGGGCATTGGATAAGCCTAACTCGTGAGCCCATTGCTCTGAATCCTCAATTACAGGGGACCGGCAAAGGTAGCTCAGGGCATTAACTGATGTCTCTGACGGGGAAGGCCTAGGGTTCGAAGTCCGACGGTGAGAGAATTTTCGACATTAGCTAGACAGCTAGGTAGAATTCACCCGCTGCCTGGAAGAGAATTCTAGCGTCCGGCTGCTCTGATCGGTAGTTTGCCGTGGTTTCTCCGATCAAGGTGAATGACGGAGCAGTACCCTAACAAACGGTCCACGGACCGAGCGCAATCTTTCCTACCTCTACCTTGTCCTATCCTCACCTCTTACATACACACACACTCACACGCACTCCCACTATCACACTTGTCGGGAGCTTAAAGCGTGTCCTTGCCGTTGCGGTGCCACGCTGGTGGGAGATTCTTGGTTGAGGAAAATCCCCACTCACAGACATAGTTCGCCACCGGATCTCGCCACCCAGTGAGGGAAGATCACCGCCACCTCCCGCAATAAAAACTAGTGGTGCTACAGAATGGCACAGACTTTCCCGTATTAGTTTTCTATTTTCTTGGGTCTTCGCTAGCTATTCGGAATTGCTACATACTCTTTCTTACCAGCTACCATCTATTATCGCCAAAAGTACATTTTTTTGTCATTTTCTTAATTTTTCGGTTTCCTATTGGTAGAACGGAAACATTAATTTTAGAATATTAAAGAACACAAAAACCTAGCCGTAAATGGCAATTTTCTTTTAAAAATTATATGCCGTTTTAAAGAAAATTGCGTTTTAGCGCTATTAAAAATGCGAAATTTGAAGCTCATTTTCACAGAACATTTTTGAGTTTTCAAAATACTTTATTTGAAGTTATTTGAAGCACTTACACTCAAAAATATAATAATGTTTACAAATTGCTGGTAATGTGCATATTAAAGATGTGAGAGATCTTTCAAAAATTTACATTTATATAATTTTTTAAAAAACAAAAAAATAACTCAAAATAAACTTTACGCTATACTAAAGAGTGTAATTAGCACTATCCGTTACAAAAGTTTCAAGAAAAAAATTGCAGCCATATATGATAAAATGTCGTTTCAGTGTTTCTGAAAATACGAAATTTTGAGCTACTTTTCACAGAAAACGGTTGTTTTCGAGAAACGTTACTGGATATTATTTAAAGCACATGTACTTGTAAATATAATAATGTGAAAAAATCGCCGTTAATGTAAATATTATCGACGTGAGAAACATGTGAAAAAATTTATATTTTTGTAATTTTTGAAAAAAGCAACCTATAGAGCAATATGGATTTTATGTCATCTGACAGAGTACATTTACCACTATCCCTACCAAAAGTTTAAAGAAAAAATTTGGAGCTGTTTTTGAGAAAATTGTTTTTGTAATTTCTTAAAAATGCACATATTGCAAGCAATATTGCACGAAAACTACTAAAATTTTGAAAAACATTTATATGACCTTTATGAAAGAACTCAATATGCGGAACAAATTTTATCTGAAGGAAAAATCTCTATCTTCAATTTTGTAGTTGGAAAAAAGACGCCGAAAAAATTCAAACTTTCACAATTTTCGAAAATTCAGAGCTGTACGTGAAAATCGGACCTATGCCTTGTTAATAAATGTATTTTAGTCCATTTATACAGGAAATTTAAAGAAAAAATTTTGAGCCTTTTTTGAGAAACTTTTGAAAATGTCCGGGGGGCTTCATGTAAGGTACACCCTAATTTTACAGAATCTTTTTCAAAATCTCAAAGCTTCGACTAGAATCAGATTGACCGAGGAATATTCATTTTAGAAGAAATCGTAGGTATGGTTTAGGCGCTAGCAGTGTTCACAGACGGACAGACGGACGGACGGACGGACGGACAGACAGACTGTCGTTTTCCTTTCAATTGGTTTTTTCGGTATCAAGGACCTAGAAAACAGGGTTTCTGGCTACACCACGTGTTAGGGGATTGTTTTTCTTAATTTAGCAACTGGTTTTATCCACTTCTTCGTTTTCACGGCCCGGCAATTAACTTTTTACCGCCGAAAATTGGCCATTTTTTCACGCAGCATTACAAAACTTTCCCTATACTACGTATATCACTCCGTGTATACGTACGTATACGGGAAAGTAAAAAATAATAAGAATCAGTTAGGAAAATTGCTCATAAAATAAATGGAAACACGAAGGTAAAGTGATTTGGTGAAATGAAGAGTCTTGGTCATGATCGAGATCTCAGAAAGGTTTGTCCGTAATATCCTTTAGACAGAACAAAAAGAGTAAGGCCTAGGGAAGAATGAGAGAACTATAAAATCTCACAAGAAAATGATAGTCAAAGGACATTTAAAGAATACGTTTGCAAAATGTAGGTTTCTTTAAATCTTTTGTCGCCTATATAATTACTCGTAAAACTTGTAACCTCTAAGATGAAAATTATACTTCCAACCTTGTCTCACACTTCCTGAATTCAATCAGTATAATAATAATAAAATAAATGAGATGAGATTTACCACAAACGCTACAAATTAATAAAACCTACAGAATCCCCTACATGTGAACCATACTTATACTCGAAAATACCATTAGCAAAAACCAAAGTAACTGCACAAATTAGGCTAACTGGATTAAACACTGAAAAACTCAAATTCAAAAACAACCTATAGACTATCGGAACTAGAACTATGTATGACATGGAATCTCAATCAAAAGGAAACATTAGAACACATTATAAAGCTCTGTACAATTTATGAACCATTAAAAAATAAAATGGTAAAAAATAAAAACATCCTAGAACTATTAAGGCTGAATGATCAGAATATTTTTCAAACATTTATTTTCTTAAATCTTGTTTAAATTACGGTCATTTGCTCTATCTGAATGAATGTGCTTTATCTGAAACTGAATTGAATAACAGGTATCTGATATTAATGTGAATGTGAATAATGTGAATATCTGATCATCTTGAAATGTTAATCAAAAGAAAATAAAAAAAATAATATTTATTCGGAAGCGTTAGTGGAAAATGCGAAATGTTTGCGTCGAATAATTTTTGGTAGTCCATGGTTGTAAAATACTATTATAATTCATGGTTTAGAAAATTCCTAGTAATGGGCGTCTTCAAATATTTCTTACAAACCTAATTTGTATTTGGAAAGCGGAAAAAATATTGAGTTATGGTTGCCGAATAGTGACACAGAAAAAATTTCTTGACAATAATAAAATTGATCTAATTTTCAGGGATAGGTCCAAAATAACTCTAATTAAAAATGAAGAAAGTCAAGTCGCGCTTGCTGCTCAAAGTTCTAAGAATAATTTTAGATTTTCCTACAACACTTTAGACTTCTCCTATTTGTATTTTATTGCAGAATGTAAAGCAATTATTAAACAAGCAGAACTTATAATTCATGTAGGTTAAAGGAAGTATGTCATTTTCTTCTAATATATCGGGCAAGATGGTTTTGATCTCTATTTTATGTTTTTAAGAAATCAACTAGTGTAATTAAAAAAATGTTAAAAGTATTGTCAATTTGACAATTAAAATACACCGTAATATATACGTTTCTTGAATCAAATTTAAGATTTTTTACGATGATTCAATACCTGTGAACGTTTTTAAAATTAGTGTCATGTAAATATGTTAAAAATTTTCTTAGTTTTAAGCTTTACTCTCCTGTATACGTACATATATACGGAGTAATATACGTAGTATAGGGAAAGTTATGTAATGCTGCGCGAAAAAAAGGCAAATTTTCGGCAGAAAAAAATTCATTGCCGCACTCCGATAGCAAAAAAGTACATAAATACAGTTCCTAAATTAAGAACTAGTGGTGCTTCCAACACACATACTTTCTCGCTCTGCTTCTATACGGTCCTTTTTGCTATTCCACTACTTCATAAACCAGAAAAAGTGTATTATACCAGCAAACCTCATTTTATTTTATTTATTTATTTACGTCAAAAACAGTTAAAAACTGCGTGTGACGAGCTATGGGGAGAAGTGAATTTTGTGCACGTTTTCATAATTCTGTGGTCTCTATCCTAAACCATATTCTAGTCGAATTTTGAATACAGAAAAGACAGTTTTTTTCGAGTTTTTTGACAAAATATTCGCTCCTATATAATAAAATATATTTTCAAAGGTAAATTAGCTATAAATTCCTGCCCTGAACCCTCATGTTCTTCATGAAAGAATATTACTTTTTGCCGCGATAATATGAAAAACGATAATTTGAATAACTATATTTCCCACTGAAATTCAGAAGACGTGCACAAATAATGAAGTTACATTTATGTCCCGAAGCAAAACAAGGGACCATCTCAGCATTTGCTCAAGGATCAGGGAAACTGGACGAAAAACCTGATCGAGATGGGGGACATCAACCCAGAAACTGTGGTACAATACTTGTTACAGGTTCTTTAGAATTATACAGTCCAAATGATAAATAATTACATTAACTATCATTGTTAAAATTAATTCTACATTCCTTTTTGATGCTTGGTATTGTCTCGAATTGTATAGAAACAGTTATGCAGCAGAAAAGATTTTACTTGGGACTTAAACTTTTCTATTGAATTTAATCGTTTAATGTCTTCTGGCAAAGTGTTGTAGAGTAATGTACATGAATTGTATGTGAATTTTTTGTAGTGAGCTGTTGATACTGCCATCTGGTGAATATGATTACTACGTCGTGTGTTATACTTATAGACATCGGTGTTTGCTGAAAATATATTCCCGCCCTTAAGGCTAAATGTACCGACACTAGTTCAATTTGTCGCCACCACGTGGCAGCACCAAGTTTAGTGAATTTTACTTTACCGATTACGTCTGAACAAATGGTCCGATTTTCGATCTGTAAACGGCATTTGACTCCTGTTTATAATAGAATTTACGCTACGAAGCCCTTTTTCCAAAAAAAACTAGCAGAAACTCGATTTTTAAAATTTTTCTCGTACTTCCGGGAACAATTTCAAAAATGTGGGCTTATAGCGCGATGGCGACACGCTTCCAGAATCCAACGCCGTGTCAAACATGGAAATCGGATAAATAGGAGCGACGGTAAGTGAAATTTCGAAAAACACCTCACCCCACTCCCCCTTCCCTTTCCCCTTCCACGCCGCCGGGACATCCGCCCCTTGTGGGCCGGGCGGCGCGGCGAAGCCGGCACGGGCGAGCCGGCGCGGCGACGGGCTCTTGGCTGAACTTTCGGGGGCAGCAAGCCAGACACCCTGTCACTTCGTTGATGCTTCCGTCACTTCGCATCCCAAGATATTTTTAACCCAAATATGAAACTAGTGATGCTGTAATAGGGGCAAACGGTCTAGTATCATCTTTAATAGTAATATAAAACTATTATCTTATTCACATATTCCATCTTCCTTCGAATACCATCATAAGAATGTCTGAGGTATCACTCAAAACACCGATCCCGCTTTGGTGCTGATTAAAAAAAAAAAATGAACTAATTGCGTAAATATCACCCATATTCCATCTCCTCACATCGTATTTTAGATATATTTTACTTCTAAGATCTTCCATTAGCATTTCACTACCGGAAAGAACAAGCAGAGATAACGCAAGAGCTCTTTTATCCTACGACTCGATTTATCATTTCAAAACGGCGTTTGTCACCTTGATAGAATTCACCTGGTTAATTCCCTCTTCCAAGTAAAACAGCCAAATAGAATTTTTAAAACGTTTTCGTACTTTAGGACAAATTGCACATACTTTCTCATAGTAAAGTATTCTAATTTCTTTGGTCTGGGTCAGTTTTACCATCTTTCCCCATCTTCTGACATCTTGCTGACATCTATCGCCGCCCAAAATACATTTTTTGAACTTTTCTCATTTTTCAGCTTCTTAATGGTAGATACGAAATATTACTTTTAGGATATTAAAGAAGAGTAAAACTTCGTCCTATATAGGAATTTTCATTGATAAATTTGGAACCGCTCTTAAGAAAATGGCGTTTAAGCGTAAATGCGAAAATGGAAGCATCGGAATTTTCACAAGAATCTTTCGAGTTTTCGAACAACTTCATTTGGTGACATTTAAAGCACTTCTACTCACAAATGTAATAATGTATTAATTGTAATTTCTGGAAATGTGAACATTAATGGCGTGAGAGACACTTAAAAAATACATTTATTTATTTTTTGAAAAATCAAAAAAATACAGCCAAATTCATTTTATGTCAACTCAAAGAATGCAAGTAGCATTCGTACGAAAAGTTTGAAGAAGCAATTTGAGAAAATGGCGTTTGAGCATTTGTGCAAATTCGGAAGTTTCAGTTCATTTTCACAGAAAACATCTGAGTTGTCGAGGAACTTTTAAGACATAATGTAAAGCACATGTACTCGTAAATGTAATAGTAGGGAGTTTTTGCACCCTCGAACGTTACGTACTATCGATCTTCTGCTCATTCGCAGTGCAAGTTTCGCATCACTTTGGTGCATCTGCGCATGCGCAAAAGATCGATAGTACTTAACGTTCGAGGTGGCAAAAGCTCCCTAATATGAACAAATTGCCGTTAATGAAAATATTTACGAAATGAAAGGCTAGTCAAAGAATTACATTTTTGTAATTTTTGAAAAAAAAACAAAGGAATAGAGCAATATGGCGTTTATGTCATCTCAGAGTACATCAGGTACTATCCTTTCCAAAAGTTTCAGGAAAAAAGTTGAAGTCGATTTTGAGAAAATCTTGTTCTTGTAATTTTTAAAAATTGCACAAATTGCACTCAATATTGCGCGAAAACTACTAAAAATTTCAAAAAAATGTGCATGACCTTATTGAAAGAACTAAGTATGGAGAACAAATATAATTTTAAGAGAAAATCTCTATCTTCAATTTTGTAGTTGTAGGAAGACGCCGAAAAAAATTCGAACTTTTGCAATTTTCCCAAAATCAGTCAGCAATGAAAATAAGAGCTATGCCACCTTTAGTTTATTTTACTTTATTCTTACAATTAATTTAAGGAAAGCATTTGGAGTAATTTTTGATTGTTAGTGATTTCGGGCGCGTCAACTACTGTGGTCATTAGTCCCGTAAGTGCAATGCACATGCATTATTTCATCGTGAGGTGGAAGAGATGTTGCCCGCTATGCCGATGGCGAGATCCGGCGCCGACCTTCCGTCCACTAGCGGGGCTTCCCAAACAGGTATCTGCCACCAGCGGGGCACCACCCCAGCCGGGACAAGCTCTAAATCACCGACCGATTTACCTGTCGGCTTGCCGGGTTCTTTCTTAACAAGGTATCTCCCACCAGCAGTGCACGGCCCACAGCCGGGACAAATTCCAATCCTCCCATTGGTCTCCCAGCATATATGGTAGTGTTGTGCAAGTTAGTGTGTGTGTGTGTGTGTGTGTGTGTGTGTGTGTGTGTGAACGAAGATAGGACAAGGAAGAGGAAGGAAATATCGCGCGCGGTACGTTTGTTAGGGTATTGCTCCTGCATTCGTTTGATGTTGATCGGAGAAACCACGGAAAACTTCCAATCAGAGCAGCCGGTCGCTAGAATTTTCCTCCAGACATCGGTTGAATTCTACATCTAACTGACAAGCTAGTGTTGAAAATTCTGCCACAATCGGGACTTGATCCTAGCACCTCTCGGTCAGAGGCATTGCAGTGACATCAGTTGATGCACTGAGCCACCTATCCTGGTTGACATTTTTGAGAAAATGTTGAAAATGTCCCTGGGTCTTAATATAAAGTATCTCCAAAAATTAATGAATGTTTTTAAAAATCGCAGAACTTCGACTCAGACCAGATTCAGTTGAGCAAAAATTCTACACATAGTTTAGGCGCTAGTGGTGTTCACATACGCCCAGACAGGCAGACACAGACAGATGGACGGACGAACGGACGTTAAAAAGTCAAAACACACATACACCCTTTCGGTATCAGGGGACCCCACAACGAGTACTTCCGTTATAATCTCGAAATAGATTTTCCGCAGCATTACATAACTTTGTGTAATTAACACGAGAAAGTAACTAGTGGTGCTACAGAATGGCACAGATTTTCCCGTATTAGTTTTCAATTTCCCATAGTCTCAGCCAGCTATTCGGGCTTTGTCGAAGTAAAATTTACTATTTTGTTGGCATGGGCTAGATTTATGGCCTTGCCCCATCTTGCCACCAGCCATTTAAAGCACCCATCATATTTTTAGGTTTTTTTCAATTTTTCGGTTTCCTAATGGTAGATTCAAAATATTGCTTTTAGAATATTAAAGAAGACTGAAATCTTGTCCTTTACAACAATTTTCATTCATAAACTTGAAACCGTTTTTAAGAAAAGGGTGTTTAAGCATCTGTGTCAATGCGAAATATGAAGCCCTTTTTCACAGGAATCTTTGAGTTTTTTTTTTAAAAATTTATTTTAAGATATTTTAAGCTCTTCCATTCACAAATGCAATAATGTTTATGAATCGCTGCAAATGTGCATACAAGGCATGCGAAATATTTAAAAAATACATTTGTGTAAATTTTGAAGAAAAACAACAACAAAATAATACAACAAAACCTTTTTTGTTTCCTTAGACAGTGCATTTCGCACTATAAGTACAAAAACTTCGAACGAAAAATTTGGAACCTTTTTCAGAAAAAATTGCCGTTTGAGCGTTTCTAAAAATGCGAAATTTCGAGTTCATTTCAAAAAATTTTTTTAGTTTTCGAAAAACTTTAAATGATATAATTTAAAGCACGTGTGCTCATAAATCTAATAATGTGAACAAATCGCCGATAATGTAAATATAAACGACGTGACAGGCTATTCAAAAAGTTTCATTTGTGTTATTTTCGCAAAAACAAAAGAATAGAGCAAAATAGCGTTTATGTCATCTCTTAAAGTACATTTCGCAATATCCCTACCAATAGTTTAAAGGAAAAAAATGGAGCCGATTTTGAAAAAACCTTGCTTTGTTATCGTTTAAAGTTGCATATATTGCACACAAGATTGCGCCAAAACTACAAAAATTGTTTTAAAAAAATTCATGACCTTAATGAAAGAACTAATTATGTACAACAAATTTCTTAGAAAGGAAAAGTCTCTATCGTCAATATTGTAATTGTAGGAAACGCCGAAAAAATTCAATCTTTTGCAATTTTCGAAAATTCAGTTATCAGTGAAATCGGACCTAAGCCATGTGTATTTTATTCCATTTTTACGAGAAATATAAAGAAAAAATTTGGAGCCATGAGCAATTACTTAAAATATCCGGGGGGATTCGTGTAATGTATCTCCAAAAAGTAATGCACGTTTTTGAAAATTGCAGAGCTTCGAATGACAGTAGATCGACAGCAGTTTTTTTTTTCAGTTTGGAAAAATTTGTACGCAGTGTAAACGCTAATGTTGTTCACATACACCAGAGAGACTGACGGACGTTTTTCCGTCAATCAATTTTTCGGTATTAAGGACCCACAAAACATGGATTCTGGCTACACCACGAGTTACAGGAAGTAATTTGCTATACAACAACAGGATTTATCCACATTTTCATTACCAGGACTCGGCTTTGAGAGTTTTCCTGCGCACGATATAACTTTCTCTTCGTATGAAGATTGAGAAGAGAGATAAAGTAAAATAAATGTTCACAATTTGAAATTCCATTAATAAAATATTAATTATATCGAATTTAAAAGTAACTACTTTTTCTGCCTACTGTTTTTTTTATTTCTCTCTATCAGCAATGAAAACAAAGAGATGCACGTAGAAAACTCAGAGACGAACAGAAAATCTTTGAAGCACTCTGTTCGAAATCTTTATGTGCAGCACATAGGAATGTCAGCAATTCTGAATTAGTATTAGACAAAATACGCTCATTGCTAAAATATAAACACACATTTAAATAAAAACTATTTTTCAAAATTAATTAAATATATTTTCGGAAATAATTTCAAGAAAATTTGGTAGATTTGTGAAAATATCTTAATAATTAATAAGTAATAAATATACTGTTAAGCAGATATTAAATGATCAGCAAAATATGTAAAATACGTAATACAGTATAAAATTTGTAACGAAAAATTTAAATATTTTGATAGGATTGCAACAGATAGCCAAGATTACAAAATGAGAACAGTAGACAAAACATATGTAATCACATTAGATCCGGACTTTAGCCATGAGATCGTCAAGCAGTACCGCGAAACAGAATTTTGACGTTACTGAAGATCATTTTTTTACATGACTAGAGAAGTCTATTTATCCGATTTCAGTGTATGATATGGCGTTAGATTCAGGGTGCATCTCACCAGCGCGCTATTTTACCACTTTTTCAAATATGTCCGCAAGTATAAAAACATTTTAAAAATTCGATTCGGCTGTTTTTCTTGGAAGTGGGAATTAACCAGGTGAATTCTATCAAGGTGACAAACGCCGTTTTGAAATGATCAATCGAATCGTAGGATAAAAGAGCTCTTGCGTTATCTCTGCTTGTTCTTTCCGGTAGTGAAATGCTAATGGAAGATCTTAGAAGTAAAATATATCTAAAATACGATGTGAGGAGATGGAATATGGGTGATATTTACGCAATTAGTTCATTTTTACTTTCCTGTATACGTACGTATACACGGAGTGATATACGTAGTATAGGGAAAGTTATGTAATGCTGCGCGAAAAAATGGCCAGTTTTCGGCGGAAAAAAATTAATTGCCGGGACGTGAAAACGAATAAGTGGATAAAACAAGTTGCTAAATTAAGAAAAAAAATCCTCTATCTCGTGGTGTGGTCAAAATCCATGATTTGTTGCTTCTTTATACTTAAAAATCGATTGACGGCATTCCGTCCGTCTGTCAACGCTAGCGCCTAAACCGTTCGGTCGATTTTCTTCAAAATTGATATTCCCCAGTCGATCTGATTCTAGTCGAAGCTTTGTGATTTTGAAAAAGATTCTTTAAAATTTGGGGGTACTTTATATGAAGCCCCCCGGGGATTTTCAACATTTTCTCAAAAACGGCTCCAAATTTTTTCTTTAAATTTCTTGTATGAATAGAGGAAAATACACTTTTTAACATGGCATAGGTCCGATTTTCACGTACAGCTCTGAATTTTCGAAAATTGTGAAAGTTTGAACAAACTTACAAATTTCAATTTACAAAATTGAAGATAGAGATTTTTTCTTCAAATAAAATTTGTTCTGCTTATTGAGTTCTTTAATAAAGGTCATGTAAATGTTTTTCACAATTTTGGTAGTTTTCGTGCAATATTGCGTGCAATATGTGCAATTTTAAAAAATTACAAAAACAAAATTTTCTCAAAATCGGCTCCAAATTTTTTCTTTAAACTTATGGTAGGGATAGTGGTAAATGTACTCTATCAATGACATAAAAGCCATTTTGGTCTATGGTTGGTTTTTTCAAAAATTACAAAAATGTAAATTTTTTACTTGTCTCTCACGTCGTTAATATTTACATTATCGGCGATTTTTTGACATTATTATATTTACGAGTATATATGCTTTAAATAATGTCAAGTAAAGTTTCTCGAAAACACTACCGTTTTCTGTGAAAAGTAGCTCAAATTTCGGCATTTTCAGAAATGCTCAAACGTCATTTTCTCGTATGTGGCTGCAATTTTTTTCTTGAAACTTTTGTAACGGATAGTGCTAATTACACTCTTTAGTATAGCGTAAAGTTTATTTTGAGTTATTTTTTTGTTTTTTAAAAAATTATATAAATGTAAATTTTTTGAAAGATCTCTCACATCTTTAATATGCACATTACCAGCAATTTGTAAACATTATTATATTTTTGAGTGTAAGTGCTTCAAATAACTTCAAATAAAGTATTTTGAAAACTCAAAAATTTTCTGTGAAAATGAGCTTCAAATTTCGCATTTTTAGTAGTGCTAAAACGCCATTTTCTCTTAAACGGCACATAATTTTTAAAAGAAAATTGTCATTTACGGCTAGGTTTTTGTGTTCTTTAATATTCTAAAATTAATGTTTCTGTTCTGCCAATAGGAAACCGAAAAATTAAGAAAATGACAAAAAAATGTACTTTTGGCGATGATAGATGCTAGCTGGCAAGAAAGGGTATGTGGCAATTCCGAATAGCTAGCGAAGACCCAGGAAAATAGAAAACTAATACGGGAAAGTCTGTGCCATTCTGTTTCTGTTTTTTGACAAATAAATAAATACGGTCATGCTTAATTTTTTCAAAATACGAGTAGTTTTTCTTTAATTTTGTGACAAACGTAATAGGCTGCTGTAAATTTACTGCGCTTCGGACAGCTGGATGCGTCGTAAATTAGAATGTGCAATTTTGTATATTATTTCTTTCTTCGTTTTTTACATTCGAACTTTGTTATAGACTTACACATTAATATTTTAGAAATTGTTTATTTTGAAATATTTGAAATAAGTAAAAAGAATTAATAGCTCTCGGAATAGCGACAATGCAGGGTCTGCAACAATGGAATTCACTTTGCGCTCGCGAATATCTGTGAATTAGTGTCATTGTTGTGACCTAATGGAGCTGTATGAAAAGGAGTTATAATTGTCTAATTTATGTTGATATTTGCAGGCAAATATTTAGTTTTGCACCAAATGCTGTACCATTTGTAGTGAGTAGAGAATTTGTTGCATCGTGCCCGTTTCGAGCCCGTCGCCGCGCCGGCTCGCCCGTGCCGGCTTCGCCGCGCCGCCCGGCCCACAAGGGGCGAATGTCCCGGCGGCGTGGAAGGGGAAAGGGAAGGGGGAGTGGGGTGAGGTGTTTTTCGAAATTTCACTTACCGTCGCTCCTATTTATCCGATTTGCATGTTTGACACGGCGTTGGATTCTGGAAGCGTGTCGCCATCGCGCTATAAGCCCACATTTTTGAAATTGTTCCCGGAAGTACGAGAAAAATTTTAAAAATCGAGTTTCTGCTAGTTTTTTTTGGAAAAAGGGCTTCGTAGCGTAAATTCTATTATAAACAGGAGTCAAATGCCGTTTACAGATCGAAAATCGGATCATTTGTTCAGACGTTATCGGTAAAGTAAATTCCTGCTGATGGTGCTGCGATCTATTGAATTTTCCTACAAGTTTTTTTTCGGTACATTTAGCCTTAAGTAAGTCATTTTTGACAAAAACTACTGATTCGTAAATCAGGAGACAAGGTAATGGTAAAATTCCTAGATTAATAAAGAGTGAGTTACAAGAATCACGTGGGTTGGATTTGCTTATTATTCGTACAATTCTTTTTTGTAATCTGAAAGTCTGTAAGCTATAAGATGTGTTTCCCCAAAATATTATGCCATATCTCAGGCGGGAGTAAACATTGGCAAAATATACACAACGAGCTGTATGAAGGCTGACGGAATTTGAAAGAATTCTGAACGCGTAGCATAATGAACTTAATTTTGTGTTCCATTCATTTAAGTGGGCATTCCATTTGAGGTTTGACTGAATTGATAGACCTAAAAATGTTGTTACATTAACATCAGTCAATGGCACACCGTTGATTTTCAATGGAGTACAGAATTTTTTATTTGATATGGAAAACTGCATTGAAACAGTTTTATTTTCATTTACTTTTCGGTACCAAGGCCCGACAACCGAAACTCAAATTCAACGAACCGGCACTTATACCACTACGCAACACCAACACCGTCACTGTCGAACAGAACCATGAAAGAATAGAACCGACCTAAAAAATGGTAAATGCATGATTAAGAAACAATTGATACGATGGCAAAACGCTTTACAAATATAAGAGAAGTAAAAAATTGTTAAAAGTTAATTATTTGAACAAATCTCTACCGACATTTCCAGGACATTTATCGCAATTACTTATATTTTAGTCAAAACGTAATTCTATCGCTTTTATCAATAGGAGCCGGTAATTTTCAACATGCGAAAAACGTGTCTTTCAAACATGACCAAGCAAGGCAGCGATAAACCGCATTACGAAGTATTCGTAAGGCTAGAAAGTAATCATCATTTCGGAACCGTTAGGGATTCTAAGTTTATCGCATGCCTTCTGGTTATATTGTATTACAATTTAACGTTAAAATGATCATAATTTTATTTAAATTGGTTCATACAGATATATACTAGACAACGGTTGATTTGACATGTCATACGCTTCAGAAATCGAATAACAGAGTTGAAAAATTGTTTTAAAAGACGCAGTTAGGGAAAACACAGACAAGTCCTGTCTATTTATCTATATTGAATCTATTCGTGAGTAGAAGTACTTCAATTGATTTTCAATAAAGTATCTACACTCTTCAGTGTTTTCTTCCTGCAACATCACATTCATCAAATTAAAATTCCCCACGGGGAATCGAACTCAGTACCTTCCTTACTGAAGGTCTCAACCCGTAGGTGCATTAACCAACCGCGCTACGAGAACGACTTGCAGAACTTCTGCTAATATTGCAGTCATAACGATCTTGTTTCAGTTCTCTTATTAAGAAGCCGGTAATTGTCAACATGCGAAAAACATGTCTTTCAAAAAACATGACCAAGAAAGGCAGCATTGAACGGTTTACTCCACATAATTTATCGGATGATCGGCATTTGGAAAATAACTATTGCGAGAAAGTATGTGCCATTCTATAGCACCACTAGTTTATTTATTTTTATATTTACCTTCCCTTCTTACACACGTGCAGAAAATTTAAAGAAAAAATTTGGAGCGGTTTATGAGAAATTTTTTTTTGTCAATTTGAATCGCAATTTACGCAAAAACTATTCGTTTTTTCCAAAAAATGGTACATGACCTTATTTGAAGGGCTAATTTTGTACAACCGACTTTGTCTGAAGCGAAAATCTCTATCTTCAATTTTCCAGTTTTTAAACAGTTTTTTGCAATTTTCGAAAAATAGAGCCTATAAACGAAAATGATGCCTACGTCATTCCCTTCAACGTTCTTTGCACTATTCAACAACAAAATATAACCAAAAAATATGGAGCCATTTTTTTTAATTTAAAAATCTCAAAATGAGCTTCATGTAAAGTATCCTCAAATACATAGATATCGGTTTCAAATTCAAAAGTCCTTGAGACGAGTAAAAACCATCGGGGAATATCAATTTTGAAGAAAATCGACCGAACGGTTTAGGCGCTAGCGTTGACCACAGACGGACAGACGGACGGAATGCCGTCAATCGATTTTCAAGTATGAAGATGCAACAAATCATGGATTTTGACTACACCACGACATAGAGGATTTTTTTTCTAAATGTAGCAACAGGTTTTATCCACTTTTTTGTCACCAGACTCCTGCTATAAGATATTTTCTGGCGATAATTTCTCGTTTTCCGCCGCACGATTACATAACTTTCTCTTCTTACGAAGTATTCGTAAGGCGAGAATGTAAAAATGCTCTAACACGTGTTGTAGTCAGAATCCCTGTTTTGTGGGCTCTTGATACTGAAAAACCAATTCAAAGCAAAACGTCCCTCTGTCCGTCCGTCCGTCTGTGAACACTACTAGGGCCTAAACCATACGTAGGATTTTTTTCAAATTGAGGAATGCTCTGTCGATCTGGCTCGACTCAAAGATTTGAGATTTTGAAAAACTTTCTTCAAATTTTGAAGGTACTTTACATGAAGTTTGCCGGACATTTTCAAAATTTTCTCAAAAACGGCTCCAAATTTTTTCTTTAAATTTCTTGTAAGAATAGAGTAAAATACACTTATAAAAGTGGTATAGGTCCCAATTTCACGGTTCACTCTGAATTTTCGAAAATTGTGAAAGTTTGACTTTCTTTCGACGTCTTCCTACAACTACAGAATTGCAGATATAGCTGTTTTCTTCAAATAAAATTTGTTCTTTATAGTATATTTTTTCATCAAGGTCATGTACATTTTTTTGAAAATTGTGGTAGTTTTCTGGCAATATTGTGTAAAATATTTGCATTTTTTAAAAATTAACAAACAAGATTTTATCAAAAACGGATCCAAATTTTTTCTTTAAACTTCTGATACGGATAGTGAAAAATTTACTCTATTAGATGACATAAACGCCATATTGCTCTATTCTTTGTTTTTTTCAAAGATTACAAAACTAATTTGTTTTACTTGTCTCTCACGTCGGTAATATTTACATTGGCGGCCATTTGTTTACATGATTATATTTACGATTACATTCGCTTTAAATAATATCCAGTAAAGTTTCTCGAGAATAAACCATTTTCTCTGAAAACTAATTGAAAATTCCACATATTCAGAAACGCTCAAACGCCATTTTCTCATAAATAGCTCCAAATTTTTTTCTTCAAACTTTTCGAACAGATAGTGCTAATTGCACTAATTTAATACAATGTAAATTTCGATTTGGGGTATTTTTTTTGTTTTTGCAAAAATTACTCAAATGTACTTTTTTTCGAAAGATCTCTCACATCGTTAATATGCACATCATCAATTATTATCAGCAATTTGTAGACTTTATTTTATTTGTGTATGAAAGTGCTTCAAACGACTTCAAATGAAGACTCATTGACTCAAATGAAAACTATATACTCAATTACTCAAGTCAAAACTCAAAAACTTGTCAGTGAAAAAGAGCTTCAAATTTTGCATGTATACTAGAGCTTAAAAAACATTTTCTGGAAAAGGGCTCCAAATGTTTCAATGAAAATTGCCATTTAGGACGAGGTTTTACTGTTCTTTCAGATTCTAAAATTAATATTTCCGTTCTACTATTAGGCAACCAAAAATATTTTAAAAAATTTTTAAAAAATGTAGTTTGGGTGGCGATAGATGGCAGCTGGCAAGAGTATGTGGGAAGTCCTAATACCTAGCCGAGACCATAGGAAATAGATAACTAATACGGGAAAGTCTGTTCCATTCTGTAGCATCACTAGTTTAGTAACTGTATTTTTATTGATTCAATATTTCCATAATTGTATCCTGCCATATAACTGATCAATAAATAAAATCAATAAATAAATTATACGATTATATTCATTTACAACAAATGTTGTACCGAAGTTTTGTGATTAAAAACATACCACATGTTTTATTTATTTGTACATTAATTGGTAGTTTCATATCAGTAATATGTTTCAAATTACAAATTCAGTTCAATGATTTAATAGTCATTATTGTTTGTTATTTTTAAAGTCATCGTTTATTATTATTATTATTATTATTATTATTATTATTATCATTATTTGAATACATTGTTACATAAAACCAATAATATGCTGTGCTTTAGCAATTCTGACGTCAAAAATTGTGGATAATATGTAAATTCAATTATGGCGAAAATAATCGCATTAATTGAATATTGTATGTATGCAGAATATGTATGTCTGAAAGAGTTGACACTATTTAATAATTTTATTAAAACTATTGAATAGAAAGTGATATAATACATGGATACAACATAAGAAACAAATACAATAATTTAAATTTTACGATATTGTTTCATAACCAATTAAATAATAATTTTCAATCAAAAATTTAAAAGCTAGAATATTGTATGACTTGTGATACAGTACTTTTATTACTGTACTTTGCTGTCTTTGCTGTATTTTGCTAGAGATTTAGTTATACTGTACATAAAATATGACATCTATAGTTGCAATACTGTGTAGTACACATACAGTTTAAGTAATAAAAATGTAAACAAATATATTAATGGATTATTTATCTGGTCTACTTCTACCTATTAAAGAGAATGATGAGCGAAATAATATATTTCTTTCTCCATTGTAACACTTAAAAATACCACCATTTCAACCACTAAAAACTAAAGTGAGTAGAATTTTTTTATAAATGTGTGTTTCATCCACATTTTTGAATAGATTTTTAAATTTAAATACTACATATTTTTAATTAATTTTAATGTTATAATTTATTCTTTTAATATAATAACACAATATTTATAACGAGGATATAAAATTTTCACCAATAAATGCCTCCGCCTCCTTTTGGCACAGCTGTGAAAAGTCTCTTCCGCTGTAAAAAAGCAAAGCGTTTTTAAAATATCCCCTTCAAAACTCACATAATCATAGCTTTCTATATTGTATTAAAATTTCAATGAATGTGTTTTCAAAGAAACTGTACGTAGTTATGGACAAACTACGACTCAGATTCGAGGAAGTACGTATTTTCCCTTCATTAATTCTATCGCAAGTCAATCTGCTTCCGCTTTTCTTTCCAATAATTCTTGTTTATTGGGACGCCTACTGAGAATTCCGCACAAAAGACCCCTCAATCGACACGTTAATGAGGGAATTACACGAAGTTCAATCCCAAGAGGCATCACCGTGCATCCTAATGTCACGTGATGGAAGACTGATGTAGTAAGGCGGAATGTGATATCATGCTCAAAGAGTTGAAAATAGGTAACATGCTCATTCTTTATAAGTATGAACAATCAATATTTTTTCACGATATTTTTTGTTTAGAATAAAAGTTTGCACGTTGGGTTAAGATTTGTGTAATTATCTAGATTTTAAATTTTTTAGCAGTCGGACAAGTAATTTTTGTCTTTATGTTTATCGCCCTTTAGAAGAATTTACCTTTCGGTTTTGCTTCTCAGTTAGTGTTTCTAAATTGCTAATTTTATTTTTTAGTTCATTTCATTAACACTTTGTTCAAATTATTAAATACTTGACCAATACGTTTTTCAGATTTGAAGTTTCTTGATGGTTAAATCGAATGATTGAATCCCACCTTTATCTACATTGTTTCAAAGGTCGTAGTTTCGTATCAAACATTTGTAAATTGTATCATATTGGTGATAAAATAAGTTCTACAATAACCTATACTACAATACGCAGATTGCACTCTATGCGGTGAGCCAACTTAACTATATATCTCGACTTTTTAGTATGCGTTTAATTGTGCGTAATAAACGTATTCGCTTGCTTTCATTTATTAGTAAATATTATTTTTGGAAGCCTGACAGTTGTTTTCAAGAATGTGTTTTAGTGTGTTTACAAGTGTTCGAATATCCTCCGAAAGAAGACTGAATGTCTAAATGTTTTATCCAGTGTTGCTAAACAGGAGCGAAATGGCCACCGTTGACACATTAGTACTGTTTCGGATAAAAAAGCATCGGTTTTTGAACTAAATTATCGCACTTTTGACGTTCGAGAATCATTTATTATTGAATTTAAAACTATTTTATGTTGTATTTCCATTCCCTGAGTTCTATATCTTTTTATTCTTATCTGATTAAGTAATAAGATTCATTATGTACCAACAACTAAACTAGATGTTTTTGTTTCTAACACGTTTATTTCCACAATGCCTTTTTTTAGACAATGAGAAAAATAATACCATATGTATGAGAAGAGTTTGACAATTTTGAATGTAAACATTCCCAATTATTTTATTCCAATGGTGAGAATTAATAGGTTATTTTTTTTAGAAAATTAACAGAGAAATATAAAATTCGCCTCTTCGTTACAAAGCAGAATAAAATGTAAAAAGTATTCCCAAATGAACCAACTCCATATACAATATGTTTGTGACCAAGAAAAATAAGACTTCGAAAATATTAATCCAACCATTTTTATCACTTAAAAAATATAGTTATTCTTTTTTTACATGAGTCTCCATTTCCTAGCATCTTTCATTCATTCAATCGCATTCAAAAAGCGATTAACTCACGGGCACTAACGTACGTCTTACAACCAACAAAAGCATAGTACAAAACGATAATTATCCTAGTGAGGGGAATAAGGGTTGGATCTCCACAGCTCCGATTCATGTGTGGTCACCGCCCGCTCAGTTGTTGCGAAGTCTCCTTCATCGCCCATCACATTGACTTGTCCGACGCCACGCCTGGCTCCGTCACGCTATGACCCATCGTGTCCCGTCCCGTCCGACGCGCACCGCCCTCTCCGGCCGCTCCGCTCACACGCCCGCCCCGCCCTGCCTCGTCCCACTCCGCTCCGCCCACCGCGCCCGCCCCGCCCACCGCGCCCGCCCCGCCCACCGCGCCCGCCTCGCCCTCCGCGCCCGCCTCGTCCCACTCCGCTCCGCCCACCGCGCCCGCCCCGCCCACCGCGCTGCCCCGCCCACCGCGCCCGCCCCTCCCACCGCGCCCGCCTCGCCCTCCGCGCCCGCCTCGTCCCACTCCGCCCCGCCCACCGCGTCCGCCCCGCCCACCGCGCCCGCCCCGCCCACCGCGCCCGCCCCGCCCGCTCCGCCCGCCCCGCCCGCCCTGCCTGCGCCCGCTGCGCCGCGCCGCCGCGCTGATTCGCGCTACGAGATCAGGGTGCCGTAAAGCGCGGCCCTCGCGTCGAGCTAAGCGCCGACGTTTCCGCGCCATTACCCGCCACGGCGACGGCGACGGACACGATGACGGTGGCGGGGACACGGCGGCGGCAGCGAAGGAGATGGAGACGCTGTGTCGTTGGCGACTGCGGCGGAGACGGTGGCAACTACAATGTGTGTACACGTACAATTACCAACGGTCCCGCATCGGCTGAGGTGGCTCTGGGCTTGCCACTGCCTGTCTCTCACCACGGGAAGTCCTAGGGTTTGAGCCCCAACGGTGGCAGGATATTCGACACTCGCTAGATAGCTAGCCCGAGTTCAGTCTGCAGAAGAAATGTAGTCGCTGGCTGCTCTGATCGGTAGTTTTCCCCTAATTTCTCCAACAACTTCCAGGCGAATACCGGAGCAGTATCCTCAGAAACGGGCCATGGACCGCAGGAGATCTTTTTCCTTATTCTATTCTAAAACCTTATTTACACGTACTTGTATACACTCCCACATTGTCGGGAGATCACCCAGGAGCTTACAACTTGTCCCGCCGTTGCCACACTGGTTGAAGATACCTGATCGAAGAAAAGCTTAAGGGTTGGCCCCGGATCTTGCCATCTAGCGTTGACGGCAATGGCAGACAATAGAGACGGATAGATTATATCGATGGCGACTATGGGGACACGATCATGGCAAGATAAGTTTGATGCCAATGCACCTAGGTACGGTGACAACAACGGCTTCGCCTACAGTGATTGCGGAAGATTTGGTGACAGTAACGGATATTACAATTGTGTCGCCGAAAGCTCTGACAATTCTGACGGATTAGTTGACTTCTGTGACGCAAAAGTAATGCTACGGCGACAGAATTGAATCGGACACAGCTTGTGACGGAGATGGCAACATAATCGCTTCGGACACAGCTTCTGACTAAACTGATATCTTTCTCGGATATGATTGCGACACTAACTGCAGCTGCTGATCCACTCTGCACTTGTGACAGAGACGGCGACCGCGACAGCGCGGTGCGATTGCAGAGGGCGTGGCCATCAGTTGACAGAATGATCAGTGAATTATGGCACGTCAACGGCTAAGATGATAATTCCGTAAATGTAGTGCATGTTTTTCTCTCTCGGGCGGTGGCAGTGCTCTTCCTCCGCTGGATGGTGAGATGCGGCGTCGACATACCATCGGATAGTGAGCTTTCCTCAACCAGGTATCTCCCTCCAGCGGGACACTGCCGGGATGAACACTAAGCTCCCGACTAGTGTCCCGGCATATGTGGTAGTGTAGCGCACGTAAGTGTATGTGGAGTAAGGGGAGAGGATAGGATAAGGAAGAGGAAGGAAAAATAGCCCGCGGTCCGTGGCCCGTACTGATCCGGCATTCGCCTGGTGTTGATCGGAGAAACCACCTAAAACTCCTCCAGACAGTGACTGAATTCGACCTAGCTAAGAGGCTAGTGTCGAAAATCCTGCCACCGTCGGTACTCGAACCTAGGATTTTCCGGTCAGCGGTACGACGGTGACATCAGTTAATGCCCCCTCTCCCGGTATCGCCATCAGCAATTGCCATGGAGACTGACCCAGATTGTGAGACAGAGGAAGCTATACAGTTGTCTCAGAATAAATGATACAATATTGTGCGGCATGTAGACGGAGGGAGGGGTTCGAAAGTGATAAATTCTTGCAGATGAACATTTAGTGGGAAATCAGTCAACAAAGTTATATGTGATATTTGGCCCTGATTGGCCACTCATTATCCATTGATTTTTGACGGGTTGCTATTTACGTAGTCAAATAAATTTTATGCTCTTGGCTAAAATAAACACAATCCATTATAGAGATGTTATTCTAACCAAGTAAATCACTCGCGAAAACTAATCATTAACCAGCAATGCACTCACCAAAGTGATACTTCCAGAGGTATTACCATGCGCTCAGCTCGTCTGGCTGGTGGCTCAGGCATGATGTCACTGCATTGCTTCTGACCAGGACGTCCTTGAGATTGAGTATCGACACTCGCAGGAATTTAGACGTTCGCTACATAGCTAGGTCGAATTAAGTCGTTGTATGGAAGAGAATTCTATCGGACGGTGCTCCGATCGGTAGTTTTCCATGGTTTCTCCGATCACTCCCAGGCGAATGCCGGAGCAGTACACTAACGAACGGGCCATGGACCGCGCGAAACATCCCTTCCCCTTGCTTGTCTCCTCCTCATCCTTATTTACACATACACTTTTATGCACTACACTAACACATGTTGGGAGACCATCGGGGGCCTAGAGCTTATAACAGCTGGGTTGGCGTCCTGCTGGTGGGAGATACCTGTTTGGGTGAAACTGCTCTACCTGAAGTGTAGTGCGGCGCTGGATATCGCCATTCTGCGGCCCAATATCACTGCCACCTCCCGTGATAAAACATCCACTTACGGGATTAACGATCGCATAGCAGTTGACGCTCCCGGACACACGAAATAACCAATCAATTTTCTATTCAAGCAGGCGGCTACTCTGATCGATAGTTTTCCGTGATTTTTTCCGATCTATAGGAGGCAAATGCCGGAGTAGTATCCTAAAAGTACGTCACGGACCAACGCCCGCGAGGGGAGATACCTGGTGACAGAAGTTCCCGCCAACTCGTGTAGGGCGCGCCAGATATCACGTTCCCAGGGGGGTATTAGCACGGCCATCTCCCGGAATATAACATGCATTACATTTACGGAATTCATGATTATAGGAAATAATGCGCTTGGAAATATTCAGAAATCAATCTTCAATGAAAGGTTCCGTAGCCTATTTCACTGGACTTCTGTGGGACGGATATAGCTGTACTCGTAGATGTTGCGTGACAATTTTTATAAACAATTGAACGTTCTGAATTGAAAAAAAGTAAGATAAAAACGTAATGAAAGTATTGTGTACATGAGAGCGTTTTAATGCTAAGTTGAAGGAATATAGCGATATTTCATTAATTGGTAGACTTATTGTCCAAAGTACATATTTAAGACAAATTTTGTGTGTAATTAGTAATTAACACACCAACATGCGTGTTTGTGTGTTTATTTCAAAATGACAAATGCACCCAAATAATTCGAGACTTTATGACTATGGACTTTCGTGAACATTTAAGTCTCTGATGTCACTGCGATGTCTCTGACCGGGAGATTCTGGAGTTAGAATCCCAACGGTGCCAGGATTTTCGACAAAATCTTGCCAGTTAGGTCAAATGCAGTCGCTGTCTGAAGAAATATAGCGGATGACTGTTCTGTTGGTAGTTTTCCTTAATTTCTCCAATCAGCACCAGGTGAATACCGGAGAAGTATCCTAAGAAACGGGCCACGGACCGCTTACGATCTCTCCTTCTTGTTATCATATCTTCACCCCTTACTTACACACACTTAAACTTAAATGCACTGCATTAACCACATATATCGGGAGCTTAGAGGTTGCCTCGGCTACGGCGATGGGTGGTGGGAAATACCTGGTTGTGGAAAATCCATAAACCGACTTAAGTCGGTGCCGGATCTTGCCATCCAGCGGGGGAAATTCGTGGCCTCTTTCCGAGATAAAAACATGCGCCACTTAGGGGAATAATGACTTTAGTAGTTGACCCGCCAGGAATTACTAATCAATCAATCAAACAATCGGGTCTCCGACACCTACCGGCTTTCTGGCAAAATTGCTGGGCTCCTTTTTCTGGTCGAGCGGAGAGGATTACTGACGTGCGGGATCAGCTCCGAGAGAGTAAGAGCGGAGCAGAGCGGATTCAGACGCGAGGTGCGCAATGCTTAAGTGGGAAACTGTGGTGGGCAGAGAACGGCGGGAACTCAGGCTAGAAAGAGTGGATGCGTTAGGCGACATTGCGAGTGGTGACGATGTTTGCAAAGCATGGTGAAACAGAGGAAGTGGAAAAGCAACAGAGTTGGGAGACGAGATATGAGAGGAAGAGAAAGAAAGAAGACAGAGAGGGAGAGAGAGAGCGAGAGAGAGAGGGAGAGAGCTAGAGAGAGAGGTAAGGATGGGTAGGAAGGATGCGTGATTCCAAATGGAATTGAGATCGCGGCGTAATAGGATTGGTGGAGCGGAAAATAATTAGGCGACACTCATTACCTGCGGTTCGATGATGTCGTGCTAGATGTGGCAGGGTGACGACTCTTAACGATTGAGAATGCACGAAAACTTCAATTTAAAAAATATATAATTTAATGGACAATCACATACTTTAGGGAGGTAGAGAGGATTAAGATTATCACTGCCGGGAGGAGACAACTTTGGAAAACTGATGAATTCCTGTAGAGGTTGGAAACAGTTCTTCGGTGGGAAGCAACTTATGGCGATGTGCAGCGGAAACGATGAGGGAAAAACAGATTTTTGGGGATTTTGGGAGTCCCTTATATATAATGAGATCGTTGTGTGTGATATCACAATTTCTAGACGGCATAGAAAGTGATGTTAATAACGGTACAATGGAGACAGGGGAAACGAGAGAACATTGAGAAAACGCCCCAAGAGCTCGCTTTCCCCGCCAGGAATTCCACTTGGTTTGCCTGGAGATAGAACCCGGGCCCTAGGGGTGAATGGTGAATGCTAGATCTGTCAAATAGAGCATCAATGTGGTCGGTACACGCTTGCTCTGGCCAGAACACGCCATTGTGTTAGCAACGAGTACTCGTAGAGACCCCGATTTCACAAGGCTTGGCAGTAAACAGTTGTGTCAGGACTCAAACTTTTAGTTAGTACCATTTCGAGTCCTTAATACTTAATTAAAAAATAGAAAATATTGCTTATTCGCATGTTTTACTAAAATATCTTTTAAAGTGAATATTGCCAAAATATTATACCATAAAAATATGCCAAAATATTATGGAGGATTTTTTATTTCTAAAAATGAAAAGCAAGTCACATTATTCAAATCCAAAAACACATTATTGGTGTGCAGTGGGAGCAGGAACCAACACTTTATTTGGGTCAGAATCATTGTTCTTTTTTTTTACGTTTTCGCTTTTTTCTAGTTAGCTATCTAGCTAGCTAGTGTAAAAAATCCTGCCACATTTGGAAAAGGAACCCTAGTACCTCCCGATCTGAGACACTGCAGTGACATCAGTTGATGCCCTGAGCTACCTTTGCCGGTCGGGGACTGCGGGGGCGGTCTGCTCTTGTAACCTGTGGAACGCCCGGCGCGCCTTCACCCTTTCCCTCTCTTATGTAGACACCTCCTTCTCGCTCTTCCCGCGCGGACGAGGTTTATACGCGGCGTAACGGTCGGGGCTGCCCCCCCCCGGGAGCGATGAGTGGCGCTTGCATCCCTGGCGTCCCACAGCGGCAGACGGGCGTCGGCGACTAACCCCGCCAGCGCGGAAACACGGAATCGGCAGGCCGACTAGAAACAGCCCAAGCCACAGGCGAGGCGAGCCCTCTTCAAGAGTAATCGACGGGCACTAACGCTATTACCCGAGTGCAAATGTCTTGTTGAGTCAACTTCCAACCGCCGACTGCTAAAACCCCTCCGCTGCAACAAAAATTTCGTAAAACTAATTACTGGAAATGCAAGACGTTCTAACGACCTCTTTCTTTTATTGTGAAAGACAGATCATAAAATTGTCTTTACTGAAACGGTGCGTTTCTCAAATTTAATTATTAAAAACTATTGAAACAGTTTTATCAAATCCAAGATATGTCTCTATTATTGACACGTTGGGTTTCTATCAGGGTTCGAATATGCAAGGGGCACAATTCGGCTTACCTCATCGTTTAACCACAATCTGCCCCCTGTAGACTCGCTTCCATACGGAAAACGACAAAACCTGAAAGTGTTTTTTTAATGATGATGTGCCAGATTGCACAATAATAACAAAGTTTTTTTTGTACTTTCTTTAGCACTAGAACAGTTTAAATTTATTATAATTAAAGATTTCTTTTGATTCGAAACAACATCCTTGAAAATTATTAACTTTGGTTATGACCATGAGAAATAAAAAAAATTGGTTCGTACGAACGTTAACCTGAGCTCTCTTCTCTTGTATCGTTAGATGAACCACCCGGACGCCGCGTATCTCCACACCATCACCTTCGACCCACCGGTTACCAGCTCCAGTCTTGATGCCTTCTATCTTGTATCTTCCGGCACGCCACGAAGTCACTCCCATTCGCATACTGTACTAGCCTCCCATATCACAATCAGCACTTGTTCGGCAAAATAATTACAAGTTCATTTACCCTGGTACTTCACCTTCGTCACTGGTGAAAACTAATTAAAGTTGACAATTTTCTTAGACGTTCCTCCCTATCAGTAAGAAAATACTCCAAGTCTATGCACGGCTTCACCAAAATGTTTCTGTGTTCCACTTTCACTCGCTGGAAGAAAAAAGTTAAAGTCCCGACTGTATCTCCAGAATTTTTACAAGTCTCTACTTTCGATCACAAAAATTTACTAAGTCTACACTCGAGCACGCACTCCCTGATTCAGAAATGATCCTCTCGCTATGAAATCTGAGCTCCAACTAATTTTTTCGTTCTTCAACCCAGGAAAATTCGTATTCATTGTTATACAAAATTCTGTTTTACATTCCCTACCAACGGATCTTATGTATTCACTCCTCTAACCAAGGTGCACTCTTGGGCGAAATTTCCACTCTTACACACGCATCTTTCGACTGATTCTACATCACATCCCCGGGCCCATGAGATTGTTTACCTCTGTTACTAAGGTGCCCCTTTACCAAATATCGTGACATGTTAAACATCGGTGTTCTCCCTAGCAACCTGTTACTAAGGTGCCTAATTTTTAATTTAAATTAGCATTAAAGCCTTAAATTATTCAATATCGAATGCCCTCCCGCATTTGGTATATCACATTACTAATGAAAACAGCTAAGGCACTATTTGTAACAATTGACAAAACAAGTTGAATAATGACAATTCACGTAATATTTATTGAGGTTGTCTTTAACAATTTTCTGAAGTTCCAAAAACTAAGAACGTGATGAACGTGATTCGTTTTCTGAGACGAAGATAACGGATTGTGCTAATATATCTGAAGAAATATAAAAGAGAAATATGAGAATGTTGATTCTTTAGATGAATACAATTGATGTACGTATGTACAAAATTAACTGATTCTATTTTATTGAAATAATCTTAATTGAAATGCAGGGAGTTGGTTATGAACTTACAAATGACTAACAACGTACACAAGGCTTTGGAAAATGCAGGGATGTGTGATGGGTTGCCTATCCTCCAGGACCCAATTCCTGCGTAGCAGAATTTTATGTCAACTTCGGTTTCTTACTGAAAACGTTCCTCAAAAGCAGTAGGAGGTTAATGGCAGTGGCTATATTACTTACCTAATATAGATGGTACATTAATTACCTTTATTTTTATGGAGTTTTCTTCCTAAATGGCATGTGTCCTTTAGCGAGAAATCGGTTATTAACGAAAATTCTGTTCGAGAAAACATTAGTTTCTGATAAGTGGAATCAAGAAATGAAGTTAGTAATTTCTTAGAAATTTTTAATTTATCGTCTTGTGTAATGAATAATTGTTATTATTATACTATACTATAATAATATACAAATTACAACTACAATATAAATAATATAAACCTATAATATAATTTTGCCTGCAGCAGCAAAACTTTTGCTGAACAAAACCACACGAAACGCTTTTCCAAAAGGTAGCACGCACACCGCTCAAGAAAAAGGAATAAAATACTCTCATAAATATTACAATCAATTAAATATCTTAACACACTCTTCACGAACACGAACATAATATAGCACGTATACAGTACAATAGTTCCTTACGTACCAATAATATAAACTAGTGGTGCTACAGAATGGCACGGACTTTCCGCGTATTTATTTTCTATTTCCTTGGGTCTGGGTTAGCTAAGATTGTTACGTTGTTGCGTAAGGTTGTTACGTTCTTACGTTGTCTTTTTAATATATTTTACCAATCTGGACTGGCATCTGTTATGAACTTTAGTGTTAAGAAAAGCCAGAGCATGTTTTGAAACACCGCGAATCGCCGACGTTGAATTGCCATTTACGCATCCTGTTTGACGTTGATGTGTGACGAAACACACTTACGTGCTTTGCAACCCTTGCAATAGTTGTCACGACACATTAAAAGAAAGAAGAGGAGAAGGCTAAAAAGGAGAGTAAAAACAGGAAGAAGGAGAGCTTATGATGTAGTCCAATTTTACGTGTTCTATATTCTCGTAATGAATCATATCATTTTTCAGTCATGAGATCCCTGAACAGTATCTACATCTAGAATTCATAATTAAAATGAACCAGACTATGAATAAAAATAATGAAAAAAGGAGTGTGAATTGGGTCGTAAATTTTGAATCAGAAGTGAAAACAAATTTCGAGGTGAAATGCGTATGTGGGTGGTGTTAAAGTATTTACGGGAAAGTCGAAAGTACCGACGCGGGCAGGAATGGCAGGCGTGGTAGGCATGCGAGATCTTATATCCAAATATATCTTTAAGAACAGATTTCATTGAGGGAAAAATCGATCTTCATAATTGTTGTAGTAGGAAGACGTCGAAGAAATCTTGAATGTTTGCAATTTTCGAAAGATCAGGCTTTTCAGCGAACATGAGACCTACACCATTTCCTAAACATCCTTCACACACTCCAACAACAACAACAACAACAAAATCGATGGATCCATTTTTTAACATTGGCAAATGTCCCAGGGTCTTCTTGTAAAGTACTCCCAAAACTAAAATATCAATTTCAAACTCAAGGGACCACGACATCAACCAGACCTATTGGAATATATCAATTTTGGAGAAAGTCGACTGAACGGTTTAGCCGCAAGCGTTGTCCACCGACGGACGAACAGATAGATGTTTTAACGTCAATCGGTTTTTTCGGTATCAAAGACCCACAAAACATGCATTCTGGCTACACCACGTGTTAGAGAATTTCTCCTCCTAAAATTAGCAAGTAAATTTATCCTCTTTTTCATTACTAGTGCCCTGTAATAAGAGTTTTTTGCCGCTAATTCGCGGTTTTTTTCGTGCAGCATCACATAACGTTCTATAGCATAAGCGGTAGTGAGAAAGGGAAAATGAGAGCAATGGCAAGGAGCGGGGGTGGGAGGGAGATAGTGAATATTTCTTTAAGCTAAAGCTTATGGACAAATCAAACACTTGTGCCATACGTTGTTTACAGGTTTATCAAAATAACTGTACTTATTTCTGAGGCATAATGATTGTTGACGACGATCACATTTTGCAACTGAACTTGTGGTCGGATATAACTAAGTTACTCGTGTAACATTCCATATTCATTGACAGACAACTCATATTGCATTGGTTATCGGCATGTATATGATATATCTTGAAATGCGTCAAAACATGTTCGTGCCAAACACCAGTACACGGTAAGTTGCCCACGAATAATGGGCAAAGAAGCGTAACTTTATTAAATAAAATTTCCTACCATATTTTCATTGAAAACAATTGATTATCTTTGACCCCCTACATGTCCCAGAAGTTTGTATCAACAGTTATTATGCACAGACGGCGGTGACTTAAAAATTCGTAACGCATAACTAGTTCCAAATTTAATTGTGTGCGTTAGCCGTTTAGGAGAATAATATGCGCATAAAAGATCAGTAAAATATAACTCTGTAAAATTCAACTAAGTTATTTCAATTATGGATATTGAATATGATTAGGATATGGTGGTAATTATGGAGAATGATGTAGGATATTGAATAATCGTTTATGTTAAATAATAATTTTATTATTATAAAATTAGGCGAGGGCGAGGACGGGGGCGAGGGCGAGGAGAGGGCGAGGGCGAAGGCGAGGGCGAGGGCGAGGGCGAGGGTGAGGGCGAGGGCGAGGGCGAGGGCGAGGGCGAGGGCTGAGAGCGAGGGCGAGGGCGAGGGAGAGGGCGAGGGCGAGGGCGAGGGCGAGGGTGAGGGCGAGGGCGAGGGCGAGGGCGAGGGTGAGGGCGAGGGCGAGGGCGAGGGCGAGGGCGAGGGATGAGGGCGAGGGCGAGGGCGAGGGCGAGGGCGAGAGCGAGGGCGAGGGACGAGGGCAAGGGAGAGGGCGAGGGCGAGGGCGAGGGCGAGGGCGAGGGCGAGGAGCGAGAGGCGAGGGCGAGGGCGAGGGCGAGGGCTGAGGGCGAGGGCGCAGGCGCGGGCGCGGGCGAGGGCGAGGACGAGAGCGAGAGTCGAGGGCGAGGACGAGGGCGAGGGCGAGGGCGAGGGCGAGAGCACGGTCGCGAGCGAGCTCTAATCGCCAGCAGCCGATAAGCTCCGGGGGGCGAGCAGTCCACTTGTTTCGGTCGCTGAGCCATTCTCCGGCGCGGCGCCCCATTATCCCGCAGCACTCGCCACTCGCCCCGAGGAGCTCCTCGCTTCGCGCGCGCGGCGCCATTTAACGATTGCGCTCGCGGTCAAGCCGGCGCTTCCACCTCCGGCCACTCTGCCTGCCTGCTTGCTACTACTTCGAATGTGGACGGAGGTCGGACTGAAGATGCGCAAATAAAACACATTAGGTTGAGTTGGGTCCTTCTGACGAGTGTTGACCAGGAGACATTTCCTACTCAAACAAACAAATGACGGAGTTGTCTTTTCGAATAAACACTCCAATAGAAATGACATAAATTGTATATGATGAAACTGACACCTCTTGGGAAGAATAAATAATAATGTTACTTCATTCTCATGGGCTGGCAAATATTGAATCGTAAGCTGATAGTTTCTTTTCAGTCACTCCATTTATTCACACTCTATACCATTTATTTCTCAGTATCTCTCTCTCAGAAGGGAGGTTATATTGAATGACGTGGTGTCACGATCTTTCATTTATATTCCAATCAAATTCCCCTTGAAGGCACACAATTGTTCATTCAGCAAGGAGGAATGGAATTGACCGTACATTCAGGTATACTTCGTGTCTTTGTGTATTCTTCGCCCTGAGCGTTTCGAGAAGCGCAAATCGCGCCACAATCGACCGTTCCGGAAGAAGCACCGCCCCCAAGTGGTGCAGCCCTCTGCTTCCCACGCCCCGCAGTGTTGACTGAACGGCATCCGTGCGACGTAACAGCCCCCGGGACAAACGCGAATAGTTTTGTTCTGAAAATATATACGTATTGAGATATACATAGTATGTATGCAATAAGATAGGGAAATCATGCGAATTAAATGCCTTTGGAAATGCCTTATGTCTCATTGTCATTTATCATAAAATATCAAAAAATATGTACGTTCCACAGTAATAAATAATGGAATGTGTTTGAAATATTAAATAAACCAGTGGTGCCACAGAAAGGCACAGACTTTCCCATATTAGTTTACTATTTCCTTGGGTCTGGGCTAGCTTTTGGAATTGCCACGTACTCTTGCCAGCTGCCATCTATCACTAATTTTCTAATTTTAAAATATTAAAGAACACAAAAACCTCGTTCTAAATGGCAATTTTCTTTTAAAAAATTGGAGCCGAGTTTTAAAAAAAATAGCGTTTAAGCGATACTGAAAATGCAAAATTTGAAGCTCTTTTTCACAGAAAATTTTTGAGTTTTCAAAAAGCTTCATTGGAAAATCATTTTAAGCACTTACATCTCACAATTATAATAATGATTACAAATTGGTGGTAATGTGCATATTAAAGATGTGGGAAATCTTTCAAAAAAATTACATTTGTGTAATTTTTGAAAAGAAAACTCAAGATAAACTTTACATAATATTAAAGAGTGCAATAAGCACAATCAGATCAAAAAGTTTGAAGAAAAAACATGGAGTCATTTATGAGAAAATAGCGTTTCAAGGTTTCTGAATATGTGAAATTTTGAGTTAGTTTTCACAGAAAACGGTTCAGTTCTCGAGAAACGTTACTTGACATTATTTAATGGACATGTATTCGTAAATACATTAATGTGAACAAATCGCCACTAATGTAAATATTGCCGATATCAGAGACAAGTCATAAAAATTACATTTTTGTAATTTTTGAAAAAACAAAAGAATAGAGTAATATGGCGTGTAAGTACTTTTCATAGAGTACATTTGGTACTATCCGTTTCAAAAGTTTAAAGAAAAAAATTGAAGCTGTTTTTGAGAAAATCTAGTTGTTGTAATTTTTTCAAAATTGCAAATATTTCGCGCAATATTGCGAGAAAACTACTAAAATTTTCAAAAAATGTACATGACTTCAATTAAAGAACTCACTACAAAGAAAAATTTTATTTTGTGAAAAAATTTCTTTCTTCAATTTTGAAGTTGGAGGAAGACGCCGAATAGAATTCATACTTTGCAATTTTCGAAAATTCAGAGTTAACTGTTAAAATCGCTTATGCCACCTTAAAAAGAGTATTTTACTCTATTCTTACAAGAAATTTAAAGGAAAAATTTGGAGCCGTTTTTGAGAAAATTTCGAAAATATCCGGTGGGTTTCATGTAAAGTACCCCCCAATTTTGAAGAAAGTTTTTTCAAAATCTCAAAGCTTCGACTAGAGGCAGATGGACAGGGGTTTCTTTAATTTAAAAAAAAAACTATGTATGGTTTAGGCGCTTGCAGTGTTTACAGATGGACAGACAGACAGACGGACGTTTCCCTTTCAATTGGTTTTTCGGTATCAAGGACCTAGAAAACAGGGTTTCTGGCTACACCACGTGTTAGGGGATTTTGTTTTCTTAATTTAGCAACTGGTTTTATCTACTTTTTCGTTATCACGGCCCGGGAATGAATTTTTTCCGCCGAAAATTGGCCATTTTTTCGCGCAGCATTACATAACTTTCCCTATACTACGTATATCACTCCATGTATACATACGCATACGGGAAAGTAAAAAGTAAAATGTGACTACTACAGTTGTACATAAATTGTGTATGTTTTGCAATAGGGATTTATAATAGATTTATTTTCTATGAACAATTAGAAGTTTGTCTCGGTACGTTTCATGCATGATCATGGTGAATAAACGTAATAAGAAGACTTTACAAATCAGAAATATCTGCTTTTCGAGAACGTGAGAGGTCTCGAGTTCTCCACACATAATTTTTTAATCGAATTATTTCAAGAAAAATAAATACACAAAATATAGTTATCAAATATAGAAAACAAAGTCTATGGTAACAAATTAACTTTCATCATGTCAAAACAAAAGAAATTAGAGACGTAATTTACGTTTTAATTTTAGCATTTTCGAAAAATTACCGAATATTTTAACTTGAAGGAGTCACAATTACGTACCTGGTAATTGTAATTAATTTTGACATCGTGTTCTAGAACGCAAGTGGCAGAGATTTCATCAATATACAAAGGGCTTTTCAATGAATCGTTCAAGTGAATATTAAGTGATTCAGAGGGTACAAGGCTAACAAGGCTAACAAGGTAACAAGGCTATGGTACTACAGATTTAATTGAAATCATAGAGTCTTTGGATGCAACACTACTTGTTTATTATGATGCTCTCCAGCATACTTTCTCACCATCAAAGGTTTTAATGGAGACCCGTCAGGAATGCAATGGATTTTCTCTTAACCGTCCAATTGGAGATATGGAGCCAGTCCAATAATCATTTGGCCAGTTAAACCGTCATCCCTTAATAGCACTATAATACACTCTTCAAATAGTTTTTTAGTATAATATAAATATAAAGCACATTTATCGCCTGTAGGCGTTTTACCGCCGTAATGTTATCAAATTTAATTTCTCCTCAGAACACACGCTTATTTTATTCCCGGGGGCTATAAAAGAGGTACAATATTATAAATTTTGAAAATGTAACTACATGCGACAAATGTAACGGCCATTTTGAACCGTGAATGAATATTTCACCATGCGGCCCGAGATGTGAATTACTTCTTCTGGGGCCGTGTGGTGAAAACGTGATTCACAGTTATTTTCTCTAAAAAATGACAGTAAAGACACTGGTTTTGAATTTGAAAGAGTGTGTACCGATTATTGGTGTCATATCATTGTCTTCCGTATCGTTTATACTATTTTTACTTTCCTGTTTACGTATGTATATACAGAGTAATATACGTAGTAAAGGGGAAAGTTATGTAATGCTGTGCGAAAAAACGGGGAATTTTCGGCAGTAGCAGAATAGAAAACTGATACGGGAAAGTCTGTGCCATTCCGTAGCACCAATAGTTGCTATATAATCTTCGAATTAAAATTCAATATCATAATTACTGTGTATAAGATATAATACATACAGAATCATTCTATTTAGAAAAAAATGAAATAATTGAGATTATTTATTCAAAGAAAAATATAATTTATTCTGTACTTTACCCCTTTTTGTAAAAAATGCACTTTGAAGGTAATATTTTGTATATTCAGGTAGTCCAAGAACACTAAACTGTTCACAAGGCCCTAGAGCACTTTTATTATTATTATTATTATTATTATTATTATTATTATTATTATTATTTGTACCGATCCTGAGCTTGCTCAGTCACTAATTATTTATCGATAAGAAAGACCTCGTCTGCGTGCTTCGCCGCGCGATTACGTAACCCGTCGCCTTATCAGCGGTCGCTGGAGGGGTGGCGGGGGAAGACAGTTGTCCCTCCCCTACGCGGAAAAGAAGGGGTTGTAACGGCGGTGTGAGGAGAGTGCGCAGAATGTTTCGTGAAGCGGCAGCGTGAGGTAGCAGCGTGAATTTGGAAGCTGATGGTGTGGGGCCGCGAGCTCCAGTTAGCGAGAAAGGAGAGGTTTGGCCCAGTGGTGGCTAAATTCACACGGCAGATGCGCGTTCGACGGAGGTATCTGGTCTTGGAGTACGACGTGGTTACAGAGAGAACACGTGCTTAGGCCCAAGACAGAGCGTCGGCAGCCGCATTAGTTCGCTGTGAGTTTTGCGCTGGTGGCGAACAACACGGCCACCGAAATAAGGTCGGTGTTAAAGACAAAACAATTTTGTATGTGATACTATAAAAAGTAATGAGAATTTGGAAGCAATTGACTGTAGAATGCAGGTTGAAGTGTTGTTCCTGTAGTTCACTGTCAGATTGTTTAATTTTTTTTTTGCCATTAACACTCTTGCATAATGTATGATATACCCGACCATTGGTATTTCCATAATTGTGTACTATTTTCAAAAGATATTTGAAGTAGTGTGTCTTTCTAAGGGGAGAACATCACTTATTTATGAAAGAATCTTGTCACGTTAATAAACTGCAAGTGCAGTTTCTGTCTTTAAATCAAAAAGAACATTTTGATGATAGTGTAAAATCCAAATAAAGTTAAAAACAATTTGGGTTATTTAGGAACAATTAAAAGGTTATAAAACTATATTTGCTATGAACTGTTGAAGAATTTAAGTGAACTTAAATATCTTGAAATATTTATTGAAATTTGGATGCCTGTTGAGTAAAAATACAACATGTTTTTAATTTCAACCAAAGGTGTAGGTTGTAATAAATGTTTCACATTTATGGTGTAAACACACATGTTTAGTTTTTTTTAGCAACTTCTTTTGAATATTCTGTGTTTTCAAAACTATGTTTATTCATTTTAATTGTACACAACATATGTCTTTGTAATTGAAGTGAATTGTTTTGCAAGAAATTACTATGTATGCTAATGCAGTGTATGTTGAGGAAGGGTTAATTGCAATTTTTGTAAACAGAAAGTACTGAGACATTTTGTCATCCGAAATGCCTGTGCTCTACCCTCTGATGTAACATTATGTGCACTCATCTCCCCAGAGATATCTTTGATTCAATTTGTTGGATTTCAATTTATTTTTGTCACAGAAGATATTGCTGTGATTCTAGTTTGAATCAACTTTGAAATTCATAATTTGGCAGTTGATTTTTCCTCAAAAAGTTTTTTTTTAATGCTGTTCAGAGTTATATTTTTCTTTGTTCATTTGTTTATCTGTGCATGTTAGGTAATTTTGCAATTTGTGTTTTTTTTTGAAGATTCAATTATATTAATGTTTGTGGCTTTCAACTTTGTGTTTTTTTTTCAAAATTTCAACAAGAGCCAAATTACCCACGAAATTTCCCCACGGCCGACCTACACGTTCGGTCACATATTATTATTATTATTATTATTATTATTATTATTATTATTATTATTATTAATTATTATTATTTATTATTATTTATTATTATTATTATTTATTATTATTATTATTATTATTATTATTATTATTATTATTATTATTGCTCCATATCACGACTACAGATGTTATGAGTCGGCTGAGTATAAAATCTACTCCAGGTTGCAGCCAGCTACCTAAGGAGCAGATCTAGGGACTGTCGGTGCCTCTACAATACTTTGCACAAAATGTGAGCTGTGCCAAATAAAGCAATTTCTTGCACTTCCCAGTCCTTTGAATGACCTGGAAGTTTACCAAGTTCTTACAGAAATTTTGCGGAACAAATCCCAGAGCTCCGATAACTATCGGTACGACCTGTGCTTTTACGCCCCACATTCGGCTGATCTCAATTTCCAAACTCTTGTATTTAAGACGTTTCTCTGCCTCCTTGGTTACGACATTTTGATCACAAGGCACAGCAACATCCACATGTAGACACGATTTTTTTCTCAAAATCCCGGATAACAATATATTGTTTGCTGCTATCGCGCGATCCGTTTGAATTTCTTGGTCGTACAATATTGTACACAATCCAACCGATGTCACCGGTTTTGGTGAGTGTTCGTACCACTTGGAGCATATGTTTGGAACTTCGAGGGCGGTACAGATCTGCCAGTGAAGGTAACTACACACCCTGTCGTGTCTTTTTAAGTATTCGGTCTTTGCTAGAATTGGACAAGCTGAGACAATATGATCAATTGTTTGTCATCTTGGGAAATTTTGAGAACCGCTTTATCATAATGTCCTGTTCTCAAGGCCTGATCTTGAGCAGCTACTAGAACTGCTTCCGATTCTGGCTTCATTCTTCCCCTTTTAAGCCACATAAATGATTGATCTTTTATTATTATTATTATTATTATTATTATCTTACTAGCGTACCCGTGCGAGAACTCTCGCATGTTAAATCCCACTCTTTCCCTATCCATTTGTCTATCCGTTCAATAAAGGAGAGGAACTACTAATGTACTTACAGAATATCAAACAAAATAACAATGCAATTGATGTTTGAAACAAATTTTCAATAAAAGTTTATTCAACATTATAGAGATGTTCTTGGAACAATTCATACTTCTTTAAAAACAACATTTGAAGAAAATTTTCAATCTTCCTTGAGAGTTAGCTTTTCGCTTTCCTTGATAGTCAAATAATAGTAAAGGTTTTACTCTTGAGAAAGCCAAGTAAAGTAGTGCGAAAATACCGGATCGGGCAAGAACAGACCTACTCATTGCAATATTATTTAACTTTCCTTGATTTGTTATGAAGAACCGAGTGGGTTTTGGAGAGTCAGGGTGCCAGCTTGCTGGGGTGAGAAAATTGAACAATTATTTGATTACTAAAAAGTATTGAATTATTTTCTGCGTCCTTACGTACCTCAAGAAAAACAATTCCGAGCCAAAAAATAATCAAAGTAATATTTTCACCTTTGAGTCCTAAATACCATTAGAAACAATTTAGTAGGCATTAGTAAGCTCACTTCGGTACATGGGAATGTTGCTCAAACTATGTTTGCATTTTTAATATCTTACCGACACCTTGAGTTTAATATCAAACGGTGTTTTATTTACAATATGAGTTTGCAGTTGGGCGTTGGTGTACATACTTCCAGATACCGCCAACATTTAAATCGTGCGTTTGGACTGCAATCGTTGGCAGTTGTGACTTGCACTATTTTTTCTATAATTTTAAATTTAGTTGTTTTTTAATTGATTCACATAGTATTGTAGGCTAGCGCGTTTTGATTTTTGTTTTCCATTTATTTCAATCTATTTTACTTTAGCTACTTTAAAAAGTTTGTTCTTTGTGTTGTGCCATAGCACAAGTTTTCCCCCACTACCTCTGCGTATGTATGCCCGTGCGAGAACTCTCGCATGTTAGACCCCACACTCATCCCTATCCTTCTATTTTCATTCTAAGAGGGAAAGTAGTTAACGAAACGTGTTTATTTGTATCTATACTACTTACTACTATCTATACTACTATACTTTTATTTGTATCTATAAAGGTAACTTGCAATGTACTAACACAATTACAAATAAAAATAATAAAATCAATGCAATTAATGTGTAAAAGAATTTTTCAATAAATATTTATTCAATATCATAAAGAATTTGCTTGGAACAATTCCCCACACTTACTTAAAGACATTTGAAGTAATTATTCAATATTCTTTGTCAATTAGGTTTTAGTTTTTCGTGATAGAAACAAAAATATTAGCTTTTTACTTTTGAGAAAGCTACGTGTCTGAACCCGTTGACTTGAAAATTTCAACGAATGATAACGAAAATATTGGTACAGGTAAAACCCAAACACAGTCTTCACTCTTCACTGAACACCCATATCCTTCTACAATTAAGTACCCAACACTTATAGACCATGAAAAAACGTTAATTTAATAGTTTCACTACACGTATAAGAAACAATCTTCATAGGTATAGGTATCAAGCAACTATAATAGTACTTCTAGTTGTTGCTGGAGAGCAAATCTTGAATTAATGATTATGCAAATAAACCTCGTCAGACTGCACAAACTACGGTGTTAACAGAAAGCGTATATAAAGATTGTCGAATCTAAGTCTTCTAAGCGTGTCGCCACAAACATTGCTACCAGCAGGAAGGCCTGAAATATTGAGATGGCCTTGATAGTGTTGAAGCGTGGAACCGAAAATTAATTGAATGGATCGTAGAACATCTCATCTTGTAGATTATGATGTGGAAAACGTTTCTTTGAAGCCTTTGGCCTCAAAATTTTACTTTTTAAGGCTCTAAAACGCTTTGTTTTTGAGTTATTTGCCGATATAGGTTGACATGTGATACGGGTTGCATTTTACACGAATATTTCGATGCGTTTTCTTAAAGAAATCATCCATATTTTTAAAATCAAAATGGAATTCGTCAAGTCTCCGTGAAATTCTCTTTCTTTAGAGCCCTCACTTATAAAGATTGGTTGCGTGTGAGAGCCGGAACCCAAAGGTATACTACTGAAATAATACAGGAGACGATACAATCACATATAGGGCTAAGACCTCCTGATTTTTCAGGAAAGATTTGTGTTGTTAGCTACTTGTGAACTTGTACATAGTTAGTTTGCTGTCTGGTTTTATACCAAGTACCAAATATAAAAATACACCAAATAAACAGAAAAAATACAAAGATGCAAAAATACAAAAGTAAAAAAATACAAAAATATAAAAATACAAAAAATACCAAATTCAAAAAACACCAAATATCAAATTCACATGTGGTTATGTTCAACTTCATTAATTAACTGACTTAGTTCACTATATTGACTACGCTTGTTTTTGACAATTTTCATTTGGGTAGCTACTTTAACTGATTGTACATTGATACATATAGTTAAACGTTTTGTTTGATATTCACACTTAATCACTTATCACTTATAGTTTGTCACTTATTGTTAATCACAAGTAGGTTACGATTAATCACGAGTAGAGTACATTGCTCCGTAAACGTAGCATTGTAACGTGAAGCGTCTCTGACCGAATACAGATGGCTACTGATTTTATAGTCCATAATTGCAGTACATATAGGTTCATGATGCCTTGCCACAAAGGACCATTTAATCTCACATTCTGCACTGTAATGCAACTAAAGGAAAAATTGCTCCTTTTTTCGGTTCAGGAGCCAATCGTACAATACGAATTTTTCTACAAAAAATCTCCCTTTTTCACTGTAGCTTTACACAGCAATCTCTATACTACGTATATAGCATGCGAGAACGTAAAAAAAGTCTAAAAGTAATCGTCGATTTTATTTTGTTTCTTTGAGTCTGGAGACAAGTCGGGCCAGGACCGCGCGTCATCATCGGATCAAACTCGCCGGTTGGAAAGTGGCTGGTTAGGAGAGATTCCACTAGTAGTGCCGAGAAGGGCAACCCGGTGGGCAGTCAGCAGCTACCCAGACGTTTAGTGTAAGAGGGGTCACACTCATTTGAAACAACGCAATAACCTTTCGCATCAAAGATCGGCGAATTTTCTGCAGAAAAACTCTTGTTACAGGGCCGACAACGAAAAAGTGGATAAATCCAGTTACTAAATTTAGAAAAAAAAATTCTCTAACCTGTGGGCGGTTAGCAACTACACAGAAATTGATGAAGTTTAGTGTAAGAGGAATCGCACTCACTGGAACCCACGCAACAACCTTTCGCATCAAAGATCGACCTGAGCGACGAGGGGGGAGCGCCAATAGACACAAGTTTCGCGGTCTGCGCGGAGCGAAGGGCGAAGGGCGTCGATCAAAAGGCAGGGCGAGGCTGCGGAGGGGCTTCCGGCGCAGGCCGAGGGCTCCCACCGCGCACTGCCTTCGCCCTCGGCCCGCGGGCGCCCCCCCCCCCTCCATGCAGTGGGTCACACAAAGTAGGCGCCGTGCCGTGGCGATCAAAGTGAGGTGTAATTAGTGTATATAGCGAAGTGTTATTAGTGTATGTATATATATATGTATATATGTATGTGTATATATATATATATATATATATATATATATATATATATATATATATATATATGACCGAAGGCCTCAAAGAACGTTTCTCACACCGTAATTTACAGAATGAACTCTTCCTGAACATTCTATTACATTTTTGCTGGTCCGGCGCTTCCCGATATTACCTCACCTGCTCAGAAACGTGCAGAATCTGCAAGTAAATGTGAATGAGAGGGACAGAGAGCAGCAGAGACAGAGACACACAGAGACAGACAGACAGGGACAGGGCGATGGAGGAGGAGACAGTGGGAAAGGGAGATGGGCGAGGAAAGAGGGAGATGAAGCTCAGAACAACGTCTGCCGGGTTTTCCTAGTATAGATTAAGTTTCTTTGTATAGATTAAGAATGAATGAGAGTGTGCATGAATAAAGGAAAAAAGAAGAAGACGGAACTGAAGAACACTCAAAATCAAAAATAAATAATTTATATTAAACTAAATTAGGCCCAAAGAGGCCCATATATTAGTTCGAAGTATAGAATAGTAACTAGTGTTTTTTAGCCTAAACGGAAGCAGCAAAAGGTATCCCGATAGATGAATAAATTCCCGCGTCTCCAGTTACCGGAGAGGGGAATATAAAAACAGTGGTTCACGGCCAACGAACGTCGGTGCGGTGATGTGCGTGAAAGTGAGATAAATCAGAATCCTTGCTCTTACTTTGTAATTCTCAAGTAAAATAATCTAGATTAAATCTTTGTACTAGAGCCTCAATTATTCCAACATAAAAAATCGAGACACTCAATAATTCGCTTTTATTCTTTCGAAAAAAATCTCATTAAGTGAATACTGTATGCAGTACTTAACTGACTGAACATAATGTATTTTTTTAGACTGCCACTGGTAAATGCTGTTATTTAGGAGCATGGGTAGCTTGCTAAAAGTTCAATTTTTAGCACTAGTGCTAGAAGTGTGATGATGCTCAAATGTTCAGATAAATCTGTGAATGCAACAATAAAAACAAAATACTTTCGAATGACCGCATCAGCTACTACTGACCTTAAGGAATTTGTATACTTGAATAAAATTAAATTAAGTATCTAATTAAGGCGGTCTAAAAATTCTGTATGACACACGTAGTAAAAGTAGTTCTATTTTACATGTAGGATTGTGCCAGTCGGCATATCGGCCACTTGTCACAACCATTCTAGTCGTAAAATAAAAGAACACTTTTAGCACACCTATGATAAATAACTATTGTAGTAGGCATAGATTTACTGTAAATAAGTTAAGAAGCACTGTATGCAATGATTCCAGTGCTCCACTTCTGTAACCATAAGAGTGAATAATGATTGATTAATTGATTCGTGTTTCCGGGCGCATCAACCACTTAGATCATTATTCCCGTAAGTGTAGTATGTGTTTCTTCCTGGGAGGTGGCGGTGATCTTTTTCTAGCTGGATGGCGAGATCTGGCGCCGACCTACCATTGACTAGCGGGGTTTTCCCCTCAACCAGGTATCTCCCACCAGCGGGACATCGCCCCAGCCGGGACAAGCTGTAAGCTCCCGACCGGTCTCCCGGCATGTGTGGTAATGTAGTGCATGTTAGTGTAAGTGTGTATGTGGAAAGGATAGGACAAGGAAGAGGAAGGATAGATCGCGCGCGGTCGGTGGCCCGTTTGTTAAGGTACTGCTCCGGCATTCACCTGGTGTTGATCGGAGAAACCACGGAAAACTACCGATCAGAGCAGCTGGCCGCTAGAATTCTCCTCCAGACAGCGACTTAAAAGTGAATAATGAACGATTTTAGCGTGTTTTGTAACGTTTAAGAGATTTGCTTCATAATGCATTGTTTTACATGCAGTAACAATGTTTGGAATAACTGGACGTAACAAACGGGATAGTAGTGCTGAGGACGGTGGCTTGGGCGAAACAATTGGTGGAGCAAGAAGGGCGAGCAGACGGGATTGCCCACAAGACGAATGCAATAAATAAATTACTGGATAGCACCAGTTAATCAGAAAGCTTTTTAAAATGGCAATTACAACAGACAAGTGTTTGTATTATGTGCTGAAAGAGATAGGGGAGGGCACAAGACTTATGAAAAAGATACACAAAAGGAAAGGAAAGTGGTTCAGTAATATAATGAGTTGTAGGGGAATATGGATAACCACAATAATTGAAGGAACAGTTAAAGAAATGAGAAGACGGGGAAGAAGGAGGCTGAAACATGTAAATGATTGAAGCTTGTTAGCTATCATAGATAGATTGAATTAATTATTATGGCTTCTCGGCTATTTGTGAAGCAATAATAACTCTGCATAAACGAATTTGCGAGTATAGATAGATTATATTAAACATTTACACAATTAATTCTTTAGCATATTTTATAATTTTTAAAAATATTCTTCATTTTTTGCACACTTTAATTTCTAACGCATAGCTATGAAATAATTGAAATCTTTTATGAAATAATAAGTTTTTTGCCTGAACAATTTCTTTTAAATTAATGATTCAATTATGGGCTTGTCTTGTTTTTTTTTTTGTTTTATCTTTAATCTTTGCATTTTGTTTACTAAATTTCCTGAAATCTGATGTTTAATTAATTCACAAATACAAATTAGCATTTCGTGAAGTAGAATCTGTTTTCTTGACATATATTTCTGATGACAAATGACTCGGCTCGGACAGTAGATCGTGGAGACAAACATGGTGTAGGGAACCTGCCAATTGACACAATATCCGGCGTGGTAAGACAGTGATTTTGTAAGGCTGTTTTTAAGACTGTGATTTTGTAAGACTGTCCTTTTAAGATTTTGATTTTGAAAGACTGATTTTGTAAGACTGTCCTTTTGAGATTGTGATTTTGAAAGACTGAGTTGGTAAGACTGTGATTTTGTAAGAATGTGACCGTAGCAGCTTACGTGCTCGGAATCACTAATCAATCAATCAACGTCAATTACCGAACTGTAATTACACTTTTAAACCGAAAAAATTGCCACCATCCCCTGCATTGCCACCAACGCATTGGCTTCCTGGCTGTCGGCTGACAGGGACTCTCAGTCGCCGTATTTGCCCGCCGTCATCTCTACCCGAGGCGGTTCGCGTTGCGGCGCGGGCGACGTGCAGGCGGGGCAAACATTTGCCCAGCCTTCTTCTGCCAATTAGAAAAAGGCGTTCGCGGAAGGACCTCGGGCGACGAGCAAAAGGGAGAGGCATACGATGCACGCAGGGCCATCGGACTGGGAAGGGAAATTTCCTTCTGGGCAGAGATTCTTCCCAATTCTCATGGAGGTGTTTTATTTTTTTAATTTTTGTGTTTAATTATTATAATTTCTGACTGACTCAGGCCTTTAGTCATAGAATACAAAACAAGGAGAGAAAAACAATATGAATGGGTTCATGAAAAATCCACATATTTATGACAAAGAGTGCAGTTAATCCTTGTGTAATCGAAATCAAAGGTTTTAAAATAATCGGTGTTCGCTTTATAAAAATTCGGGTTATCCAATTATTGTATAGCCGTAATGCTATGTTTTCTTGCCAGAACATAATTTTTTTCGTGTTACGGTAAAATTCGTGTTAAGCGAGTATGTGCTATTAAGCATTTGTTGTATTTGATAGTTTTATTTGGTCTACACATTTTAGCGAGGTTTCCTTCAATGCAGTTCGCATCTTTTAATTTAAAAAGCTATGTGAAATGATTTTATTTTATTTAGAAAAAATAATAATAAATTATTCGATCGTTGATAATCGACATTTTATTATTTAAATTATATCATATTTGTAAATATTCTTTGTGCACTACTTTACTTCCAATATTCTAATATAATGAGATGCACTTTTTACTTTTTGCATATTAATTACAAAGTGAAGAGAAAGTGTTGCAATGCTGCAACAAAAATGGCGATTTTCAACAGAAAGTTCGTTCTTTGTGTTTCTGATACCCAAAAAGTGAATCATTCTTTTTATTATTTATAGTAAATAACTTCCTCTACGATGCTGTGTAGTCAGAATTCACGTTTCATGGTCATTGATACCGAAAAAATGCTTTGCTGCAAAATATCTATCGGTCCTTCTGTCTGTTAACGTTAAAACGTTAGCAACTAAACCATAAGCAGGACTCACCAAAATTGACATACCAGAAGATATGGCTGATGTTGCGTCTCTTTGAATTTAAAGAGAACATTTTGATTTTTGTAGAGATTTTACTTGAAGCTTCAAAAACATTTTAATGTTTTCTCACAAATTACTCCAATTTTTTCTCTTTAATTTTTTCTGTCAGGTAGTGCAAAGTACGTTTATAAAAATGACGCAGATGTTATGGCATTTACGTTTCACTCAGTTTCATTGAGAATGAATCTTACGACATTGTGGAGTCTATAGCGTTCAACATCCTTCCTTCAAGAATTTCTTGATGGCGCCGAAAGACATCTCCCAAAGGAAAGGGAAGGAGCCTCACTCGCCACTAGCATGAGATGGAAACAATCTGGGGCAAAGGGACTCGAGAAAAATGTCTCATATTACCCGGCGAAAAAGAATAAAATTGAACAAAGTCAAACAGAAAATTAAGCGATACCGAACCTTATGAAAATTGAAATATTCAAAATGATGTTCTGTATCTTCAAACGAGAGAAGCCCCTCCCCTCCCAAAAAAATTACATTAATCCCTCGACATCCGCGTATTCGCTATTCGCGAGTTCCGAACATTCGCGATTAGAGAAATGCTACCGGTTTTAACATTCGCGACTTCGACATTCACGAGTGCGTCTTTTGGTCGTACTACATTTTCTTTGAAAGCGAGCATATTTAATTTCTTTTATCATCATCATCATCTGGGAAACGAACTCGGCAGACCTCGGAGCTCGCAGTATATAACTTTCTTCAAAAATTTCACAGATGAAACGTCAATTCACATTAATAGAATAACACAATTGTAAAATAATTCAATTCAGTTGCGTCAAATTGGCGGTAAGGATTTTGGCCAAACGAACAGAAAAGCCATTCATGATCTGTGCAACTCTCATTATAATGAGCTTCGGGAAATCATCAGTGAAGAAAATCTCCTCGACGGTCATGAAGAAGTAACAGAAGCGAAATTGCGTCCTGGAGCAACTTCAATATCAAAACTGTTAATGGCGTTTTAAAATCAACAAGCTCTGGTGGAAATGACATTCGAATGTGATCCAAACATGGAAATAACTTCGACATTTAAGAGAGAATAGAAGCAGGAACTCTTTCGTATTTGGATATTAGAACAGCAAGAAAGGTGAAACAAAAAATTAGCGAATCCTATATCCAATAATTTTCAACTTTGAAATAAGTTTCAAACATTATTTTATTTCTTCATTTTGGAATGTTAATTGTGTATTCTGTTTGTAGTAGTAATCAGTTCTACTGTAATTGATTGTCAGATTTTTTTCCTTTATTTTTTAAACAGTTTTTCGATATTCAGGAACCTAACCCACCTTTCTTCATTAAAAGATAGACTTAACATCCGCGGATTTAACATTCGCGAGGTTTTTTGGGAACCTAACTCTCGCGAATGTTGAGGGATTACTGTACAGCAAGTTTATTGAAAGTGCCAAGTTGAGAAATTTTGAAACTGGCCTTTCGTATTTGTTAAAAATAGTTACTGCAATGTGAATAAAATAAAAGAGAATTTTGAGACTACGAAATAATATACTTACTAAAATATTTTTCTCACATGTCTTTCTAAAACCTGGTAAGTATTTTTTTTTTGAGAAGTTGTAACAGGGTGTGTAGAAAACTCTTTAAGATTAGTCAGGATGTAAGACCTAAATAATTAATGTGAAGAAGGGCAAGTATTTAACACAAATACGATTATTTTTCGCCCAATACGGTACATTGAGGATACAAAAATAAGAGATTTGGCAAACGCTATAAAAAGTATGAAGTACAGCTTTGATGTTTGAAGGAAATTGTATGTCTACCAGTCATGTACTTACAAGAAACCTTTACTAGGTACAATACTATGTGTTGAAAATTTACTGAACGGTTCACTTTCTAAAACGTGTTGGATGAAATTGATATCGCTTTTTGGCTTGGGTTGATAACTGTTAACGCTTTCCTTCGAAAAGAACAACATACTATTTTTAGTAAAAATGCATTTTTGTTGAAATTAATAAATATTAAATTTTACACCTTGTCAGTTTTCTTTAAGAGAAAATTATTACTACCAGGGAGTGGATGATACACTTTATTTAGCAATAAACACTGACCAGTAGAGACCAATATTGTCTCAACTAAGAAAAAAAGAAAAATGTTTTAAAAGAAAAAAGGATCTTCCAATAAGATCGGTGTTAATGCCAAGTATCAATGAGATCCGATAGTCTGATTTCATTTTCAGCACATCGACTAAACTTTTCTGATTCTTTCCAGTTTTTTCCCTTCGTTCGTGCGTTATCTTCTTTCGTCTCTGGTGAAAGTTTCTCACTCGGAAGTCAGAGGAGAGCAATCAAAAAAGGTCTGGGGAAGAAGACGGCGATGAAACAAACAGCCTCACAAAATCTCACTTAGAGTTGATAAAATGTAACATTAGGCTGTGGCAAAAAAAAGAATGGAGGTGGGTTTCTAAAACTCTAAAGAAAAAATAAATAAAATGAAATATCTCTTTTTAGTCAGCCACTAATAAAAGCGGTTACTTCTAGGAAAAGCACAACGTGCTAAAATAGTTATTTACATATTAAGAGGGCGAAGTGGGTGTTTTTTTTCATTGTGGAGATTAAATTGTTTTGCCACGATCTACGGTCTTAGCAAAAAATCGAGACTGATACCCACTTCACTCACGGCATAAGAACATTTTTTTCTATGACTTCATAAATGTATGATATTTGATAAAAGTTTGTAATTTTATATTGGAATAAAGGGAGAAGCAGAATGTTATGTAAGGGAACAAATCCGGAAGCTTAACTACGGGATTCGTGCATTTATTTAATTATATTTCCATGCGTGAAGTACTTTTTTGGAGGTAACAAGACAGTAGGTTGGCATCTTGGCCATCTTTTTAAAAAATGATCTACTTCACGTGTGGATAGTAATGCACAGAATTCGACTTTCTTATTACACAGTTGTAGAATAGTACATTATGAAACGATGATGTAATGATGGTAAACACACTCATAATACACGAGTGTGATATTACGATATGAGCGAAGAACGAGCGAGTGTCGTAAACTTCACACGAGTGTATTACGAGTGTACACGAGTGTATTACATCGAGTTTCGTACGGTATTTTTCTATGACTTTTATAAGTTACGAAAGATTTACCAGAACGATTCTCATTGATTAATTGTCAATACTTGGGTTAGTTGATTTCTCTGTGATCGGTCAAGAACCTGTATGATAATGAAATCTGTATCATAATTAGTATCATTACGCAACTGGTTGCAGCTATCAAATGACATAATGGGAGTAAAAAAATTCATGTTTTAGCACTATTAATAGTGCTAAAAATGAAACAATGCTCCAATGTTTAAATAAAACTGAATGCAACAAAGGAAACAAAATACGTTCATCTGCTTAGCTTCAACTAATCTTGGGTGAATAAAGTATCGTAAGTGATTTGTATACTTGAATTAAAATAAAATGAAAAATTAAGGTGGTCTAAAAGATCATGTATAACACACGTGGTAAAATAATTAGATTCCGCTTTTAGGATTGCGCCACTCGGTATCAGCCTCATGGCCCAAACCTTCAAAGAAAATGTTCCTAATAAATGTATTGTGTGACAATTTTTTAGGTTAAGAAATATGAATAAAAATAATATGCTGGTGTTTCATGGCGTTTGTTTGTCTTTTTCGCAAAGTGTAGAGGCATAATTTTACCATACGTACGAGAACAATTTCAGGGCGTAGTTTCTTTCAATCTCTACTTACGATTTATTTTCCCAAAATACTAGAAACTTAAAACAATCGAGTTGTTTCGTACGTTTGAAGGATCAGCGACACATCAACTGAGCGAGATTCTATGTCACTCCTGTAAACAGCCTCACTGATTCATTGAATGAATGAAAGTCTATTGGAACATTTTCTGGCACAAAACATCAACATCGGAATGAAACACAATCCTTCCATATGATCTGCTACGTGATAATCGAATATCGGTTACGCCGCGTCGCTGTTTTTGGAAACGTTTGAATCTCCTCATTCATCAATGAATGTTTGAAAGATAGAATTTCCGCCATTTTTTCTCCATACAATCATTGACTTAAAAAACTGAAGAGTACATTGGTAATGAATATGTAAATACGAAGAAAAGTATAAGCCTTGATTGCATAAATGAAGCAATTAGGAGTAACTTTACAGCAAAGAAACAGAAGACAAGCAAATACAATGCACAAGCTACAGTGAATGGATATTAGAGAATGCGTCTCCTAAGTAAGTCAACATCTTGATGCTACATCCTTTGGTTCCAACAACTTCCCATTAACTGAAAAGAATCAGAAAGGAAGTGCAAACAGAAAATGATACGGCTATTCAGTGTAAAATGAACGGAGACATATTTGACTCAATGCTTTTCAGTAAATCTAATACATTATTTTAAAAAATGTAACAATTTTTTTCTATGAACAATTCTCGAAGACAAGGTCGCACTCTCTACATGACTGCCTCAGTAAAGGGATTACAAACCAAGTGCGGAATACAAACATGCAGATTTACAATCGAGTGAAATTATATTTAGAAAGCAGATAAATGTGCAAAATTAATGCTAATATCTAGTTTTCTGCCGTTTCGCATGTAGTTTGTGCTATCACGTCTGGTACAAGAGGACCATATTCTGTTCCTCCTAAACTTTTTTATGAAAACAAGATTTGATTTTATTGCAATATCTATTAATATTGTAGCGATATCGTTAATAAAAATTTGCAACAGTAAAGGGACACAAGTACAGGTTAATTAAATTCATCAAATATGCCAACAAAATTAACCGTTCATAGACTTCTTTGCCAGAAAGACCCGATGGCTTCAAGAGATTTTTTCACGATATTCCCAAGCAATGACGATTATTTCTTAAGTTACTCCTAGTTAGGTCTTATAGTGTTGCACAATCCCCAGATAATTGTAAAATACTATTAATTGATAGAAATATAGGCCTATCTTTTCAATTTACTTTAATTCGATAATTGAGATATTGCTGCAATATCGATGTACTAGTTGAATGTGGCGTCGCCGACACTAAACTGTTTTAAAAGTATATTCATGTGTTGAACATTTCTTTCATACTTCATTTCTTTCATGCGTAGCTTTGTTCAAATATGTTCTTCGAGTATCTGGCATTGAACTTACCAATGAATCGTAGTAGCTGTCAATGTTATACTGCCGTGCAAAAATTCCCAACATTCAATTGTCCTTGTATATTAACTCCAAACGGGATATAAACTGGTAATATTGCAATTTCAAAATTATAATCGCTGTAAAAAAATACTTACAGGTATATGAACGACGCGACAGCACAGCTACACTTTTTACATTTTTTTTTCTAATATGAACATTAATGATCACCTGTAAGCTATCGTTCTGCGTTATTCTCTAATGATAATATAAGATCATTCTCAATTACTTCGGAAAATTCTACCGTAAAATCTTCTACAACTACTTTGATTCCTCTGAGTTGTTTAACACTTCCATATTTATGGCCCCTATTTGAAGATTTTAAAACTCCACAAACTCAGTCTGATTTTTGTTCTGAAGGCGAATTATACCGGAACTTTAAAGATAAGAAACCAAATATTAAAGCAGGAAGGCCAACGCCGGACATTACTATAACTACGACTTCGAAAACCTGTGTAAGGAAATTTAATAGCCAACTTTTTGAAACTAATGAATGGCTTATCGACCATATATATTTTATTGCTTACTCAAACTAACCCCTTCAGCACACACCTACTGGTTTCGTTAATCTGCGAATAATTAAAAGTACAGAAGTTCAGCGAATTTTTGACGATATTGAGTGGATTATATATTGAGTGGATTTTGAGACGATATGTTGGAGAATTTATTTAAATTTTATATGTTTGTTGATTTAAATTGTGCATTTGATGAGTGCAGTTGCTTTTGGGGAAAGGTCTGTCGATAAGTTGTTTATATCCCCTTCACTGCGTGCAGTTCTTTTCCAGGCAGACATTTTTCTTCGTTATGCACACGAGCAAGAGCAAGAATTCGAACCACAATTATTTTGTAGTGATTTGTTGATTAGTTTCACTGTTGTATTGTTGGTTGTATTAGTTGTAGTATTGGTTGACAACGCTTTTTCTGCCATTGTCTATGAACTGGAACTGACAAATCTTTTGAAACAAAGTAGAAACCTTTCCGTTTTTGTACATAGATTTTTGTGTAAGTGTTTCCCTTGGATTAATGAAGATTATAAATGTTAAATATTTATTTCCATAGTATTAGACAATGCAATCAGTAGACAATTTTTATAATTCCATGTAATTCAAGCACTATTGAAGGAAACTAGATACTAAACTGGCTGGCCAACTTCATGCCTGCAAAATTGTACTGAAAATTGTTAAATCATAAGAAAGCAGCATATGATCGAAAAATTTACACTATGTGTAGTCATACACATAGATATGTGAATAAACCTCGCGCGAACAGATATTTTGAGACGGTAAAGAATGATATGATTTTACGTTATCTCCGGACATTTAATTCACCTATAAACTGAATTTTCCTATAAACAAATTGCGTTCATATTCTACTACATGTAATAAGTCCATTTACAACTACCTTGGCAGAGAACATACGACCACTTCCGGCGAAAAAATTATTTTCTGTGACTCACACTAAATCTGATAACGTCCATTTAATATTTCCTGTGTTCTAAAAGGAGCGTACGAAAACACAAAGCACGTTTTGTCTAAAATGCTCCAAACATATCGACAGTCGAAGCCGATGGCTCCTAGATCGAGGGAGCAATGAGATAAGCCTACACGATACGTAACAGTACTCCGGAGCACAAGTGCGAAGCTAGCGCACACTGCATTAGCCCTGGCCGGAGAGACGGAAACCCGATCCGTCGCCGAGCAACACAGCCCTCGGAAGGACAATTCTAGTCGGCCAAAAATAAACCCGCTCGAAACTAAGTAATTTAACATAGTATTATAGCCGGGAAGCATTCTATAATAAGGAGTCAGGAAACAAGTTTTAATAATTGATTATTGAGAACAACAAACTTCATATTAAATTATACGATTATTTCCTTTTTAACTGTCACCGAACAATGGAAATGAAAAGAAGAAATTTCTCTTTACATCTCAGTTTTACCTTAAGAATGATTCTACAGATTAAAATGTGTGTAAAAATAACCCTGGTTTTATCATAATATATATAGCAAAATATACTGAGTAGACAATTTAACCTGAGCTCCACCTTGATTTATCTCACAACACGGTTCTTGGAATATATGATTTCACTTGTACGCCGATAATTTGTACAATATTCTCTAGAATTTCCCTTCTAACCGCTATTCTGTTCACTAAATAACTGCTGGCAAATAGAAACTGAATTTTGTCCGACTAGGATTGAAACACCGCCCTCTGTGCGTTCCCCAGATCAGCGCCGCCCCCGCAACGCCTCTTGTAGTGGGTGGAGGGGGAGGGGGTGGCGGAGGAGTGGGGGAGTTCACGGCTGCCGCCACGCGCTCTCGCATTCCCCCACCCCCTTTCGCCACTGGTCGCGCGGGCGACCACCACCGGGAAACCCAGTGGCATTCGGAGACGTCTCAGACCTCACGGACGACAGTGAACCACTACATTCATAAACGTAAATCCCAGATGTGCTGATTTGAATGTTTTAAAGTTAAATATATTCGATTAAAAATTGACATTAGTTTATTTTTTATTAAGTGATATGTGAGACCACATTTGTTGTATTTATATCTGTTAAAATGTGGCCAAACTGATATAAACATTGTGTAAAATAAAGATCAAAGACATTTCATTTTATTAATGTAGTTTTTAATATGAATTTACATATTCTTATCATATTTAAAACAAAATTATACATTCGTGAAGAATTATAACGAAATTTTAAATGATTTTTTCAAAACTATCTTAAATATTGCTTGTCACAAAAAGATAAATGCTAAGTTTGGTACAAAGTAATTGAAGTTCTAACCTTTTTTTGTGAAAAAATTGTTTTCCTACTTGTTTGCAATAAGTTTCCGATTTTTTACTTTAGAATTAAAAAAATAATAAAACAGAAAATGGAAATAATGTCTTTCCTGTGTATCACCAAAAGTTTTCCGCGTATCACCGACTCTGTCATCGATGAACGAAACCAAATAAGATACACGGCCTTCTCCAATAAAAAAATGTAGTCATTTGATTAATGTACATTCATTGAAACAAATCGCAATTCAGTCACTTTCATTACACTTATTCATTTCTATCGTATGGTCGCAAAGTGTGTAGAGAGCTCTTCTCACACCCGAGCACTCGTAATTCAGAATCTACGCACGCACACACGAATCTACAGCATAGAGGCGTTCAGAGTTATCTCAAGCGTTGGAAAAGTAACAATTAAAAGAGTTTCAGGGTCATTCATTCAATTTCTTTTCGTGTATTCATTAATTTATATACTCGGTTCACGCAATAAAAATTATCATGCAGAGACGCTAATAATAATCCAGAGACGCTAATAAATATCGGAGAATGATTTGATAACGATTCAGAAAATATAAAGGAAAATTCGTTTTCAGTTCCTTTTCTTCCTTTTAAAACTGTGAGATATCACAATACAGAGATATAAATGATAACCAGACCATGCATATCTTGTTATTAATTTAAAATTACAATCATGCATTTAATCAAATTTACTGTAACTAAAAATACCTGTCATAGGTGTGACTAACCTAAGCACATAAGGCTCACAGCTAAAATTTATGGAACAGGGACTCTTTATTTACTTATTAAATGTAGAAAATGTGTAATAATTCAATAATTCACTGTTTTATGTCATTCACAACAGAGATCTGGAAGATCTGGAATAGAGATTTGGAACGGAAGTATCAAGAGGGTTCTGTGATTTTTTTGTTCTTAGTGAACTGATGTCAAATAAATAAAACTACTTCATTTCTTGTATTAATTATTTCTATCGTTAACTATTTTAGTTCAAGATATGTCTTTCAAGCTCAGTTTCTTAAGTACAATTCCAAACATTGGAAGTGCTCTAAGAAATTGACTTCATGAACAGCGAAAATTATAACAAGCTTCATCCATTTCATTTCCGAAACAGTCGTCGTGGAAGCTCGGGAACTACTGTCAATATAATTCATAAAGTTTAGAAAATAAATGAAAAAAGACTACATACCATTTATCCGATTCCAGTAGTATGCTCTTGAGAAGGTAAACTAACTGAGCAACAATATAAAATCGATCTTGGATTGATGGCATAAGTGAAACTAGTAACAAGTAGCACATTTTAGACAACCGAATTTATTCTGTATTCATTTATTCATTATGCTTCCTGATTTTCTTTTGAAACAAGCGAAATATTCGATGATAAAATCTTCTGAATTAAATGTACAAGCAGCAGCACTTCGAGATGTAATGGAATATTCTCTTTATTACAACTGTATCTGCCATTACAAGGCACTCTTTCTTCATGGAAATTGAATGACCTTTCTCCAGAATTAATGTGATACAGGTAAAAAATTACCCGAATACAAAACACTCGAAATATTTTCATAAATATCAAAGTCAACGGCCATCCAGGCAAAAACTGCTAACATATGCTGCCCACAAAAAGTCAATTCATGAATTTTTGTTGTCACATCCCTCAATACATGCATTTTCACATTCAGGTTAAATTCTAGAATTATTACAATATTGTTGTTAATTGCTATATAGAAAAATTAAGAGAATGTGTGAAATGAGGAAATTGGAAATGTGAACGTTAACAGAAACAATAATTACGTGATGATGGAGATTTAATCGATTTTCGCAATTTTACCACAGGAATATTTTGACCGTAACCGAATGAGCTGAAACATACGTTGCCAGATGATGTCTGACTGTTATATTCTTGCAGATCAGGGTTGTCCAACCGGCGGGCAGCGGGCCGCATGCGGCCCCGGGTGCCATTTTTTTGTGGCTAGCGAAAGGTTATTAGTCAAAAGAGATTCTCTTTTATCCATATCGGGCGAGAACATCGTACGCCTAGCACATGCGCCTGCAGAGGTCAACTCTTTTTAATGAAAAAATAGGGTAAGTTCAAGGATTTTTTCTAGTAAATTCAGAAATTCAAAATCATCTCGATGCATTTTACTATGTTACGCATGGTACGGTCTGACCTCTCGCATGGTTCCATCCCTCCCTCCCCCGTTTCAGAGCAGCCGGACAAAATGCCGAGCTCAACAATACGGAGACGCCAGGTGTGGATCGCCCGAGTAATGAAAACATTACAGTAAAACGGCTCGCAACCGTATTAAAGAATTTAGATTTTGCCCTTGATGCCTTGGAAGTCAGATACCTCTGTTCTAGATGATACATATTCTAGATGACGTGGACCAGACAAACAGAAAGATCATTGTTTCATCTTCTTCTTCTCCTTCTTTCCCTTCCCAAGCGTCACGTACCATTAACACTGTTTACGACAATAAATTATTATTCTTATTATTTATATCATCTCTTATAATTTAATATTTCATCAATCTCAAATACTAAATAGGCGGTCAGTTTAACATAATATGCTCGCTTGAGATGAAAAATCCATGCTTTCTGATGGAAAGCCCTTTTAACAAAGCACATTGCATTTTTTGTTGTGCAAGTGGGCGTGTCCTTTGTAAGACGAGTTGCGGCAAAGAAAGAGGGTTGGACGAGGAAGGGTGTGCCTTCGAACTGACGAAGCTTGCTTTTAAGTGGACATTTTATGTTATTTTATACAAGGTACCTAAATTATGAGATCCCTCTCAACATAGGTTCAATAATTTGAAAACTATTATTCCGAAGTTAATTTCGATTAATTTTTACACGCTATGAAGAGGTAATTTGTAATGAATGAGACATGCTCTCAAATTTCCTTTTTAAAACGTATTTTCAATTATATTTCTTGTCAAATAATAAGCCCTTTACGATTTGATATTTCAAACAGAAAATCCAATAATGAAATCTTTACATTTTGGGAATTGTAATTAAATACACCAATGTGTCAGGATAATGACACAAATCCACATCTAGTTTACTACCCTACCATGTAACAAAAATAATCAGTTAAACATTGCATAAAATTTCGCCCCTTTGCCCCGTTTGCGGAGTAAACGCAACGGGCCTACTCTTGAATGTACAATTCCGGCAAAGGTGGCTCAGGGCATCAACTGATGCCTCTTCTGTGCCTCTAGCCGGGAGGTCCTAGGGTTCGAGATCCGACGTTGGCAGGATTTCCGACACCGGCTAGATAGCTAGGTTTAATTCAACCACTATCTGGATGCGAATTCTAGCGGCTCGGTAGTTTTCCGTCGTTTCTTCTTTCCACAACAGGCGAATGCCGGACCAGTACTCAAACAAACGGGCCACGGATCGGGCCCGATCTTTCCTTCCTCTTCCGTGTCCTATCCTCTCCCTCTTACACACATGCACTACGACACTTGTCGGGAGACCGTTCGGGAGCTTAGAGCTTGTCCCGGCTGGGTCGCTGGTGTAGTTGGAGAAAATCCTCGCAAGCCGACGAGGTCCGCGCCGGAGCTCGCCAGCAAGCGTGGAAAGATCACCGTCACCACGCAAAGAAAAACATGCACTATACTTATGGGACTAATGACTTTATCAGTTCACATGTCCGGAATCACTAATCAATCAATTGTATATTCAGTTGGGAAGTATAATTAGTCTCTGTGTGGTTCTAGAGATGGCAGAGATTTATCACTAAGAAAGTTATGTCTTTAACAGTCCATTGTTAAGGTTTCCGTTCCCACAATAAAATGACTAGTTGCTTTTTTTTAAATACTTGCTACCTGTTCAATTGCGTCATACTTTTTCAGAGAGTTGAATATACCGTAATAATTATGAAAGGCGTAAATAGAAATAAAATAAGATCTAATTTAAGGAGGATGCAAAATATCTTTAAGAAAACGTGATCTGATGCGAGGATAAGGAAAACAGTTTTGACCTAATGTGATGTTTTAAAAAATGGGAGGAGTTGATAATTTGTTACACAAATGTTTGTGAAGTTTATTCGTAAATAGGCAGAATTTGCGAAAACGACCAAACTGATTCTTAGGGTTGTCCTCTTGGTCGAGTCTTCCTGCGATGCTGCTAGTTTATCAATTGCAAACAACTATTGACTGTTCCTCACCCCGCAAGGGTTCATTTCTGAAATACGGTTTTTCTCTGAAGATATTTCTATTCAATGAAGCGAAGTTGAGGACACGTAAATGTAAAAACATGCTTTAGCCGCCAATCAATACTAATCATGACCCTACACTATTTTTCGTATTCAGTTTTCACGAAATAAAAACGCAACAATGCCAATTGATCATTTTGAGTTGATTAATAGCACACATTTAATTAGTCTTGCAATAATCAGAGGCGATAAAAAAAGCATAGATTCTACGATTGCACCATGTTAATCGACTCGACTAAAGCCTTTTTTCCCAGCCTCGCAATTAAAGCTTCACTTAAATTCCTCGTATAATAAAATAATATTCATTTGTTACGATATACATTTTGGATATCTAATTATTCCATTCTAACCTAGTTTCTTTGTTAAAACTGAAATACTTGTGTTAACTGCTTATAAGTGTTTTATTAACTAGAAATATTAAGTTAATTAGGAAAGCTACAAGAAATAACACGCATTCGAAATTTTAAGATCTTATTAGAATTCTTCAATGACATGCTGTAAAAAATATTTTAAAGAACATAGTTTCGTTGTATGTAGTGATTCATTCAAGACCGAATACACTTAAACCAGTTTAAACCATGGGCGTGTTTCTAGATTTACACAAAACGCATTTTATGGATATCTTTTGTCATTTGTTGACTGTTAATTATTAGCCAGTCTTCAATAAGAACTATGCTTTACTCTCAGGTATCTTCGTAAGACATTACAAATTTTTTTGAGCTAATAAATACGTTGTTAACAAAAGGTACTACATGTTATGCAAGTTCCCATAATCTGAACAATAGAGAACGAGAAGTGTTTTCTGCAAGAACAAAGACCATGTTTAAATAGCGCTGGGATAATCTTAATCTCTGCCTTCGTTTCTAAGCATAACCAGGTTTATTACAACATGAGTAGCATTCCAAAGTAATGTATTTCTTTTCTTAAAATTGAGTAAAATCATAACCGACTTTATAAATAAGAATATAACTAGTGGTACTACAGAATGGCACAGACATTCTCGTACCATTTGGTTTTCTAATTTCTTTGGTCTGGGCTAGCTTTTCAATATTCCCCATCCTCTTGCCCGCTGCAAACTATCGCTGCCCAAATTACATTTTTTGAAATTTTCCCAATATTTTTTTCGTTTCCTAATGGTAGAAGCGAAAGATTACTTTAAGAATATTAAAAAAGAGTAAACCCTCTTCCTATAAAGAAATTTTCGTTGAAATATATGGCGCCGTTTTAAAGAAAATGTCGTTTATGTGTTACTGTAAATGAGAAATTTGAAGCTCTTTTTCACAGAAAACGTGAGTTTTCGAAAACCTTCATTGGAAGTCTTTAAAGCACGTCCACTCACAAATTCAATAGTGTTTACAAATTGTCGGAAATGCGCATTTTAACGATATGAGAGACATTTTAAATAATTACACTTTCGTAATTTTTGAAGAAACAAAAGGATGTAGCAAAAAGACTTTTATGTCATCCTAAGACAGACAGACGGACTGATGGACGGACGGACAGACGGTCGTTTTGAAAAAAAAACAATTAACAAACACGTTCTCAGAATGAGGGACCTCCAAAACGAGTATTTCCGTTGAAATCTCGAAATCGATTTTCCGCAGCATTAGATAACTTCACGTATACTACGTTTATTAATGCGTACCTACGTGTACGAGAAAGTAACTAGTGGTGCTAAAACAGCACATTCTTCCTCGCCTTCAGTAACTTTTGTGTGAAGGAAAATCTGATATTCAGCAATTACATTTAATAATATAGAATAAAAACATTGCTAATAAGTGAAAATTAGGATTTATAAAACAATTCTAGATAGCATATCACTGTATGGTGTTGAGCTGTGGGAGATCTCAAAAAACAACGAGAAAAAATTTAAGCATATGTACTCATAAATGCTTTGGAAATAAATGGCCATGGAAATTAGAGATGCAGCTGTGGAGTAACGTTAATGGAAAGAATCAGAAATGAAAATATAAAGCAAGAAAATGGGTGACATTTCGGATATAAAAGACACAATAGAAGGAAGAAGGTTAAAATGGTACGGGACTTTAGAAGAATGTCGGAGGAAAGATGGCCATTACCAACTTGGTGGCAGGTGCCAATGCGCACAAAGAGAGACCAGGACTTACAAGGTATGATGGTGTGTGACAATGAGAGATAGTCGCATCAAAGAAGAAGATTGGCAAAATAGAAGAAGATGGAAGCTTGGGTACGAGAGACGCCGCATGGTGTAGTTCCACTCGCAGGAGAGTGAGACGCACTCTTGTGGATCATCTGATATTAGTATTTTATTCTACTACAAATAATTAAGAGAGCAATGAAAAATAGCCATTGAGCGATTCCCATTGACTAACATTCTTTCAAATCACAGAGACGATGCGGATTCTTAGGAATAGAAATCATCACATATTTAAATTTACTAATTTGATGGTTCTTAAAAGGTTAGGTTGTGTTTCAGAGAATTGAGCGTTACGTTTAATTGATTTATTGGTGATTTGTCGTTGGAGGCGTTATTACTTCAGATTAACTTTGGAAGAGCTTGACAATCTTTCACCTACACACTAGCTAGAGAGCTAGATCGAATTCAGCCGCTGTCTGGAGAAGAATTCTGCTCTGGTCTGTAGTTTCCCGCGGTTTCTCCGATCAACACCACGCGAATGTTGAAGCAGCGTTGCCAGACATTCAAATGTATATCTCAGAACCAACCTTCAAAAATCCTGGTACTTTCACTAAAATTCCTAGTACCAGTGTCAATTTATTCAATTGTTCATATTATAACTTTATTATGTTTTAAACGCGCACAAGAAGTTCGTTAAACGTAGCTCAACATCGATTCATTTTTATAAAATGAATCGATATTGATATGAGTTTATCGAACTTCTATGGCTCGATGGTTCTATGTTGGCGATGGCTCTTCTTGGCGGTTTCGGATGGTATAACGGTCAGCGTATCGGAAGTGCTGTACCCAAGATTGCGGGTTCAAACCCGATCTAAACAGATTTTTAAGGGCGAAAAAATCCTTCGTACGCCTTTCTTCGGAGGGGAAGTAAAGCCGGCTGTCCCATGTTAGTAGATTTACTTGCATGTAAAAGATCCTCAAGCCTAAATGAAGCCTCTGAGCTAAATTCAAATCGCCTGTTTCGTCGCCCGAGATAATACCTTCTTTCTCCGCTAGGTGGTGAAAGGAGCGTAGTGAAATTTGCGTGGTCAGACGGAAGAGCGGGCCTGATGGCCCGAGTCTCGCCACGTAAAATAAGACTTTAACTAACTATGTGGAATGGTCATATCCTTTTCTATTACAGCACGTGCTAGAAAAGGGCCATCCTATGTCACTTTTCATGTTTTACGGCAGTGCTTTTACTAATCTCATAGTTATTTGTAATATTAGTGATAGTGTTAAATTATTGAATAAAAATATTATACGAATTTTAAATTGAACATCATCAATTATCGTACACATAAAATCCAGGTATTTAAGCTTACCAGGATGCCTTCATCCTAGTACATGGTATCTTCATTGAAATCCTCATTAAAATATCAGGATCCTGGTACATCTGGCAACACTGTGTTGGAGCAGTATTCTAATAAACGGGTCATGGTCCGCACGCGATCTTCCCTTCCTCTTCCTTGTCTTAACCTCATTCCTTACTCTCTCACAACCACTTAAATTCACTACACTGCAACACAGGTCGGTAAACCAGTCGGAAACTTGCAACTTGTTCCGTCTCGGGCGGTGCTCCGCTGGTGGGAGATACCTGGTCGGGGAAAACCCTGCAAGCCGACGTGTAAGGCGACGCCGGATCTCGTTAATATTTCGGTAGATCACAACTTTCCGCGTTAAAAAACACACACTACACTTACGGAACGAATAACCTTAGCAGTTTATGCGCCCAGAAACACTAATATTATAACCCTAATATTATAAACCCTAATATAAATGAAAGAGAATGTGCGTATCTGTGTCGCACATAAACGCAAAAATTACTCCACCAATTTCGCTGAAATTTTCACATTTTGTTCTTATAAGTAATGGGAGTGTTTAATTAATGGCTTGAATTAAATCGGATAGGTGGGGGCGTTGTTGATGATGATTTATTCGTTTATGACGACCCTAGCTCCCTTGAACTATGCAACCCGCTGCACAGTCAAGGATTAAGCTCGTCTTCAGTACATTCAAGTATTCTGCCCCTGCGATTGTGAAATATCGGCCGAAATTATTACTTAAACCTAGGAAAATAAATCAAATTTCTCCGAGATAGTGTCATAGCGAACGCATGCCCGAGAGAACGTTTTAACAATAGAATACTTGGCAACAATGTCCAAACCAGGACAGAGAACAAACTCATACTTGCAATAAAGTCTTCCATCTATTAGAATTTTTGCACAGCGTAGCGTAAAAGGTGATAAACAATCACTGTGTGATGTACACTGCAATAGCGAAGCATTGATGGTTTCACTAGTCAATTTATGAAACAACATTCACACTGCACTCTTACAGGACAGCCCCATAGACAGCGCACCGCTCCCAGGCCGTTTATTTATTTGTCAAAAAACAGTAAAAACTGTATATGACGTGTGGGAAAGAGATTTACCTGCGCACATTTTCTTGAGGGCCAGAATAAAAAAAAATCCCTCCTCCTCCGAGACAGAGCCACGTTCCCGCAGGTCGGCCCGAACTTCTGGAGTCGTTTCCAAGCTTCCAAACAGAAGGTAAGAAACGGCTCAACCCCGTACATTTCATGTTTTTATTACTAAATTTTACTAGTTTTCGTTTTCATTTATTTCTTGCATATTTTTACTAATACTGTAGTATTAAATGATTTATCATTCTGTCTCCTCCTTTTCTTTTCTCTGTCGGTTACCTTTTATTCATTTATCCTATTTTAAATTTATATTTATTACTAAATATTAATTTACCGAACTATTAGTTCATAATTGAATATTTTTTATTTTATGCGTTTTTGTATCAGCTAATTGACGATAATGGCTAAGCAATCGAAAGCTGTCTCCGTATTAAATAATAATGTTGGCCAAGTACAACGCCTCTAATTCATGTGTGATGTGTACGCAACAAAATTAATGCAAATTAACAAAATGTACAAGAGGTGAAGCGCAGCGTTTGGCAGCGACGCGTTCAGGGAGCTTTGGGCAACATTTTTTTGTAGAAATCAGAATATTGTTAAGTTACAGTGAAATAGTGTTACGTGTTTATTTAGTTTATTTATGATAATTTTGATTCTAATTGTTAGATTATTCTGCCACTTTTTTAAAAACTTGTTAGGTGAAGAAACAAAATCTAAGTTAAGATACTGAAAAAGCTCGTATTTCTCCTTATCTTAGTATATTTACGCAGCAACTGAGTTACTTATTTTTGACACCTCACAAGGAGTAAGTAGTGAGCAGCGTTTCGGATCATATTGAGTCAACCTAGCATTATTGCCGACAGATATATTAATTTAAATATATAACAATCCATCGGAAGTCAACCCAGAATTTATTTTTTTTCTCAGTAATAATTACAATTTCCTCACACCTCTTCTGTTCTATGTTTACTTTTAATACAAAAATGGATAGAAAAACCTAGTTGAGCAACACACAATGGCACAGACAATATTTCATTACCATTTTATGAATCAATGAGATTTTAATGTTCGATTTGAGCTTTGGATATTATTTTGGATGCAGAAACTTTAATCTGGTCTATAAATTGATCTTCATTTTTGAGATAGTGGCTTTTATCTGCTTTGTATAGTTTCTGAAAGTCGTGGTAGATGGTGTAACTTTGCTCTTGCGCTTCGGTCTGAGTCATTAGGAAATTTATTTATTTATTTATTTATTTATTTATTATTATTATTATTAGCAAATTTATATTATCAGATTTCTGATATAATTCAAAGGCATCTTACAGATATTTTTACCAGAGCTGACTAATTCCTTCTTAATGACATCTACAGAAAGGCGGATTAACAACTTTGCCGGTCCATGGGTGTTGGAGTTTTGCTCTTAAATACATACCAACATCCTGTTTTATATATAATAAATATATATAATAAATTATTTTATTATAAATTTTAGAAATTATACATATTTAAATACATGTAAAATAGTTAATCTGTCGAAAAAATGTCATATTCCGTTCATATTTCCGTGTGAGATGTAGGCAGGATTAGGCAGACGAAAAATTGCCGTATTTTTCAAAAAACCCGGGGTAAAAGTTGTATAAAATAACAAGTATAATTTATGTTTAAAACTTGAAACACATATTTATGACTAAAATTCAATATTTTAGGTGTGTTCATTTTTTCTACGAGAAATCAATTAATTTTTAATTAATGTATTTTGTTGTAGATAAAAATAAAAAATAAATTCATCATGACCTTTGAAGTTACGCATTTTCTATCGTTAATTCTTAAAATTACGTAGATGCCTACATTTCACACAGAAATATGAACGGAATATGACAAACGATCATTTTGAGTCTGGAAATTTTCAAATCGGAAAAAAAATCGCGAAGTTATAGAACTTTGCATCGCATCAAATACACATCAGGATAAAAAGGGCAAAAGATAAAAATGCAAAAACAAAGTTTTTAACTAATTTTATTAGAGTAAAAGTAGCTTTTTATCAAATAAAGTTAAATAGAGAAAATTTCTTAACAAAGATAACCTGAAAAAAAGAAACAAAAATTGCTTCTCCTAGACGACCAATTTTAGGGGGAGGAAGAATGCCTACAATGTATTTTTTCTCAATTGAATTGATGTCTTCTCTTTCGGAGAAATCTAAATGAAGTAGATCCGCCTGAAGATGAATTCTTCCTCTTTTCAGCTTTATTTTGTTTAAGCGAACCAAAAATATAATCGAAATACCATTAACTTAAGTTTCCTCTTATATTAAATAGAAACATGGGGCAAGTGCAGATTATCACGCACTTTCCCTCGTATATATAATGCACTTACCCCTTGTTGAATTTTTTCTGAGGTAAGTGCGTCATATAGCTTAACTTACTGAAACTAAGAGGTAAAATGATTCTTTAATTATGTCCGTAAAGTGATACAACAGAACATATAATTTATCCTACTAGTTTGTCGAAAAAGAAGATTTTGAAGACGATAATGTTCGATTCATTCAGACGCCGCGCACCGTCAACTTGACTGTAGAGTTAAACACCACACGTGACTATGAAACCTCCGAGAGATCGTGGCTCTTGAACCAGAACGCTCTGCTATGTTAGCGTGGATAGGCATGTAGTTGGCACCATACTCTATAGATGTCTGTGGATGTAACGAAATAACATAAAGAAATATGACCGACTAACGCACTACTAACCCGACTAACTTGCCCCGAAAATGTACTTGCCCCACTTCACCTTAAATATTTTTATAAGTAATTTATTTAAATTCCCCCTAATCGCTAAAACTAATTTTTCCCCAGTGACTACATTGAAAAACCGCCAAATCCGACGGGAATTACGCTGATCAGGCAACACTGACTACAACAGAGAATTAAAAGTTCTAATAATTTCGATCAAAGTAATATGAAGACTGATATTCGGTAATTGTAATTAAGTCATAATTGTATGTGTACTGAAAAAGTTTCTCATTTTGACTTATCGTAAGTCATAAAGCAGAAGATTTTATCAGCCTGTTAATAAATTAATTTGGGAGTTTTTAATCATTTTGTTAAAAAATACTCACAGAATACAAATTAAATAAAAAAGACATCTGGCGGAGAAAGTGAGAGTCATATCCTGGGCGCATTTAGGGGACCGTCCGCGTGGTGCGCCAGCTCTTTAAAGGTCCTCAGACCCGCGTCAGGGGTAGGCGTCCAAGAAAGCCTGGGTCGAAAAAATCTCGGGTGCGGAACAACTGCCTGAGGGCAGTCTCCCGGCTTATAGTCCCAGACGATAAATAAATAGATCCTAATGCTCGGTAACTATAAATTTACACGATGGCTTTATCTTCCATTCGTTCCTTGTTCCTTCCCGTCAGTCTATCAAAAAATCTTACGGAACTAATGTTCGAAGAATTTGAGGTGCCCGTAATCAATAAATACTCAATTCAATTTTTTTTGGCGAAAGATCACTCCTGGGTTTTACACACATCATTGATCGATTGTTGTTTTTTTTATTGATTAGTGATTCCGGGCTCGTCAATGGCTGACAAGGAAGAGGAAAGAAAGATCGCGCGCGATCCCTGGCCCGTTTGTTAGGGCACTACCCCGGCGTTAGCCTGGTGTTGAGAGGACAAACTACAGAAAACTACCGATCAGAGCAACCAGCCGATAGAATTATCCTCCAAATTGTGTCTGAATTCGATCTAGTTATTTAGCCATTGTCGAAAATCCTGCCATCGTCGGGACTCGAACTCTTGTGTCTCCCGGTCAGAGACATTGCAGTGACATCAGTTGATACCTTGAGCCATCTTTGCCGGTATCGATTGGGCAATGACATTCATTCAAACAAGGAATTTAAATAGGTTGAAACAAAACATTTCCAGCCAAATTGCGAATTACAATTCCATAAATGAATTTAATTCTGAATAAATTATTATGTAAAAACTTCAGAGCATTCCATTAATTAATGTTATCTAATAACTGAAATAAACAGAGACCGTAAGAAACAAGCCATAACGATTGTAGGTGTTAAAGGCACGATGATAACTTACTATGCAGCCTGTTCTAAAGCAATATTTGAAGAATTTGAAGAGTAAAAGGAAGTATTTTAACCACCAGGGAGAACCAATCGTATGTCGTTCCGCCCCTGCTATTCTTATTTCTTTCCGTCGCCTGTACTACATTTAAGTAAATACCAGCTAGTATTTAACACGCCCCAGAGCGAGCACCTTGCTGAGTTTCTGGCCTGTACCAGAAATGTGCAGTTAATAGATGGGGTGGCACAGATCAGGAGCGGTACAACACACATCGCCACCACTATGTGTAAGGTCCCACTACCCCACAACCGTCTCTGGAGCCGCCACTGTCACCACCACCACCACTGCGTTTTCAGAACCATACTCGCCGCCACAAACGCTATCATCGCCACTGCCTCATTACCATTGCACAACGCTATCACTGGTTTTGAGCTACCGAAATCATCTCCACCACTAGTACTTCACCCGCTGATACCGGTGTCGCACCATTGCTAGCACTGTCGCCACCATTGCTTTTATTCACCACTACTCACACTGTTCCACACTGTTCCGCGTTTGCCACAACCACTGCTTTCCCCTCCAGCACTACCGCATCTACCATCACTTGCACCGCCACCATCATCGCTGCCTTTATTGCCACTACTATCTCCGTCGTCAGCACGTCGTCGTACACCATCGTATTTACTACAATCATCAGTATCAATGCTCCTACCTTCACCACCACTATCGTCACCATGCCTGCCTCCTCCACCACCTCTTCGATAATCAAAACTCTTCTAAAACATAATTGGCACTTCCAGCACGGCTACTGCGACCACCACCCCCACTACCACCACCACCCCCACTACCACCACCACCACCACCATCATCATCATCACCGCCACCGTCTCTATCGCTACGACCACGTCCGCCGCCACTACCACCATCATCGTCGCCTCTATCACCGCCCCCCACTACTATCGCCATCAGCATCACCTCTGTCGCATTCACATCACTTCCACCACCACCGGCACCGCCGCCTCCACTACTGCCACCATCAATACTGTCATCACCAAAGCCACTCCCTGCACCCTCACCGCCACCACTAGTGCTATTGCCACCATCTCTACCGACTCCACCGCCGCCGCCTCCATCACCAGTACCACCATCACCGCCGCAAGTACCACCTCCGCCACTTCCACCGCCGCCACCACCACCGCCACCGTCTCCACCTCCTCCATCGCCTCCACCACCACTACCTCTGCCACCTCCACCAACGCCTCAATTACCGTGATCACCTCCGCCGCCTCCACCGCCTCCGCCATCACCGCCGGCTTTACCGCCACCACCACCACCAGCACCGCCGCCGCCGCCACCACCTCCTCCTCCGCCACCACCACTTCCACCGCCGCCACCACCACTAGCATCACCACCTCAACTACCACCACCACCTCCGCGGGCTCCACCACCACCACCCCCGCCGCCGCCGCCGCCACCACCACCATCGCCCTCACCACCACCAGCACCACCACCTCAACTACCACCACCACCCCCGCCGCCGCCGCCACCACCTCATCCTCCGCCACAACCACCTCCACCACCGCCACCACCACCACCAGCACCACCACCTCAACTACCACCACCACCACCCCCGCCGCCTCCACCACCTCCGTGGGCGAAGCGCGCGCGCGGACAGGGCATAATCATCGGCGGCGGCGGAGGCGGCGGCGGCGGCGGCGGTGGCGTTCGCGGCGCGCGCGCGGGGGTGCGCCGTCGGCGGTGGCGCGGGTGGCGGCGCGGGTGGCGTGGGCGCGGGGCGGGGGCGCGCGGTGTTAAAAGCGCGCGCTCGGCGGGCGCGGCCCAGTCCGTCAGCGCAGCCGTCAGCCAAGCAGCGAGAACCTCCTCCTTCTCCATCGCAGCTTCCGCTCCAGACAACGCGGTGAGTGGGCGGCGCCGCCGGGGCCCGCGCGCCCTCTGGCCGCCGCGGCCCGCGAGGCCCCGCGCGCCGGACTGTAAGACCAAGGGAAGCGCACGCTCTCGGTTGTGGAAGCGCCCTGGCGAGCGCTCTACGTAGAGTCCAGCACAGACAAATATGAATATAAAATATTAACATAATGTTTGAAATTTCGTCCGCGCTTTTTATCAGTTAGAGATGCGAATACGTTCTGTGGGAAATATAATATGTTCATATGTGGATGTGTTAAATTGGGATGAAGTGCTGGTTAATAGTGGGGTCGATACGAAAAGTGCAGCGGCCAACGCGCTGTTTTTTGATATCTGAACCGCAAGAATAAAAACCTGGTTTCTGCGTGACGAATGCGTGGTGGACAAAATGCACTCCTGCAAGGTTTCCTAGGGTTCTCTCTTTGCCTTAGCTCTTGCGTCTCGTTCCACCGCGCTTGGCTCCTCGCATCATCGCCACGATCTACTCCGCAAAATTTATGTTAGAACTTGCTCGAACTCCCAGATCGTTCAAAATACTGGGAAGTGCAAGACATCGCGTGATTGCGAACAATCCATGCTATGCGGAAAGTATTGTAGAGGCACCTACAGTCCCTAAATTTGCTTCTTAAGATGGTCGTTGCCAGCTTGTGTAGAGCCTTAACCTATACCTAACATATTTAATGAATTTAGAAGATCATAATAATAATAATAATAATAATAATAATAATAATAATAATAATAATATACATATTGCTGAATAGTACCAGAAAATATGAAAATTTTCAGTGAATGGAACAATTGCATTTGCTAGGGGGAACGAAATTTCGGAGATTCATAAGTGATCGTACTTGCTATGTGTGGAGCACTTCTGTGTTGTACAGACTCAACGATTCTTTTTTAACGGTCCAGGGCTGCGAGATGGACCTGCGACTCTTTATTATTGCTATGACTTCCCGTTGAACAAAGCGAGTCAGACTTGTATTGAGAATATTTCAGAGAGAGGGAGCAGACAGTAGATGAAAATGAAATATTAGTGATGAAAATGACCGATAGTTTCCTTACTTCCGTGTCATCTTTCTCTACAAATGGAGTAGTTGTATCTGGTACTTTTGTGTAACGTAAATATTTTAGTCAGAAAAATTAATTTTAGGCAAAATGTGAAAAACATTATGCAGAACCTGGTATTGGTTACGTCCGTAATTAAGGTTTTAACGTTCGCAAAGTTACATTATGTCTCTAATCATAATTTTAATTTTGCCTGTAACGCTTCCTCCACATATTTTTTTACAGATAATGACGTATCAATTTATAATATTATGATAAGAACATTTATTGCAAATCATTATTATAAAATAATATTTATTTGTTTCTATTCATTTATTTCTGGTAAATACGAGTATTATTCAACATGCCGAATTTTGACATTTATCGATCTGCGTGTACATTCATCGGTGCTGCTCAATACCGCATTTCTTCATGTAACTCAGAAAACGCACGAAGACAAATTCGAATCGCATTTCTAATTTCTTTACTGAAGTGAGATTCCGTCTTACATATGTTTTTGCCCCATTCTTTTTCGTCTTTGTTACAAGCTAGCACCCTCATCTATTTTCATCTTTCTCGATTCAGCACTTGCGGCTAGAATTGAATCCTCCTTGCATCCTCTCTCCGGTTCGCAACGAATCTGTTTGCCACGCAAACGCATTGAACTTGGTTTACTTCTACAGCGCTGAACCAGAAAGTCTTATTTCTGGCTTCAACAGACCAATTTTTCCATCTTTGATGAACTAGTGGCGGTTTTATTTCCGGGCTTTGCTTGAATATGCTCAGTCTATTAATGCCCGGTATGAATCCGACTCGCTTCGGTCAAATGTGCGAATACATATTCTGAACGAACATGTCAATCATATTGAAGAATCATTCTACGTCAAGCCGAAAAGTTTCTGTTTAAAAAATCAACTTAATGTCTTGAATTTCGTTAATTTTTACTTTCTCCAAAAAGAAACACGTATTTATATAACAGAGAGCATTGTAATATGGAAGCAGAAAATGGCGATTTGTTCTCAGAGAAAGTATTGTGCAATTCTGATTTAAACAAAATAGATAAATCTTGTTCCTCTACATATAGCAAATTACTTCCTCTATCAAATTGTTCAGCCAGAATTCATGTTATAAATTCACGTTTCAGATAAATTTATATATATATATATATATATATATATATATATATATATTGTATTGTATTGTATTGTATATAAATATATTTGAAAGGGAATATTGAAAGGGGTATTTTGGTTTCTGGAGAGTACTTTGCATGAAGTCTTAACACTTTTAAAATGTTCTCAAAAATGTAAACGGTTTCAATTTTCTAAATTATATTTTCCTGATAGAAAAAATGGTCTTAGATGTCTCATATTGTAAAGCTGACTTTAAAATCTTCAAAAATTGCAAAAGTTCAAAATACTTTTGGCTTCCTAGAACTACAATATTAAAGATGAGTTTTTTCCTTCAGGAAATCTGTTCTTCAATGACAGATCTTTAAATAAGACAATGTACCATTTTTCGAAAATATGAGTATTATTCGGGTAATTTTACGTGAAATATAGGCCATTTTTAAATAAATTTTACTGCAGTAAGTCTCCATACTTTTATTTAATTTTTTCTCCAATAGAGCAAGGTACGTTTATAAAAACTGCGCAGTTTCCATTTTCGACAAACTCTGTATTTTCGAAAATTGCAAAACAAATTTCAAAACTATAATACTGATGATATTTGAAAAAATAGTTTTAAAAAATCTTTAGAGCTTAAAGATCTTTAAATAAGGAACATGTACAGTTTTTAAAAATACAAGTAGTTTTCGCGTGATTTTTGCTTCAAGAAAGGGCAATTTACTATAGATTTATTTCTGAAAAACATCGACAAATTTTTTCTTTATGTTTTTCCTCGGATAGAGAAACTAGCGCTTAAAAATGGGACATGTCTTATTTTCGTTGAGGTCTCTGAATTTTTGAAAATTCCAAAAGGTACAAATAAAAGTTATAAAGGATGTGATGTTGTAGCGTCATTAACTTTATCGTGTTGTACTACCGTAGAGTAAAAAAATACGTATTTTTTGTTTCTTCTGAATGTCATTATTTCTGAAAATATTAACAACAAAATTCACGCCCAAATCTCAGACATCTTGTGCACGCCTCTGCTTAATTCGCTCTTCCCGCACGTCATTGGCCACATCTGCACTTGATCCAGGTCCCCCACTCGAAAGCCAATGCAATTTTCACAAGATTTCGACCAACCACGACTCGAGATGACCAATCGTACACAAATACTTCCTTTCAATATCCCGGTCTCTTTCGCAGAACCATTGCACGATTCAACCAGATTTCAAGCATAATCTCCACATGTATGTTTCGTGACTTCAGGTCAACCTTGCGCAATTTGCCTCGTAATTGTGCCGTAGATACTATTTAAATAAAGGTACTCGACTTATTTCGAGATGTCTAGGTCGGATGAGTAGTGATCGAGCTGACCAGATTCGCGCACTGTACACACCGGAATGTCTGTGTCTGCAATATGTGATCGACCCAGACCCCCTTTCTGCCGGCACATCATTGACGAGAAGCTGATGGAGAACACGTCGTCCAAGGCCGGACACTGTGGATCCAGGCAGAACACTGGTCGATCTTATCGTAAATTTATTGTGCCTACATCACGAGACACGAGCCGGCAGAAAGGGGGTTTGAGTCGAGCACATATTGCCAGACATTTCGGTGTGTACAGTGCGCGAATCTTGTCAGCTCGATCACTACTCATCCGACCAAGGCATCTCGAAATAAGTCGAGTACCTTTATTTAAATAGTATCTACGGAGCAATTACGGGGCAAATTGCGCAAGGTCGCCATGAAATTACGAAACATACATGTGGTGATTATGCTTGAAATCTGGTTGAATAGTGCAATGATTCTGCGAAAGAGACCGGGATATTGTTCACAAATGAGACGCAATGGCTCTCGTCCGATTCTCTGCAATAGATGCTCGACTCGGGTTAACTTTCTGCTTGCACGTCATCGACCGGAGCCTGGTTGTAACGCCGTGCTGACGCGCAACACGTTGATGATTTACGTGCGACCTTATCATAAATGTACTCGGCCAATTCCAAAATGTCTCACTCTGGTTTACAGATGATTAGCGCTAGACTTTATCAGCTTCCCATATGCTGCACGAAGCTCTAGTAACTTTCGTTGGATCTCGGTTAATTTACTCTACCTCACGCCACTCTCACTGTGAGCGAGTATCGATTCCTAAAGCGTCACCTATTACGAGGTAATTATTCCCGTAAGTGTCGTGGACATGGCTGTGTTCCTCCCCTCTACAATGTTATGCATGGCGCCGACCTAACGTCGGTTTTCGGGTGTTATTCCCGCACCCAGCGAGGTACCGCCATAGCTGTAATGGTCTCCCAATATGTTTAGTAGTGTAGTGCATGTAGGTGTAAGTGTGTGAATGAATATACATACGTACATAAGGGAACATGACGGAATACGGATGAGGGCGGAAAAATAGCGCGCGGTCCGTGGTCTGTTTGTTTGGACACTGCTCCGCCATTCATCTGGTAGTGATAGAAAAAACACGGAAAACTACTACTCAAAGCACTCGGTCGTTAGCTGTCGCCTCCCTAAAGGGATAGAATTCGCCCCTGCTATGTAGTGAGTGTCGAAAATCCACCATCGTCGGGTCTCGAACCTTAGGACCTCCGGTCAACTCTGATGGAGAGGCAACAATGCTGGCAGCGACGGTGGAACGCCCCTTCCGAACAACAGTAACGTGTATCTTACACTCGATCTTACCAGAAATGTACTCGGGAAGCTCCAAAATGTCTCCATCTCCCTCACCGATGAGTCTATAAGATTTCTAGACGGCCCGAGGCTAGATTCCAACAGTTTTCCACCAGACGCTCTCCTGAATCTCTAGCAACTTCCGCTGGACCCTGGTTAATTTTCCGTTCCCGCACGCCAGCTCCCCTCGACCGCACTCGACCCTTATCCGCGTGGGCGGGACACCCGCCCGCGCCCACTGCGGCGTTCGGTTGCCCAAGCCCGCGGTTCGCGGGCGGCCGCGTCACTCGGGCTGTCAACGAGCTGACGAGGCCGAATATCCGTTTACACCGCGTATTCACTCCGCCGGCGCATCAAGGGATGGGGATGCGGCTGTCATTCATTAGCCCACGTTGCCTTCGGCGCCACCGCCACCCCCTCCCCCGCTCCCGCTGCCGATTGCCCAGCGATTCCCCAGTCCCACGCCAGGTGGGATGGATTCTCAAAAATTGCCTGGGCAGGCCTCCCCCGTAACCGCCCAGTGCCAAGCGCTCAGAACAAATGCCTCGCGTAATTAGCAGCGGACGGCGTGAGCGCGTCGCTTCCATGGGCAACTTTTGAACACAATGTGCGCCAGCGCTCTGATTATGCGGGCGATTCCCTAAATTATATACACTATTGCACTGAATAATTTTAATGTGTGTTCGAGTGTGTACCAGGGGTGCTCGCGGTAAATGGTATGTGGTATTATAATTCATTATCGTACCAAAAATACGGTAATTTTTTACCCTAACCACACTGAAATTTATCGAATACTTCAAATGTGAAATTGAAATAAAATTTAATACATATTTGGTGAATTGAGTTCAATGAGAAATCATTCAAATGCTAAAACAAAGAAAAATAATTGAATCGGAAGTGTTTTGTTAATCTTTTCCTTCATTGCATAATGATAATCACCTGCAGTAGCATTATTACCAGTATTATCACCATTATCCTCGTCATTATGAACACGTTTTATCCCTTAAAAATGCTTTTTCCTGTAGCCGACACGTTTGATAATCCCCTTTCTCTCCTCTTCCAAAATGGAAGTATCCACTCTATTTGCCTAATCACTAGATATATTTTCCTAGGTCTATACATTTTCCCTTTTTACTTTCTGTAATCTGGTAGTAGTAAGAGAAAGTTATGTAATGCTGCAGGAAATGTGCCAATTTTTTCATGTCAAAAACGCAAGGCTCAGTTCTAATATGTGTGTTTTTTTTGTGATCTGATTTTCAATATTGTACTAGAAGCTACGTTCGTAGCTGTGAAGCCACCACGTCCTCTAGACAGCCAAGAATGGACTTCGTTCGTGGAATCCTACGATTTCATTGTACATTCTGCTACACTTCTAAGAAATTTTATATCATTTGCTTGCAGTCGTTTCTAGTATTTTTGTTTTTTATTCAACTTCCACTTCCATGTAAGAGAAATGAAATTGTCATTTCTGTTTACTTTTTAGCTTTAAAAGTGTCATTCTCATATCGTAATTAGAGAAACTAATTTTCTTCTAAAATTGCGATTTAAGTAATTATACGTTGCAATTTTGTCTTTGTAATCATATCTCTTATATAACATTATATGAAAACTATTCTATAAATTTAAATGTATACTAACTGAGGTTTCAACACAGTTTTTGTTCTATTACGATTATTGATTTCGTTTTCCTTGACATTTTCATATTTATGTTTCACGTGAAATATGTTTGCAAATATTCTTGCTTCTAGGCAAATGCTAGTATCTCGATAACTTGGCATGAGCCTCATTTGCAAGAAGAGAAACGAAGTTTTTAGATCATCTCTTACGCGTTATTTTTATAACTCACGTCACCGCATTTAATAGTTGAATTTGGAACCGGCGCTTCTTGTGATGAAATCATGATCAGCCTTCGGCCTAGCAAACGGTACCTCGTTGCAAACCACGCTTTCCTCACCCTTTCCATACCGGAAGCGGCTTCCACGAGCTTGTAATAAAATTACCACTCCATTAATCTTCATTGGCGTTAACAGAAGTAAGTAAAGAAGAAATGTGCGTCTCCCACCGTATCTGCAGGGGTTGTTGTGGATCCGTGGGTCAAGTTTCGACATTGAAGCGATGAGGTGGGAAAAACACAAAATGTGTGTGTGTGTGTGTGTGTGTGTGTGTGTGTGTGTAGTGTTATATATATATATATATATATATATATATATATATATGTATATATATGCATGTATTTATTTTTTCATCTATTATACTTTCTGGACTTTCAAGTAACAAATATACACTATTAAATATTATTTAATTCTCGAAATATAAATTCATATAATATTTCCATTTGCTACAGTATTTTTTAATATCAAAATGTCGGATCAATTACAAACATTTGCGCAATTTAGAGAAAAATGGTAAGAACATTTTAAAGAATATTCACCAAATGGTATATTCACAAGAGGATAGGAATAGGTATTTTCATCTTGAATGTAGTAGTTAAACCACAATAAGCATAACGCAGGAGATGTTTTTGTCCATATTATCATGCAAATAGATTGAAAAATGTATCATTCATACTTTTACAGCTATTCGTATTGAGTGTACAGGTACCTTAACATTACAGAGTTAAAAGATTACTAATTTGCTGTAGAAATAGTCCTAAAAGCCAGCTTGAATATATGTGGCTGAATTTTATTTTCGTGTTCTCCTTACGATAGATGTTCGTCAGGCACATGAAATCTCCTTGACAGTGTTATAGAGCGACCTGCCAAACATCTATGCTTCGGGGTTGCTTCATCTTCGTTCCCTCTATATGTCCTAGAAGGTTGTAACATTTATTCCGAGACATCAATCTATTCGTCCTTCCTTTCAAATAAACATATTACTGCTCACAGTACACACATATTATGTACTACAATTATCAAAGTTGGTTTAGTATCTAAACAATTAGTAAATTACAATATTTATTACGAGTTTTAGATACAAGAGATAATTGAAAAAAGGGTCGTAGGTATTATCGTATAAAAAATCATCTACCCGCTCTAGTTTTCTCTGTGTGAGTTAAGATTTTCGTAGTCACAGAATTTTTACATCGTAATTGTTTCTGAATACCTTTAGGAAGTATGTAATCTCGATCAGATAATTATATCATAGTACATTCAATTATTCACGTAACAACTCACAATGAAGTAGTGAACAGTGACGTCGGATAAACATTATAATCCTTTTTTAAACTCAATGGATAGTCACGTTCATTTTAACGATTGCTGAAAACTTATTTTGTAGTAGGAATATACCACCTTAAGAACCAAATTAAGATCAGTCATCACAAAGCAAATGGTATGAAATAAAAAGATTATTAGTTGACTTGTACAAATGAAATTATTATCCATATTTATTTTTCAAACAATGACATTTACTCATTTTTGTATTGGCTGCAGGAAACATACAGGCTTTCTGTGGTGGATTGAAATGATAACATCAGCGTAACGACCTATGGAGGTGAACGAGGTGGTTAGCGTTTGCACTACACATTTCCGTGCCGGGATGAAAATACACAAACTTTACGCGTGCGTTGCACGCAAAACCGTATGTTTCTCCAGAGCTACTTCAGTTCCACATTCAATGGCGCTATTTGGGTCGAGCCAAGAAGTCTTCAGAAGCCACTTTTCAGAGTCCAAATGTAGGGAGGGCAAAACGGTTCATATCTCGCATATTTCTCCCGTTTCACTTACACTTCATACTGCTACCCGCTCCGTTTGCAAAGCCATTTCACGTTCTCCGTAACTGCAAACGCAGTGCATCGCCATTTACTCCATTACATTCGCAACTCTCTTGCGAAATCCATGCATGGTGTCCAATAACTCAAATGAATTTCTGACCGATCATGTGTCATGTCACATAAGATCTATATAACCTTAATAGTAATGACCCAGAACACATCATAGTTATTAATACAACTAGGGGAGTAAATGTTGACAATATGTTAACTTATTCAAAATACTTCAGTTATAAAGTCCTCATGTGTCTTGTATTACCGAACATTAAAACGTGAAGAATTGCGTAATACCTTTTGTTTAGTAAACTGAATATAGTCGTTAATTCCCCCCAAAATCGTCCATTAGTACGTACTACATTAATTGCACCTGTACACGGTATTACCAATCAGAACTCGGGAAAAGAATAAAAATTGTGTAATTAAGTCACTACGGACATAAACAAACAAAAAATGACATCGCAGATTACGTAGAACATCAATCTAAAATATTTATGAATAAATACTTAATTATTACTACTACTACTACTACTACTACTACTACTACTGGGAGGTATTGGTATTTTAAGAACAATGACTGAAATTGGAAAAGGTTCTCCCACCTATACCTTAGTGTCGTAACGTGAAATACCATTATTGTCTTTTACTTGTACATGCAACGTCTTCTTCAGCATGGACGTAGTACGGCCATGAGCACGTTGATTTGACACTATCTGTCTAATAAAACATAAAATATATAATGTGAATAAATCGACTTTATAAATGTAAAACGTATTTGGTTTAAACATATTTCCAATGTGCAAAATATAATTATCAGTCCACTATTTTATTATACAGGAGCGAATATTTTGTCAACAAAACTCGAAAAAAACCTCTCTTTTCTGTATTCAAAATTCGACTAAAATATGGTTTAGGATAGAGACCACAGAATTATGAAAACGTGCACAAAAATCACTTCTCCCCATAGCTCGTCATACGCAGTTTTTAACTGTTTTTTGACGTAAATAAATAAAATAAATAAATAAATCTAATTCTTGTTCACGTTTGCCACGTTCAGATAGAACCCGTCGTTATCGAATGTATGTCTCGAATGGTTAAAATCTGCTTCTATTTCTCAAAATTAAAACTATTCTCAATTAGGAACGAAAAAATACCGAAAATAGAAAAAAAATCGCTACTATAGTCGCTCGTTTTCTTGGACATACTAGTGCAATTATACCTTTCTTTATTCACTAGTTTCATTAATTTCTATACTAAATTATTCTGTAATAATAATAAATTATATTATAAAATCTCTGAAATAGCCCTTATTGTTTAAAATAACTCGGGATAAAATCAAATGTGATCTACAAAGTTCCATAGAATCTGCATAATTGAAACGTACCATACCCCGATTTTTTAATAAAAGAGAAATTAATTTGACGAATTTCGTACGCGTGTTTAATTCTGACTGAAAAATGTAAGTTTCATTAGTGAAATTATTTAATGCAATTGTCCAGTTAATATAAAAACGCATTAATTATAAAAGTACCATATATTCAATATGACTCATCTCTCACACACATCTCATCCCCTCATACACAATCAAGAAAGATAGATAAATCGACAAATAACTGAAGTTCATTCACTCCGACACTCACATATTAGCTACCTAAGTTGTTTTTTTTCGCAGAAGTTTTTAAGAAATATCTTTCTTCAGCTAAAATATCAGGCTTTACAATGTACAGGCTTAGAATGGAAAAGGAAGTTAATTCAGACTCAAAAACGATAAAGTATGTTAATATTAATAAAATTATTTAATAAATAAGTATTATATTCATACATAATATTACATTAAAATTCAAACAAATGGCATATGTATGGCGTATTTCTCCCAGCCCCACAGCTTGGACGAGTTCTAAACGCCCGCATGGTCTCGATTCGCACCAACAATACCATGGCTTTTGTTAGAGCTGGCTACTCAATTTTCGTCACAGAAAATATATTCTTATTTCATAAACATATGCATCGCAATTGATATTGCAAATTTATATAATTTTTTGTTGGTTATTTTCATTACAATGCAATTACCTTTTATAATTAATATTCATTCGGAAAATATGTCCGAGCCTGTCTGTGTTTTCACTTCAACAAACAAAAAGAAGCCCTCATTAGAGAGCGACCTCCTGAAGGAGCTGTCGGGCAGAGGCATCGATGAAATCGCCGACCGCGGGCTGCGCCAAACCCCCGACCCGACCCGCGCCATCAGCGCCCCCCCGCTCTTGCCCTCGCAGCGCGGCCCCGCTTCGACCTGTTGCGCTCCACCCCGCACCCCTGCACAATTCTCACCCCGCATTGTTCCTACACACTTCGCAGAGCCCCCCACCGCCGCGCGCCACCCAGAGCCGTCCCGTTCCCCTTCGGCTTGCCCCGAGCCACTCCGATCCGCCTCGCTTCGCCCCGCTCCGTTCCGTCTAACTCCTACCTTTCCCTTCTTCTTCACTCCTACCCATTCCGTTCCTCTGTTCTCCCTACCCATTCCGTTTCATCGTCACTCCTTCCCGCTCCGCTCCTTCTCGGACTTCTCCGCTCTATCCCTCTTTGCTCCGCTCCTTCTCGCACCATCGCACCCGATTCGCTCTGTCTTACCCCACCCCTCTCCGTTCCTCCTCATTTCGCACAGCCCGATCCGCCTCGCTCCGCCCCGCTTCGTTCCTTCTCGCTCCAACCCGTTCCGCTCTGCGGTCCGTCCTACCAGTTTCTCGCTGCCTTGCCTCACTCCTCCCCCTTCCTCCGCCATTTCCCCCTTCTCACTCCCACCCAGTCGCTCCACTCTTCCTTGCCTCACCGCTCTCCATTCCTCCTCATTCCTCCCCTTTCTGGTCCTCCTCGCTCTACCACGTTCCGTTCCTCCTCACTTCGTTTCTCCTCACTCCTCCTGCTCCGTTTCCCGAACTCTGTTCCTCGTCACTCCTCCAAGCTACGTTCCTCCTAACTCTGTTCCTCATCACTCCTCTCGCTCCCTTCTTCCTTCCTCCGTTCATTCTCTCTCTACCTCGTTCCGTTCCTCTTCGCTTCGCCCATTCCGTTCCTCCTCACTTCGTTTCTCCTCACTCTTCCTGCTCCGTGTTCCGAACTCTGGTCGTCCTCACTCCTCCACGCTACGTTCCTTCTAACTCTGTTCCTCTTCACTCCTCTCACTCCCTTCTTCCTCCCTCTGTTCCTTCTCTCTCTACCCCGTTCCGTTCCTCTTCGCTCCACCCATTCCGTTCCTCCTCATTTCGTTTCTCCTCACTCCTCCTGCTCCGTTGTCCTAAATCTGTTCCTCCTCACTCGGTTCATTCCCGCTCTCGCCTACTCGCCCCGCCCTTCCCGACCCTCGGGCAGCCCCTGAATTTGTTTGGTGTTTGCACAGTTCTCGTCTGGCTTTCAGCGGCGCTCTCTAGTTATGCCTGACGGCGCGAGAGGTTCTCTGCCGCGGGCATTCAGGGCTCGATCCCCAGGCCTCGGCCTCAGGGGCTGCGAGCGCACTGGGGCGCGACCGTTGCGCCTTCGCCGAGTCGACGCTGAGGAGGAAAGCGAGGGGAAGTAAGTCCAGATTTCGAGAGTTTATATTAAATGTAGGAAAAAACTTAATGAAAAGTGGAAGGAAAACATACACATTCCGTTTTGAATACTATTTACATAGTGTCTAAAACAATGTGAAGCTGTGCTAGCATTAAATAACAGCGTCGTTTGCCTACAATAAATAGTTAAACACGTGCCAAATTATCATAATTATAAGTATGATACCGTCTTTCTACATCAATAACATTTTACTAAGACATCCCAAGGAAATATCTCCTTCTTACTGCTTATAATTATATTTCCTTGTTAAGTATATTTCTATGATATTCATCAAATTTTGTTAACTATTTCTATAAGCTCTCTCCTGTAGACTTAACCCAAATTAGGGTTTTCAGATACCACGTACTGGAACACAAATTTCTCACAGAAAACAGAATGAACAAAAAAAAGAACAAAGAAAGAAGAAATGGCATGACGGCGTACATAATAAATAGGAGACATTATACAGTGATGAACACGGATGCGCGGGAGAGAGAGAGAGAGAGAGAGAGAGAGAGAGAGAGAGAGAGAAGGAAGAAGAAATGGCATGGCGTAATGAACAGGAGACATTAGGAAGAGATGAAGAAAGATACACAGCTCAAGAAGAGTTGGAGATCCAACTGTCACCAGATTTACAACAAATTTACTGAGAAGTAAAGAATAGAAGTCTTTTGAGAATACGTTTCTGTTTTTTGGAGCTCCAGTTGTGAACTTATTGAGTTCAGTTTCTTTCAGCCTTTAGCACAATAGAATTCCTAATTGATATGTTGAAGTGTAAATAAAGGTACGTAACATTCCATTCCTCGTAGAAAATATGCAATATAACTTTGCACAAAAAGAACCTTAACATGTCAAAATGAACCAGCGTATTACGGCTGTCATTAGTTGTCAGTTCTTGAATCTGCTTGGAGCAAAGAGATAGCTAATTCCTTTCTTTCACAAAAACCAACAAAACCAGGTTCATCGAAATGGTCAGATACCATTAATTTTATCCGAATGCCTCAATTATTCAGGAGAATATTCAAATAATATCCATCATTGACATTGTTTTCTATTTATTTATCTCAGAATTATTATTTTTAACAACTTGTATTTACTAAGAAAAACATTTATATATAAAATGTCCATTTAACCATTAATCGATCGTACGTGTATTTGTAATTTTGTGGCGAACTGCGTTTCTATTCTAAATTAGGACTCACAAAATATCGTTTTCTGTCACTACGAAGTTAATAAACGATTCAAAATTATGCATTTTATCTTCTTGTTTTGATGCATTATTAAGCGGATAAGCCATTTGACTTTTATCTTTCAATTGCTGTCATAATCCTCTTAACAGTCTCATATCAAAGAACTTGTATTAAATATTTTGTTACAAGTTTTGTTTGGAATTGCTTTGATTTATATAGATGTATTGAGTAGTAATAGAATTATCTCATCAAAGAATATAATTCATCTCGTATTGTGATAAGATTCACTCATTTGGCTCTAGTACAAGAAGTGAAGTGGAAGGTAGAACAATATTAAACAGCATTGTCTCATTGTGTAAAATGATAAATTTATTTTGTGAAAAAGGCAGAATGTTCTTTATGCAATTGACAAGGGGCTATGTAACAGATTATGCTACGTAATTAATTTAAAGGAAACAATAGTGAGGAGACCTTTTCAAAATTCAATGATCAATGTTGCTTGCTTAACACTCACTACTTGAATAATGTACCTAAATGGAGTATACAGTTGTATCCTTCTATCAACTCTTTTTTACATCCACTCATTTAATTATCTTTGAAAAGTGTGAGAAATCAATACTACTCGGACCTCAGTTCTCATCAAAAAGGAAGTTCCCACGATGTGATATTAACAGATGCTTCTCGAAAGGTTAGCATTATTCTACGAATCGTTATATTCGTGGGTTGATAAGGGATGCTTTTCTGCCCTTCTGCTTTTCACGATAATTACAGGCAGTGTTTGTGTTCATAAAACAACATGTAGGATTTGTATTTCCAGAAATAGAACCGAAAACACAAATTCAAGCATGAGTCAGAAGATATCACGCACTCTCATTATTAAGAGAAAGATTAAAAACAAAAAGATGTTGAATGAGGAGGAGTTTGGTGAACCTGCTGCTCATTTTGTGCAGTATTTTCTCTACCATTAGGAGATGACTAACTTGATGCGTAATTACTCTCCGCTTACTCGAAAAACGTAGGTAGATTTATTCATTCTATGAAGAAATCTTCGATAAAACTATTTATCTTGAATGAAGTATTATATGGCATCTTGATTCCCGTAAGAGATCTCGCGAAAATGTGTTTTAAGCAAACGTTTTAGCAAAATGATACCAGAAAATTGTGTTAACATATTTAGAAACAAGAATCCTAGGTAAAGAAAATTAATTTCTCACTTTAGTATGGATATTTTTATCTGTTTACCTACTACTTAACTCATATTCATTATGAACATTGTTTCTCTTCTGTTTTCTTACGATTCTTGTTTCGTATCCATATTGTTCAATTCGTTGGGCACAATTGACAATTTTATTGATTAAATTTCTGTTTTTCATTGTTTCCATGTTTGCACTGTTGCATGATTGTCTACTTGCGGCTTTTGTTTAGTTGTTTCAATAATATTTTTTTAAAATTTTAATGCATATATGTAACAGCTCCTACATGTTCATTATTATTTCATGAAAGGCACGTTAGAGACGACTTAGCTCATCTTTTTCGAAGAGAGAAGGAAATTTCCTCGATTTAATGAAAGATATGGTACGCAGCTATCGAAATTCAAGTTTTATATTCATTTGATGAAAATACCTTTCACCAAATTATAACCACCATCAGGTTTTACTCTTCACATGTTTCATCTTTGATCCTCGCAATAAAGCGAATTGTTTCCTCTTAAATAATATTGATAGGGGTAAATGCAGTGAAGTACCACCTTAAACTTGCAAAAATAGTTTATTTTTCTGAAAAAAGCGTTATTGAAATTTGATCTTTGATTTGAACAATTTACAAGTATTCTAGCGCTAAGTCGCTGTAGTGAAAGGTTGGCATTGGAGAATATACAATTCTTATGACAGTGGTACGAAATATTAACAGAACTTTTTGATTTTCTGCTCTCTAATCAATGAAAACTCATAAATGCACATTTTATAAGTGTAAATTATATTTGTAGGACGCCTTCTTAATTCTACATTAAGACCCAATACTCAACTCGCTGGAAGTTCTTAGTTTTGATGGTATTATTTATTACCTCAAAACCTTTCTCTCTTTGTAGTGAATGTTTCTTTCTTTCCAGTATACATACGTATATACGTATAAACAATATACTACGTAATATAAGTAGTATAGGAAAGTTATGTAATGCTGCTGAAAATCGATTTCGAGATTTCCACGGAAATACACGTTTTGGGGTCCCTGAAACCGAAAAAGTGGTTCTTTTCGAAACGCCCGTCTCTCAGTCTGTGAACAAACATAGCGCTTAAACCACAAATACGATTTCTTCCAAAATGGATATTCCACGGTCGATCTGATTTCACTCGAGGAGCCACGATATTTAAAAACAGTCTTCAAAATTTGGGGGTATTTTACATGAAGTCCCTCCGGATATTTTCGACTTTTCTCAAAAACGGCTCCAAATTTTTTTCTTGAAGTTTATTGTAAAAATAGAGTAAAATACGACTATTAAAGGTGTCTTAGGTCCGATTTTCACGGTTAACTCTACATTTTCGAAAATTGCGAAAGTTTAGAATTTTTTCAGGTGTCTTCCTATAACTATAAAAATTGAAGATAGAGATTTTTCCTACAAATAAAATTTGTATTCCAAAGTGAGTTCTTTTAGTAATGTCGTGTACATTTTTTTGAAAATTTTAGTAATTTTTCAGGCAATATTTGTGCGAAACATTTGCAATTTTAAACAACTACAAAAAGAAGATTTTCTCAAAAAATGACTATAATTTTTTTCTTTAATCGGTACGAATAGTGACTAAATGTACTTATGAGATGCTATACGCCGTATTGCTCTATTCCTTCGTTTTTTCAAAAATTACAAAAATGTAATTTTTATGACTGTCACTCACGTCGGTAATATTTACATTAGCGGCGATTTGTTCACATTATTATATTTAGGAGTACATGTGCTTTAAATAATGTCAGATACATTCTCGAAAACGCAACCGTTTTCTGTGAAAACTAGCTCAAAGTTCCACATTTTCGAGAAACGTTCAATCGGCATTTTCTCATAAATGACTCCAAATTTTTTCTTCATAACATTTAGAATGGATAGTGTTAATTGCACTCTTTAATATGACGTAAAGTTTATTTTGAGGTATTTTTTCGTTTTTTCAAAAATTACACAAATGTAATTTTTTTAAAAGATCTCTCACACCTTTAATATGCACATTACCAGCAATTTTTAAATACTATTGTATTTGTAAGTTAAAGTGATTTAAATGACTTCTAATGAAGTGTTTCAAAAACTCAAAAGAATTCTGTGGAAAAGAGCGTGAAATTTCGCATTTTTACTGGCGCTCAAACACCATTTTCTTTAAAACGGCTCCAAATGTTTCAAAGAAAATTGCCATTTATGACGAGGTTTTATTGTTCTTTAATATTCTAAAATTCATATTTCTACCCTTAGGCAACAGAAAAATTGAGAAAATGTCAAAAAAATGTACTTTGAGCGGCGATAGATGGCAGTTGGCACGAGTATGTGGCAATTCCGAATAGCTAGCCCAGAATCACGGAAGTAGAAAACTAATACGGAAAAGTCTGTTCCATTCTGTAGCATCACTAGTTTTAACATAAATTGACGTCACATACTGATGTACTAATATTTAAAGTGCATTGGAATTTCAATTTGAAAAAATTATTTTAGTTAATACATTCAAATTTATTTGATTTTTTTTGTTTTAAAAATGTGTTAGTGATTGATAAATTATTCATCATTTCCTGTAGTGACAATTTAATTAAAGGTACTATAACTTCACTTTGCTATCAAAATTATTATGTTTCATTATAATTCCATTAATAGGCGCAACCGAGGGGTTTCCAACCATTAAGCACCCGAAGTCAAGTCAGGAGATCCATTTCCAATTACAAAGGTCAAAACTCCGGCGTCGAGTACATCGATGCATCAACATTCACACTTGACCCCAACCAACAAGGTCCTTGGAAGGGGCCAAATTACGACATGATGTTCTTCCGATTTCTGTCGCAACGCTGCGAATCAATCGAAGCCCTTCCCGGTGGCAGGGCAGGCACTTTTCTCCTTTCCCGAAATAAATCAGCCCACCCGCCGCCGCGCCGGGTCGTCTGCCCGCCGCTTGCCCTCCGACCGCCCAGCGGGCACGGCAGCTTATTTTGGTCGCGCCGCCAGACAGCGCCACCCGCCGCGCCGCCGTCGCGATGGGCAGTTCCCGCAAACCCTACGTCACACCATGAGCAGCAGCTTCGGCAAAACCTACGCGACGCTATGAGCAGTTTTCGATTACCCGTTATGAGCCCCTTAAGGCAGTGGTGTAAAGGTCTTCTACTGGTGGCAGTGGCACGCGTCGTGGCACCGTAGCATACCACGAGCTTATCTGCTCAACTAGCGTCGGGAAAGAAAACTAGTTGTAACCCCGCCGTTTTACAATAGGGATGGCGTTGTCTCTGGTGGCAGGGTAATGAACTTGCGTGGAGGGGAGCGATTTCGTCGTGGCACTCGTGCCATGGACTTCCGCTCGTGGCATCGACCTTGACAACACTGCCTTAAGGTGTCTTAGAACCTTTGTCGAACCTTGGAAGAAATCGAGTTACTGTACTTTGCCGACTTCTTTTTGCTGGTTGAAATCAGTGGTAGCTCTGGTCTCATTATCGATTCACAAAGTAAGTCCCGTGATGGGGCTGCCACATGAACACATCATGAAAGGTGTGCTTCTTCCACTTCTCGCAGCAGTTTGTACAAGGGACATCGATAAACCTCGAAAAACAAGGACATTTTACAAGGCTCTCTACGCCACGGCGAAGGTCTTCTTTCCCGGAACTGTCGTTCAGGTCTTCTGTGGGTCCTGACAATTAGGTCCTTTTCTGGAGTATTTCTTCGTCTGTCCTCACCCAACCTACCTTCGACGTGTCCGGCAAGTGATGCCCTACCAGTAGCTACGCTACCGCCGCCGGCATAGCTCCCAGAATCACGGAGGTACTCAAGCTTAACAAAATACCAGCGTCAAGTTATATATTGAGAAAATATACCTTAATTAAATAATTGGAAGGCATCTAACCAACAAAAAAGTCATCATCATTGCACACATATATTAAGATAATAGCCACTAACATGACTTCCTTCTCATACAAGAATCTCTGAAAATATTTCTTTAGGCGAGAATGAGAAATACAAAACGCATGTGGCACAAAGAGTAATTATTTTTCATCAGAACACGATTTTTTTCACACTGTAAATCTTGTGTATGAAGGTTTTTATATAAAATTTTATTTGATTTAATTCAAATGATGAAGATTTCTTTGTTTCTTATCAACTCATAACAATATCCTGATACCTCTTTGGGATAATAAAAAACATCCACTTTTTTTGTATCTGAAAACCCAATTTTTGCCACTCAGCCTATATAGCAGGTGTGACAAGAAACATCATGCTGAAACACACTTTTGCCAGTTTCTATCCAGAGTTTTACTTTTGACTCGTGGAATTAAAACCAATAATGTTTAACGATACATACAAAACTGCCCCAATCAGGGCGGTGTATCTCAAAAAGTTTATCGGTTTTTCTAACTGATTTTTCGTACTGCTTCTCCCTACTGGCCTATCATAAACTATGTCTCATCTATCGCTAGGAGGCGGTATACATCGATTTCTATGTGGATGTTCAATAAATCGCGTAAGTACTGTAATCATAACATCTTTGATTTTGACATATCTTTCAGTTATTTTCAATATTTGGCGCAATTTGGAACTCTGATGGACGTAATTTCAATCGTGGAATAGTTCTACCACTCGTCGTGGAAATCGATAATTTCCAAAGCACTTGTGGCATTACCAACGATAATTTTTCTTAGAGTTCTAAAAGTAAACAAGACAAAATATTTTTAGAATGTTTTAATTACAATATGATAATTTGTAAAGAAATTTGTTAATCACAATAAAGTGTTATGATCATAAAGTAAACCGTAAGGATCATCAATAAAATCTATAAATCTAAAAAATACATCAACAGAGGATACATAGTACTTTCCTATTTCAAAATGACGTTCATTGATTTCCTGCATTATTTTTTCAGTTTTTTTCTTTTCCTCAAAACCCTATAATTATCACAATTTAGGATCAATCTCACTTTCATATCTTGACTTATATTAATCCATTCTTGTTTGTTGAGTGGTTTTCCTCTCGCAAGCATTTTTTTATTTTGAAGGTCTGCATGTTTTTTTTTAATTTTCTTATTTTTGCTTTTTTCTTATCTCTTCTATTTTCTTGTGCAGTAGTTGCTGGATATGATGCCAGAGTGTAGCACTTTTTAGAGTGTTTTCGATTTCAGTAACTATCAAAGCAATCAGAAATGTTTTCTATTAAGCCAAGAATTTGTCACCTTAAAAGCGCAATTATTAATTAGTAATGTTTATAGAAGACTCATCTTCAAAACAATACATTTTTTGAAAATAATATATTATGTTACTGGACTTTTGTAAACAATCATTCTTGTGCTTTGTGATTTTTTTCAAATATTTACACACACAAATAAGAACATTACAAATAATGTGTCTTAAGGTCCTTCTTTCTTATAAATCCACCACCTTCCTATACATTAGAATATTTTCTCAACAAATAAGGAGAAGTTCTTTGATGCTTAACATTGCTGCGAATTTCAATCACATAAAACTGCTTCCTCAATATGCATGTAAACAGTAGTGCATTTTCTAGTGATATATCTGTAATAGACGTTACAAGAATATTCCTGCAAATGTGTATTTGGTTCTCTACAGGATGCATACATAATTAGCCATTACATATGGAAACACTTTGCACATCCTCTCAAATATTATGTTCACTTTCTATAAATTACAATTCGAAGTATAATATTGAATTAACATAAATATGTTAATATTTTATTTCATTTAAACGCATAGGACGTGATAAGAATGAAATTTTTAAGTAGAAAGGTAATTGAAAATTTTATTTCACATAAACAAAAATTGATAACTGTAGTCAGCTTAGAGTGCTATTTATTTGATCCAAAAATACTCATTGCGACAATAAAGGAAATATGACGTCAGCTCGATAATCACAAACCAAAAACGGTTTTGTCCTTTTACAAGAAAAAATTCCCAGACGCCAGTCAAGCGCATCGAACAAACTCACAGCGCTACAAACAGGAAGCAAAATGTCGCTCGGCCAGTTTGACGATTGCATTAATATCGAACGAGTCGTTGTTTCCCGAACGCGGTCAGTCCGTCGACTGCAGTACTTCAATAGCGGTTCCACACTGGCGATCTCGAGCTTGTCGAGAACTTTGCGCATTTCAATCGCGGAACCTGTGACACGCAACGCGTGAAATGAAATACTTTCCCGTCGCAATTGCGAAAATCCGAGCATTGCACACCAGAGAACGTAGGCCCAATAGAGAGATACCCGCAGTTAACGACAAAATAATGGTTTTGTTTTTGATCAGTGTCATATTTGCTGATTTCCCTATGGCGCCGATGTGCGAAAATCCAGTCTCATTAAAGTGCTGGAGGCTCTAGCTCCGACCCTCCTGTTAATCGTATGATCTGCGATGGTTGACCAGGAAAGAGGATAGGTGAGGGGCGAATGATTGATTAAGTGATGTTTCCGAATATGTCAAATGAGCTTTAGTGCCGTTAGTGTAGTGAATGTGTTTTATGCTTGGAGGTGGCGGTGTTCCTATCCTGCTTGATCCGGCACCGACCTACTCGTCCTATTGCTGGAGAATTCCCGCTCCGGGTGTCTGTTCCCAGCGCAGGCACCACCCCAGCAGGGATAAGCGTTTATCTCCTGACTGGTCTTCCGACACGTGTAGTAACGTAGTGGAGGAGAGGAGATAACAGGACAAGGAAGAGGAAGAAAAGATCGCGCGCGGCCCGTTGTCCTTCGATAGGATACTGCACTGTCATTTGCCTGGTATTGACCGGGGAAATCCACGAAAAACTACCGATCTGAACAGCCGGCGACTACAACTCTCCTCCAGAGAGCGGCTGAATTTGACCTACCTCTCTGGGTTGTATGTCGAAGATCCGCTGGCGCCGAGCCCGAAATCTGAGGGCCAGCTTCGCTTGCGGAGACTGTACAGCAATGTTGGCTCTGAACTAATCTCTGCCGGTAATAGTTGAGTGAAGCTGAAGCGTATTTTGACCCCGACGCGAGACGAAGAGGATAACGTTTTTCATTATGAACTCGAGTGAATTTTCAATATCTTCTCATTATATTCTTTGTCCAGTTTTTAAGACAGTCTTAGATATTTTGATGGTCAGAAGGTTAATAAAAGGCCATCTATTCTAAATTTGGAATTTTATTTCTCGACGTTTCGAGGAGCACTTTTACTCTTCTTCAGGACTCTGACTAAATACAGAAGTGCTTATATGTTTAGTTACGAGTGAATTTTCCCAGTCCTCGTTACATTTGAACCAATCAACGTATTTTCATGGTAAAAGATCAAAAGAATGTATTTTTAGTGTTAGAAACATACTAAATGTTTTTGAACACCGGTTTTTGTATTAAAAATGTTTTACAAAATACATGAGTTAAAATTGACTTTATTAAAGCTTCAGCTTGAGTGCGTCAATCAAAATTTAGTTCAGTCACTGATAGACTTTTTCAGCAATTGCATTTTTCTCAAATCAAGCATCTACACTAGTATTTACTCGTAAAAGAAAAAAAAAGAATATCTACTTAAGTACTAGCCGAGTACGCAAGAACACCCTACATGCCCCTACTCCAAGGTGGATCACACTCCAGATCAAACAACACACATTTCAAATACCTGTATTCAACATCTCCATCACAACAATTAATTAATTAAACCGAAATACCTTGCTGGTGCTCCTGAAAAAAAATCGGTTTCGAGTATAGCGAGGACATCGATGAGCTGGCATTTCGTGTGCGGCAGTTAACGATGAAAAACTCTCCAATACTTTTCAGTGCATTCGACTAAACGAGTCCTTGTGTCAGGTGCCATGAGAGTGGCGGATCTGGGGCATTTCCGTTCCTGTCATTGCCGAATGCGTTTGTGTGACCAGCAGATCGATTACTCGTCGAAGTCCCTCGGATAGCCCGTGACTAGGGTGCATTATTGGGATGTTTCACAAAGCACTATGAGCTTTTAGCGTTCCTCACAATGAAATTCCCTAGCATAAGCATTGTCAGTTTTCTCTTTAGAATGAATACCCGAAAAACGTAGAGGTAATAAATGGTCATCTGGAAAGCAGTTTCACAGTTTCTTGTTCGCACAGATAATGCCATTTTTGGATCGGAGTCGATGTTTTTAAAAAGTATTCCCCTTTCAAAGCGGAATTAAATATTTACTAGAAATCAATTAAGCGAAATCAGTTTTGTTCCTTAATTAACCTGAAATAGGTCCATCTATTCTAATGAATGGTGAACTGAAACGAATGAATTTAGGGCACTGGTCCACAAAATAAATTAGTGGTACAACTATTCATGGACTGTCACAATGCATTTTTACATTACATGTGAATAATCAATCTCATGCGTATTCTGGATGCAGAAATTATTTTAATCAATGATAACCAAAAGCAGCAAAATTTTGTATTCCATGAGTTATTGTCTCAAAAATGTAAGTAAAAAATAATAAAAACTAGACTTTAAAGACATGTGTGTACAAGGTGATTAGACTTTCCTTATTAATTTATCCATTATACAAAATTAAAAGAGAACAAATAACCAATTACACCATCATGTTCAATATTATTAGACTTACATTTACATTGTCACAAAGACATTTCACTGAATTAATGCTCACTTTAGTATTTCTGATGTGTGAAATGTACGTAAAGCAACTTTAGAAAGTATTATATTATTTCATTTATTTCACTAATACAATTACTGTAGGTTTATTTTGGATATTTATAACTTTAATAAAGATAAGCCAATAGTATGTTATGAAATAACGATATTTCTAAAAGGAGATGGGTAAAATTAATACATTAGCATGAAATACATTACATACATCTAAAATTTCGTAACATTCAATACATCGAGTTTCACTCAAGTACACTTTCTAGGACTAATGAAAAGTAACAAAGGCTGAATATAGTTACCATGTGAATTATCGCGAATATCAAAATCTTTTCATACTGTAGGAAATGTTAATTCCATGACCGATGCAGTTTCGTTCAACATTTTAGTATTTTCTCCTGACTTTATAGTATGTCGTCAGCTTCCCGCATGCTGACTCGGTACTGCAATTCTGATACCTACAATCTAGCCAAACATCCAGCCAAACAAATAATTAATTACGTCTAATTTCTTGGTTTGCAAACATGATATGGCTGATCGACAACCTGTACTATAATGAAACTGTATCGTAATTCCTCTAAAGTGTTTGAGTAACTCCGAGTGTGCGTGGATCTGTCACTCACGGTTAGACCAATTCCAAGTGAACCAATCGAGATAGCATATATAATTTAAATAGCATATATAATTCGACGCGTTTCGGTCTCCTGAGGGGGATCTGATAATTTGTGTTCGGATCCACCCAGAATATTTTAAGAAACTTACATAAATGTGTTTTTGCGTGTTTTGGCGCTGCTTTCTTAGTGCATAGATAGGGAACTAAACCAACGTCTCCTAAATATATCTATACTAGTTGAATGTGGCGTCGCCGACGCTGTAAACTGTTTTAAAAGTATATTCATGTGTTCATTTCTTTCATGCGTAGCTTTGTTCAAATATGTGCTTAGAGTATGTGGCATTGGACTCATCAATGAATCGCCAGTTACCTGTGACATGTCTGCCTTAGATAAAACTACGAACCTCTTCACTAATCTTAAAACTCAATCCCACTCGTTCCGTGAGCAGTTTCTTCTTTCCCCCTCTTGCTTTCTTTAAGTTCCTCAAGTCTTCCCCAAACAAAATTTCACCGTTGCTTTAACGCCTTAGTACTTTTAATTCGTTTTCGGTCGTGTTCCTTTCCTTTATACTCAATCCTCGTACGTTTCCCATGCACCTCCTTTCATATTACGGCGAGGTAGCGCTCTCTAAATTCTTTCATTGGAGCTGCATCACCCTCGCTTCCACCTTTATTGCGTTCCAGAAACCTGCTGTTAAGCAGGGGAGCGAAGAGCTTGCTTACTTCAGGGAAAGATGGAGCTGATGGGTTATTTCCTTATTTTACGTGTTTATCAATGGTGTGTTGCGCTTAGATACTCCATGGCGACCTCTAAAGTAGGCTTTTCGCGGCAATATAATTTTACTCTTAGATTTTGAAGGTTACATTCACCACTTCCTCTGACCACGAAGTATGACTTTGAAACGCACTCCTCTCTGAGTTGAAAGACTTCGTAGAGTCCAGATTTTCAATCCTTATTTTTCTGATACTTCCTTTCTTCTTAAATTACATAATTGTAGTGGTTCTGGCGGACGTTTGGTTGCATTGAATCTTGCAGTGATAACAACTTACAAAACCATTTTGAACAGGTAAATATTAATGGAACCGTCTAGCTTTTATTTTTACAGACCAGTGCGGGGCCACATAGTTAACATTGATGATCGGATATGCCTCGACAAATCCCTATAGATAGATCGTTTTAGGCGTCATAAATGTTTTCATTACTACATTAATACTACTATCAATACTTGTTAAAGTACGTTACTAATTTATTATTATTCAGTTAACGGCGATTCTGCCGAAGAATTTGTAACCCTCAACAATCAGTTCTGGTATTACGCTTTTATCCACATTAAACTAAAGCATGACTATTTTCTAAACCTTGCCATCTAGCTGAACATTGGTGACTGTGACCCTACTGTATTTAGTACTTTAAAAAATTTACATTTAAATAGCATATATGCAACAATAAAGGAGCATTGACTATTTGAAGGAAAATTGAAACCATACAATCAAATAATTGTGATCTAGAATTTATTTACATTATTGTAGTTAACGTTGCGTCGCAAATAATTCAGTATCTGATCGCAAAATTGTAAAGGACGACGTTTCACGCTCGCATCGCAAAATTGCGAAGGAATACGTTTCGTCTTAAGAGGGCACTAGGGGTTATGGATTTCAGGACACAATCTAGGCCAATGCCTTGGGGAACATTCACATGCATATTATCATAATTTTAAAATGTAAGAATGTTACTAAAATATCCAAGAAGCAAACGTACATGTTTGGGACAGTTGGTAATTTAAAAAAAAGCTCGGGTTTCTTTCAAATCTAAATAATTGGAATCCAACGTTATTCTCATTTTGATCTCGGCTTTTAATGAATAAAAGGAAGAGTGGACTTTTATTACCACAGTGCAAACGTCTCCGTCATTTATTTGACCTGCTTTAGGGCTAATAGATATTAAGAAATAACAATAGAAGTGCAGATAAAAAACACTAAACAGACTAACAATTCCCTTAGTGAATTTTAGATGATGGTTAGTCGGCATATTGGCAATGTGCATACGAGGGCGCTAAAATCACACTTCTTTGTTCGCCTCTTTTCACGAACAATTCATTCACCACAAGATATTGTGAATTTCCTTGTCTGTAACTTCGATGGCAGACGAACATCGCCTTCATTGTTCAATTTAATTTTAAACTTTGCTTTAAAAGTCAAGTTGTCTTGTGAGTGTTGATGGAATTTAGGGATGGGAAACTTCTGGGGCAGAGCTTCGATCGACCTCCTAACGCTCTAGATGAATTACTGAGCAGAAACCTGAAAACTATAAGCAACTGAAGTTGAGTGGCATCAATAGAATGCCTCTGATGTTGCAGCGTGGAATATGTTTGTGAAATAAGGCAATACAAATTTTAGTGCTTCATTTTTGCATTTTCTGCAAAACCAGAATAGACGGATCGAACTGTTTAGTTTTTAGAGTTGGATAGTATTACATTATTAAGACAAATGCTTTTTGAAATCTAGTATTGTACAGGATTGTGTTGTAAACGTTTCACACCGAAATAATCTCAAAAATGAAACTATTATTTCTAGAGATATTATTGCCAATATACATTAACAAAATGTGAAGACATATCTGAAAATTGGGAAAATTAACAATAAAGATTTAGTAAAGAATCAATATAATCCAAAGTTTCTATTTCCTCTTTTTATATGATTTCAATAATTTTACTGAACGTAACGCACAAAAGATAAATAAAAGTCTATATGTGCAATGAAATTTTACGTTGACACAAGAATACTAAATTATTGTTTAAAAATAGTAAAGTGCATGAATTTTCTCGATAATTAAAACTCCCCATTTACTCAAGAAACGATGTTGGAATATTAAAATATTAAATGAAGTGATGAGTTCTATTATTACGTAGTAATATAAGAGACGATAAAAATAAAACAATCCCCTGAAAAATAAGAGTTCAGGTAACTCCTACCGCATATCTATGCATTCAAGTAGAATACAGAAACACCTAGCTCATAATTAAGTTTCTCAAATGTCTCCTCGGGATTTCATTAGGAAAGAATGCCATTTAAATTCCTCGGAAAGAAGGCCAGACTAGAAAAGCATTAAATGTGGGACGATGGTGTGAAAAAGAGTCATCTCAAAAGATGCATGAATTACGGGTTATTATGAGTCCAAGAAAGAGACAGATGTAGTTAGAGAGAGAAAGACGATTTACTAATGAAACGAGCTTCTCCTGTTCAAAATTTCCGAGTTCTTAGTTGTTTCCTACAATCTTCTCTCTTGCTTTCTGCATCCATAAACTCTCTTTCTAGTGCTTAAAACATGTATCTTATACGAGTGTTTAGGAAAGAGTTTAGAAGTTGTCTGGGAAGTTATCTATTAGGGAAATGACAAAGGAAATGGGAATAACACAGGACTGCGACGATTTGCCGCTTTTGATGAAAACGGGTGATTATGAATCAGTTTTTCATCTTGATTACATGTATCATTTTAGCTTTTTTTCTATCACGTACAGTTTTTGCAAAATTTTCTGATTTTCATATTTCAAATGAGCACGCGCTATGTCATACGTAAACGTAGGGCTGCGACAGTTCACTGTTTTTGATTAAAAGTTTTGAAAAAATTCCAACCCCAGTTTTAATCAATTAGTTGTTCCCTGTCATTTAGCAAGAAATGTTTGCTTCAAAGGCTTTAAACATGCGTTTAATTGGTGGGAAAAGTGTTTCAAAGAATGGCGAGTTCATCTAGAAGACGTGAATGTGATCCGAACTGTGTTTGTTATACATGTGGCTCATTTACTCTAGAACTCCGAAGGGAAAACATAATCTCATTTGTAAGGAAAGCGTTTCACGCTTACATCAGCGTTAAGTTGAGGGATCAAGATAAATCTTGGGCCCCACACAGGGTATGTCACACATGTGTTGGAGGCTTGAGAAAATGGCACCAACAGAAGCAGGCCTTTCGGTATTCCAGTGATGTGGAGAGAACACAAGAATTATGTAAACTACTGTTACTTTTTCGTAGGTGAAAGTTTATGGACATAGTATGAAAAGTATAATATAAATAGTTTACTCGAATATTCCGTCAGCTATTAGACCTGTACCACATGGTCCTGACATTCCTAAACTAAACCCACCACATGACCTACCATCTACATCATCTTCAGATTATTCGTACTACTGTGTTAGTGAAGTGAAATTCAATGATTTACCAAAGAAGAGCAAAGAACCCCAGCTGTTTAATAAAGAAGAACTTAATGATTTGATGCGGGATCTTGGTCTCTCAAAGTAATCAGTGCGGGTTTTAGGGTCACAGTTGAAATAGAAAAGCATGCTCGCTGCAGACACAACGTTTTACCGGTAGAACGAAGTGAGAAGAAGAGTTCCTTGATTATTTCTCGAAAGAGGTCAGTTTGTGCACTTGCAATAACATTCATGATTTACTTTCAAAATTTGGAATAAGAAATGTCAGTGATCAATGGAGATTGTTTATAGATGCTTCGAAACGCAGCCTCAAAGTTGCTCTGCTTCATAATGGAAATTAATGTGCCTCAGTGCTAGTAGCTCATTTTGTTCATTTAAAGGAAATGCATGACAACATGGAAGAACTCTTTAAAAAATAATTATGAAAGACACCAGTATGTTGTTTGCGGTGACTTGAATGTTATTGGAATATTGTTCCAATCCCCCACTTTATATGTGAATGGGATAGCAGGGCTCGTGAATTGCGCTGTGTCAAAAGGGATTGGTCAATCAGAAATCCTTGGAATTCAGGAGATAAAAATGAAATAAGAAATTTGGTTAATCGTGAAAATATAATTGTGCCATCATTCATTATCAAGCTAGGTATAATAAAAGTTTGTCAATGCTCTGAATAAGAATGGAGAATGCTTTAAATATATTTGTCAAACGTCTCCTTTTCTTTCAGAGGCCAAACTTAAAGCAAGTCCCATTGTTGACCCTCAAATTACAAATCTGATGAAAGATGAACACTTCGAAACTTCAGTGATTGAAGAAGAAAGACTGACCTGAAAGACTGACAAAACGCCGTCAATTTTTAAGGAAATAAAAAAAACATCCAGATTTCAAATCTACGGTGGATAAAATGCTAAAGTTGATCAAGAATTTAAGACGTAACATGAGTATCAAACTTCATTTTCTCCACAACCACCTTGATTTCTTCCCATATAATATGGGGAATTTCAGTTATGATCATGGAGAGAAGTTTCATCAAGACCTGAAAGAGATGAAAAACGTTATCAGAGCAGATATTTTGAAGTGATGATGGGAGACGACTGTTGATCCTTACAGAGAGAAAGTGTATAATTACAAAGAAGACGACATAGTAGTAGAATTGAAGAAGTGGAGAATTGCACAAGAGGCAAAATTTCAGTGAAAGTGTGTTAGCAGAGTCTCTGATATTGTTAGAATAAATATAACATTATGGTTAATGTAAGTATGTTGTCAATGTGCATAAGATAAGTACCCCTCGAATACATACTTATACTTCGTTTATTAGAATTGTGTATATCTAGTGTTAAATCGTTTATTCACTGTATGTTTTTTGAAACTTTCATAAATCAAGAGATTTTGTTTACCAGTCTTTTCTTTGAAACTACAAAAAAATTCTTACGTGTTAAAGAAAAATGTTTTTTTGACCTATTAGCCATTAGCTTAAATGAATTCAAATCACCCTCACCAAAAGCGCCGAGAATTTTTTTTTTTCGCAGCCCTGCAATTCTTGACTAAGTATAATACATTCTTAGAGCTATTAATAAACGTCCATCACTCTACACATTCTATTCTGATTGAACTATTTGATAATTGAAGCAACTTAATATATTGCACTATATAATCTGCTGAAAATATTTGAGTCCCAACAATGACTCTTACATTACTTTCTAACAAGGCCGTGACCATTGAAAACCTAAAGCCATCTCCATCTTTCACACACTGGTTGAAATTAAAATGTTAGGAGTTGCATTTCTCCATACTGCTAATAAAATAAAACTCTAGCCTCTCAACTGTTCACTTTTGGGCGCGCGACATTGCACTTAGCAACAGATCAATTCATTGGGGAAGTATTCGTGTTAAATAAGATGAAACACGTCTCGCTTGTTGATAAAATACTCGATAAAATTTACGAGTCGTATCACCTTCAACTTCCTGTGAAAATGTTTTTATTATATACTTCTTTTTTTCGTTTAGGCCGTCCATGAGCTACGTGGTTTCAACTTTCTTGAGCCTTTCTGCGTGCCCAGTAACTTTCTTACTACAATTCTTTTCAATGAACAGATTTACAGCACATATCATCATTTATATTTTCAATTAGTCAATTTAAAGTTGACGTTTTTCATCCACAATCTCTTTTTAATTATTTCATCATGTTTTGGATATTTTTACAAGACTTCACCAAACGATCAGTATTTCATTTTGAAGAATACAAAGTCAGAAAGAGTAGCATCTGTTTTCATTAGAAGTCCTCCAAAGTATTGTCAATACGTTCTGTTTATCGTTAATAATATTTCGTTGTTTATGTGTATATAACATAAGTCGTTGTTTGATACTCGACAATATGAACTATTTTATGGTTAATTAAAATTTTATTTTTCCTGTCCTGAAGTTTCTTTTACTTGACAAGTAGGAATTAGGACATTCTCCTCAAGACAACATTGTGCTGATTACCTTTGATCTTCTTGGAAACACGTACAAATTATGAATCCCCAAGTTAATTAGTGATGTTACGACGTACGTACTACATTCAGGCCACGATTCGTGAACAAAATGACAACGCCCTCTTGTGCAAATGACGCAAACACAATACTGCATTGAAAGGTTCACTTACATTTCCTCGCTGTTTCCCTTCTGTACGTAATCAGATTAAATCTAAAGCAGCTCGTAATACTGTTGCAAAAGTCATTGAAACATTAAATTCTCTGTCTTTAATATATTTCTGAAATTGCACTAGAAACATGTCAAATTTTCAATCCATACGAACTGATCTTTTCCATACCCTTTTGTACACCAATACACTTTGGTACAACTGTTTTGACCATTATTTAAATTTAGTTACCTCGCTCGGAAGAAGTGAAATTATACAAAATATTTTGGAGTAATGGCAGCTACTTTTACTTCCTCGCGTACTACCTACTTACGTAGTAAAGAGAAAGCATTCCAATGCCGCTGCGGAAAGAAGCTATTTTTCGGAAGAAAAACTCGTATATCGTGGGGTCTTGATACCGAAAAAGTTGATATATCTTGTTCCCACATGTATAATGTACTTCCTCTATCCACATTTGGTGGGTCTTTATTACCAAAAAAATATATTAACGGTACAACCTCTGCCTGTCCGTCCGTTCCCCACATGTGACCAACACTAGCGCCTAAATTGCTCAGAAGATTGTCTCCAAAATTGATATTCCTCAACCCCTCTGAATTTTCGAAAATTGCAGAATTTACAAATAATGCGAGAGTATATGTGGTGTTGTTTTATCTTCAGAAGCAAACAATAAAGATTTTCGACATTTGCAAGGTTAAATGACAATTATCGTGTTACAACAACATGTGTTAGTACTTTCTCGTATTAAATGTAATGGTTTCAAAATGTTAAAATATTGTAATTTCTATACTCCTAACACATTACCTTTCTTTTGAAAACCTCTCAACAAAACCACGTCAAAGAGACGCCAAAAAATCATCTTTTTCTGGAAGTTCAAAAGTTTAATGTAAGTGACACCTTATCAATAGAATTCAGTGTATTGTACTCAATTATATCAAAAGTATTCAAAAAATCCTTCTTGCATGATGTTGGTTTCTGCATGATGTTTAAATGTGTAAGACGTAAGCATGCATCATACAAAAACGTACCTTTCTTGTATTTTAAAGCAAGTATAATGCATTTGAAAATAGATTTTGTTCATGATATAGGTACATTTTTCTGGTGCTTCTAGGTGTTAGTTTGTTACTTTCCAGCATACATACGTACATACGGAGTAATTTACTTAGTGTAGAGAAAGTTATGTAATGCTGCGGAAAATCGATTTCGAGATTTTAAAGGAAATACACGTTTTAAGGTCCCCTGATACCGAAAAAGTGTTGTTGTTTTTTTCAAAACGTCCGTCCGTCCGTCCGTCCGTCGGTCCGTCAGTCAGTCTGTGAACAACACTAGCGCCTAAACCATACGTGCGATTTCTTCCAAAATTGATATTCCCCGGTCGATGTGCGTCCACTCGGAATTTATTGACTTGTCCCTAACGATAAATATATGTATACAAGGTCTGTATGATAAGTAATGAGACTCGCCGCGCCGCGGCGCGCGTGTCGCTGGAGCGGGGTTTTAGGTGGTGGGGGATGTAGTGGGGGGTCGGAGCAAAGCAACACACCGCGCGTCAGTTGGCTCCGGGCCTTAGCGGAGCGCTGACAAGCCTTGGGCAAAGCCCTTGTGAAAATTCTGGTCACGGCGGAAAATCAACAAACATGGAGGGTTCCATCGAACAGCGTTATGCGATCAAATTTTGCTTTCGCCTGGGGAAAACGGCTACTCAGACGCTTTCTCTCATCAAGGAGGCCTACAAAGATGAAGCCCTATCAAAAGCCCAGGTGTTTCGTTGGCACAGTGAGTTCCGGAACGGCCGGGAAAGCGTTGAGGATCTGGAGAGGGCTGGACGCCGACAACAGTGACTTCGGACGAAACTGTGACAAAAGTGAGGAATCTACTGAACTCAGACCGTCGATTATCGTTGAGATTGATGGCTGCTGAATTCGATATGAACCACACAACAGTGCACAAGATTGTGACGGAACAATTGGGAATGAGAAAAATTTGTGCGAAACTGGTGCCGCGAGTGTTGAGTGACGAACAAAAGCAACGACGTGTTGAGTGTTGTCAGGAAATGTTGAACCTCATGAACAGTGAACCTGACTTCGAAGATGACGTCATAACAGGTGACGAGTCGTGGGTGTTCCAGTACGACCCTGAAACGAAACGACAAAGCGCGGAGTGGCACACTCCTGCGTCCCCGCGCCCCAAGAAGGCCAGAATGTCGAAGTCAAAGGTGAAAACAATGTTGATTGTTTTTTTTTGACAATCTGGGGGTGGTCCACAAGGAGTTTGTACCCCCAGGACAATCAGTCAACGCCGCCTTCTACAAAAAAAGTCCTCGAGAGACTGCACAGGAGCGTCAAGCGGAAGAGACCAGAGATCGCTAGCCGGTGGAAGTTGCATCACGACAATGCCCCTGCCCACACCGCCTTCGTAGTGACCTCCTTTTTGACTCGGATCGGGGTGGAAGTCCTTCCACAACCACCCTACAGCCCAGATGTGAGCCCGGCCGACTTCTTCCTCTTCCCGAAGCTGAAGTCACGCTTGAAAGGAACCCGTTTTGAAGACGTCACAGCCATCCAAGCAGCCGTGACCAAATTTCTAAAGGACATGCCGGATGCTGACTTCCAGGGGCGTTTGCAGCGTGGAAACATCGATTGCAGAAGTGCATCGACGCAAGAGGAGAGTACTTCGAAAGCTTTTAAGTCCCTGTAAAGATGAGATCAATAAAACATTGTTTCCAGAACCGGTCTCATTACTTATCATACAGACCTTGTACAGTCATAATAAGTATGATTGTAAATAAAATAATTAAACGGATGTAAACGACAGTTCGTAAATATCGGATTTCAAAGAGCCCGCGTGGTTGACTTTCATCGCGATTTTAATTAAGCTTTCAGTAGGTTAAATTTTAATCAAAGAATTATGCATATAAATAATATTTTTAAAGGAAATTTACAAGTTTCTTGTATTCGCGCTTCATAAATACATTACATTAATGAGAATATTCTCCAGTTGGCCGGATGACAATAATAGTGAATACAACAGCCTCAGCGTAAGATAGCCAACGTTTGCGAAATGAATGCGAACAATTGTTAAGTGTTACACACCGATCAGGCCCCCAATGAATGATTGTAAAACTAGTGGTGCTACAGAATGACACAGACTTTCTCTCTTCTACCGAATAGACAGAAGTTTTCAATTTCCTTTTGGTCTCGGCTAGCTATTCACTCTTGACATATACTCTTGCCAGCTGCCATCTATCGCCACCCAAGATACTTTTTTTTGTCATTTTCTTAATTTTTCGGTTCCTAATGATAGAACGGAAATATTAATTTTAGACTATTAAGGAACATTTAAACCTCTTCCTAAATGGCAATTATCGTTGAAAAATTTGGAGCCGTTTTTAAGAATAAGGCGTTTAAGCGCTACTAAAAATGCGAAACTTTCACAGAAAACGGTTGAGTTTTCGAGAAACTTTACTTGACATTATTTAAAGCACATGCACTCTTTAACATAATAATGTGAACAAATCACCGCTAATGTAAATATTAACGACGTGAGAGACAAGTCATAAAAATACATTTTTGTAACTTTATCAAAAACAAAAGAATATAGCAATATGGCTTTTATGTCATCTCGTAAAGTACATTTAGCACTATCCCTAGCAAAAGTTTCAAGAAAAATTTGGAGACGTTTTTGAGAACAATCTTGGTTTTGTAAATTTTTAAAATTGCAAATATTTCGCGCAATATTGCGCGAAAACTACTAAAATTTTCAAAAAACGTACATAACCGTAATGAAAGAACTTACTTTGGAGAACAAATTTTATTTGAAGGATGAATGTCTATCTTCAGTATTGTAGTTGTAGAAAGACGCCGACAAAAATTCAAACTTTTGCAATTTTTGAAAATTCAGAGTTAACCGTGTAAATCGGACCTATGCCACCTTAATAAGTGTATTTTACTCTATTCTTACAAGAAATTTAAGGAAAAAATTTGGAGCCGTTTTTGAAAAAAATTTGAAAATGTCCAAGGGGCTTCATGTAAAGTACACCCAAATTTTGAAGTATATTTTTCAAAATCGCGGCGTCTCGAGTGGAAGCATATCGACCGGGGAATAATCATTGTGAAAGAAATCGTATTTAGGGTTTTGGAGCTAGTGCTGTTCACAGACTGATAGACGGACGGACGGACGTTTTGAAAAGAACTACTTTTTCGGTATCAGGGGACTCCAAAAACGTGTATTTCTGTTGAAATCTCGAAATCGATTTTCCGGAGCCTTACATAACTTTGCCTACACAATGTATGTTACTCCGTATATACATACGTATACAGGAAAGTAAAAACAGCCCTCATGACTGGACGGACCATGTTTTAAGACTGGACGGACCATGTTGGCAGGTCTTCCTAAAGCTTCTCGCAAAAAGAGACGCGAAATGACTCATGGTGAGTTTCTGATAACCACTGCTTATTGGACCCGCTTTCGTGCACTCGTGCGCATGCGCAGTGTTCATCAGAAAACTCACCATGAGTCACCCTGCGTCACGTGGCGGACCTACGGCTCATTTTGCGACTAGCCTTAGGGGCGAACGTCTGGGGACGGAGCGCGCGGCGTGGCGCCCACTAATATCGGCGACACGTCTGTGTCTGCGGTTATGAAAGATAACGGCGCCCTTACGTCCGCTCGGCGGGCGGCCTCAGAGCTTATTCGATTGCGGAGGCGGCGGCATTTGCATCGGCGCCCACGCGGCGCGAACGGGCGGGGCGGAAAAGAGAGGGGTGTGTGGTGAGACGAAGAAGGAGGAGAGCGGGTCGGGGAGAGAAGAAAGGAAAGCTGGGAGAGGCGCCGCGGAGGTAGAGGCGAACCAGAAGGAGGCGAGGTAGGATGAGGTGAGCGCGATGAGAGGAGAGAGGGATGAGCGAGATGCGAAGGATGAGCGAGATGAGAGGGATGAACTAGATGGGAGGGATGAGCGAGATGAGAGGGATGAGCTAGATAGGAGGGATGAGCGTGATAAGAGGGATGAGCGAGGTGAGAAGGATGAGAGAAGAAGCGAGATGCGTTGATTGTGAGCGGGCGGAGCTGGAGCGAGCAGTATTAAGGGAAGGGACGAGAGGAACGGAATGACGTGCAGAATGATGGGCAGAGAAGAGACGAGTGAAGGCAGTGGTGGTGCGGAGGCGGATGGAAGGTGCGTGGGAGGCAGTAGAGGGGCCCATGGGAAACGGGGCGAAGCCCGGGGCGGGGGCGGGGCGGGGACGGGGCGGGGCGGGGCGGGGGCGGGGCGGAGACGAAAGTAAAGGGGCGAGTGGCGGGTGGGAGGTTCGGGGGAGGAAGGGAGGAAGCGAGGCGGAGGCTGGGCGAAAACAGAGCGGAGACGGAGTGGAGGTGCGAGGTGGTGGGTGAGAGGCTGGTGGGAAGCGACGTAGAGGCGGGGCTGAGGCGGGATGGTGGCGGGGCGGAGGCGTGGGAGGCGGGGGGAAACGGGGCGGAGGCGGGGCGGAGGCGGGGCGGAGGCGGGGCGGAGGCGGGGCGGAGGCGGGGCGGAGGCGGGGCGGAGGCGGGGCGGAGGCGGGGCGGAGGCGGGGCGGAGGCGGGGCGGAGGCGGGGCGGAGGCGGGGCGGAGGCGGGGCGGAGGCGGGGCGGAGGCGGGGCGGAGGCGGGGCGGAGGCGGGGAGGAGGCGGGGCGGAGGCGGGGCGGAGGCGGGGCGGAGGCGGGGCGGAGGCGGGGCGAAGGCGGGGCGGAGGCGGGGCGGAGGCGGGGCGGAGGCGGGGCGGAGGCGAGGCAGAGGCGAGGAAGCGGATACGGAAGAGGTATGGAGGGGAGAAGGACACAGCGAAGTAGAAGATGGCACTTCGGACAAGGAGAAGCGGGAGGGGTGGAATGGGATAGATCTCAGCGCACACCTAAGCGCCGTGACACAGTGCCAGACGGAACAGACAGTATCTCGGATGGAGCGGCGCGGGGCGGAGCGTGGCGGCATGAGGTGGCGGGGAAGGGCGTGACGGAGCAGCAAGCGACAAAATGAGGCGTGCCGGCAACGGGCGGGGCAGAGTGGAGCGGGGTGGGGCTGGGGCAGGGTGGCGCCGAGCAGGCGAAAGATGTAAGGAAGATGCCGGCGCGGCGACCGTGCTCAAAGGAATTAGCACGGAAAGGCGAGAGCGGGTTGCCAGCGCTAAGAGAACTGAGAGGTGGATGAAGGCGAAGGAGCTTACCGCCCCGGGACTCCGGGTACAAGCGATTACTTCTCAGGTGTTTGCAGAAGGTTATTAGAAAATTCACTTACACCTAAATGGTACGATAAAGGGGAAGAAATAGAACTTACTTTCGAGGAAGAAGGATTTAATTTCAATTAGTCTTTATCGACGATGGTGTTTTCTTTTTCTATTTGTTTTAAATCGATCCGATGAACCTAGGAGGTGTCCTGTTCCTTTTTCAAAATAAATGAAAAACATATGCAAAAACTTGTTCCATACTTGAGTTTTTATTATTTTAAAATTTTTACAGAGTATACACATTTTGGAAATATATTTGTCAGAACGGGCATGATTGCAAAGTTAGTAGCAGATAAATATTTTTCTACGTCTCGAAATTAATCCCTATGATGAGGTTTGAAAGCTCACATAGAAAGAAAGATGTAACGACAATATCGAATATAAGCATATATAATTAATATATTAAGCAATTAATAGTGTAAATTTGGTGCATTGAACAAATATACTCATTTCTTTTGTAAATAATAAACAATTTAGATATTTCTGGAGTGTTTATATTTTTCTGAAATGCAAATGTTTGCATAGAAAGCCTTTTTTAAACCAACTTTTGAGTGTTTATTGCAGCTCAACCATTCGAAATATCGAAGGAATTTATTAGACAAAATATGTCCTAAAATTGACTTAAGAGCTTACTTTCAAAGTTTCGTTGTTTCCTCCTTGGACACCCAGTATATATGGTTTATATGAAATTGACCTTTTTCTTCTTTCAAAGGAATTTGATATGAAGAATGCTTGGGCAACGCTGGTTATTTTGTAATTATTATTATAGTCTAGTTATTAAATAAAATGCAATGGTTTGTTAGCCGACCGTGCCCTCAGATGGTTATCTTATTGTCTCATGAACTATCAACAAACAACGGATTAAGGTGTGAGGAAGAGACTAAATTGATTTGAAAATTAATTTCAGTTTTTGAAATGCAATGAAATTTATACAAATACTTCGTCGATAGAAAGAAGCGTGAGTTGCTGCGGTTCTACATTATCTTTTTTAGTACCAGAGTCATGAAGGTCAAATGCAGCTAGATCCTGCAATAGGTCTTTATATGAACACTTCACGACCGTTAAAATGGCGGCTCTTCCGTCAATAAAAGAAAATGATCGATACGAATCCCTTGACATTAACAGAGAACGTCTGAATATTTTCACTACGTCGGCACTGTAGTAGCTCGCTGAGATGATTTAAGTATCGTGTATTTATCCAACAAAAACCTTTAAATTGTATAATTTATTCGTTCATTGTATCCTTTATAAAAATAATGTCACTGCAAAAATTTCAGTGAATTTAACCTGTAATTGGTATCGCTTTTCAAAACCTTTAATTGGTATCGCGGTCTGTGATACCGCTCACTCTTAATTCCTATAATTCAACGTATAATTTGACAACGAACTTATCTGCTAGTCTAAAAATTAACATCTGTTTTATAAAGGTTTATGATGATGCAAAACTTCGAGTTTGAGTCCCGGTCATGGCAGGATTTTTCACAAGGTCACAACACACATTGGGGAATCGGGGTAAGTTAGTCGAAAGCGAATGAGAGTCAATGGGTGGAGTGAGAACGAGTGTTGTGGAATGTCATGGAGTGGTTGAGACGATATCAAGAAACGAGCGGCTGTGGTGGCACAGGGCTTCAATTGATGTTACTGCAGTGCCTCTGAACGAGGAGTTCTAAGATTCGAGTCCTGACGGTGGCAAGCACAAGCTAGATAGCTCGGACGAACTCAGTCACTTTCTGGAGGAGTATTCTAGTGGTCGGCTGCTCTGATTGGTAGTTTTCTGTGGTCTCTCCGATGAACGCCTGGCTAATGCCGGTGCAGTACCTAACAAACGCGCCACGGATATCACGCGATCTTTCCTTCTTCCTGGTCCTATCTTCACCCTTTACTTACACACACACTTACATGCACCACACTACAGTAAATGACAGGAGACCAGTCGGGAACTAAGCTAGGGCAGTACTCCGCTAGTGGGAGATACCTGGTCGGGGAAACCCGAGCCAACGTTTAGGTCGGCGCTGGATCGCATTATCTAGCTGTGGATGACTACTGACACACACCAGGGGAAACCATTAACTACACTTACGGGACAAAAGACAGCCGTTGACGCGCCCAGAAATACCAAATACTCAATGAAGAGTAGGCACACCACTTCAAGCATTTTTGTCATACTGCGTTCATTGTTGGTAGTATTTGAATTATTTTCATATTCATGTTAATTCTCTTGCTTCTGTTCGGTTTTAGAATCATGATCATGAATCTCTATAAATATATGTGATCCATTAGTTTTGGTATTACTACGCGAAAAAAAATATTTAAAGCAATTGGTGTCGGTGGTATTTCATATTGCACCGCAAAAAAAAAAATTACATAACTCTAAAAAGAAAACACTAGTGAATCTCTAACTTTGTTCAGAGATAGATCTATACTAAGAAGGAAGGTACTGAGCCGCTGGACGTGTAGACACAACAATCAGTGATTGTTGCACAAGTTTCAAACTGCCGGCGCGGTATGTCAGACCGCAATACCAATTAAAGGTGAAGGTGACAATGGATGGAGTACCTCACTCATCTCGTCACAATTGTCATCCCCATCGTCGTAAATTTACTTTACCCAGTCAATCATTCAGAACTTGGAGAGCTATTAATTATGACGTAGTTGTGATACTCGTTATCTATTCTATATCATTTATTTTTACGATTACATACGTCTTGTTCAACAAATATTTTTTAATTACTTTAATGAGTGAGAGCTTACGTTCCTTAAGTTAAATCTTCAAAAAAGGAGCCACTTAATTCTCTCAACCTCTTACTGTGTCACCATTCTGTTTTAATGAAAAAAGGTACTCTCGGAATAACCCAGCGAATAAAATGAGGAATTTTTAAATAACATTAATTACAGTAAAACACAAACTTCAAAATAATATCTTGGATTTCTTCAAGTATACTTCCATTAGAAAGTATTCACATATTTTCGTAAAGGCACAAAAGGTGAAATGTCTAAATGCTATCTTGAACACAAGAAATGTTACTCAAATCCCCTCCTCTAATTAATTTTACATCATTTGTGGTGACCATTTTTATTAAAACGGGCCATCAAAGGCATTACCATTATAATTTCCCGTTATATCAAAGTATCACTCATTTATGTTTTTTATAATTCTATTTAACGTGAAAATCGGGGATATCTTTTGATAGATAATTATTCGTACTAAGAAAGTAAGGGAATAAAAACGAATGTGTAAGATTTCAAGACTTGGCTGTTCTTCTACCTCTGTCTTCTACTATGTATCTTCTACCTTTCGAAAATCACAAATATGTTTCAAATACGTTTATTCTCCACTTTATATCTAAATATTTAAAAAAATATTTTTGTTCTTACAAGGTATTTTTGAATTTGTAAAGGTTTATAAATTGGCCAACTCCGTGAAAAAGTTTCATATATTTTATAGAAAATATTTCTGAAGACTTCCGTAAAGTCAGCAGTAATCAAAATGCAAACAACAGTACAGTTGTAATTAAAAATATATTAATGTTTACGTTCATAGAGATAAGTTCATAGAGGCACAATATTATTTTATACTGAGTGAGATGTAGGTATAGATCCACATCGTTAAAAATTAAAAGACAATACGACGGCAGCTGAAAAAAGCCTTTTTACTTTGCCTGAAGCTGAAAATCAGCGTGGTCTATGCTCATTTCACTTCCCTGATAGAACGGCCTCACCACATTGCTAGCACCCTCTCTCTGAGCTAAAGAGCCTCCCCCGGAGCAGCGCTCAGCGGCAAGAAGGGCGAGCAAGCGGCGAATCGACACTGCGAAAGCAGAGGCGCAGGCAGAAGTGGAGGTAAAAACGGAGGCGGACGTGGAGCGGTTTGCGGAGGTGGAAACGTAGAAGGTGCAGGCGAAGGTGGAAGCTTAAGCGGAGGACAAGGCGAAGGGGGTAGTGGAGGCGGAGATAAAAGCGGAAGTGGCGGCGTTTTCGGAGATGGCGGAGAGGGAGGGAGAAGATAATAGATAATATTGAACAGCAAACTCTTGAAATCTTATGCATTCGTTATTATTCCCTTACCTTTAAGTATGAGTAATTATCTATCGAAACAAATGCCCGATTTTCGCAATAAATAGAATTATAAAAACGAAAATTATTGATACTTTGACATAACGGGAAATTACAGCAACTACTTTGAAAACGAGTTTTAATATAAACGTGTCACCATAAATGATATAAAATTAATTTGACGATGGAGATAAGCGTGGAGGAGGAGTGGAGATCGGGGCGGGGGCGAGGGAGAGGCTGATGGGGCGGAGACTGGGGTGGAAGTGGAGTTAGAGGTGGCGGCGGACTCATTGGCGAGGATGGAGGCGGAGATGACGACGAGGGCGGGAGCGGTGGAGGCGTATGAGCTGGCGGTGGCGGGGGCAAGGGCGGGAGCGGAGGGCGACTTGCGTTCCGGCGACCTTTCCGCCTGGCGGCGTGCCCGACGACGCGGCGCGGCGTGATGGCGGGAGCTTCGCCTAAAGGCGGCTCCACACGTTCGTTATTCGGCGAGTAGAAAGCAACCGCTCGCCGAATCACAAGCAATGTGGATGAGTTGCTTGCTATTTATTAAGTGACGAACATTCGGTGCTTGCCCCTACCTACCGCGTGTCGGTCTTTTCGACTCACCAAAGGAAGCGAACATTCGTCGAACACACGCTGTTCGGGATTGGGCAAGCAGGTCAGTGTTCTGCAAATATCGAGTGTGTGGAGCTCCATTAAGACAGAAATGGTGTAAGGCTGGACACATCTTCAGTGTGTAGACGAAGAGACACCTGAGATAGGACTTTTCTGTATTTTGATGTAAAATGCGTTGGATATGTTGTATTGGCCGGACTCCAGGGTTATTTATAATTTCTGCGGATCCTTGACGGTGACTTGGAAATGCGTGGGCGAAGTGAGTTAAATTGGCGGTATTTTTTGCTAAGCTAAGCTTAACTTCCTTGCTAAGCTAATCTTTCTCCCAACTACCTTAACTCGTACAACTTTTCGAATCGCCATCATTGTACAGCGTATTCAACAAGTACTCCATTTATACAATTTCTTTAACTACTTCTCAAAAACTTATTCGCGTGCTGGGCCGAAGTAGGGTGGGTGTGGGAAGAGACGCAGATGTGTGCCATATGACTTCGTACGAGGCGAGGGGGCACGAGGTAGTTTCAACTGTTGCAACTTGGAAATCCTGAACGGAACGAATTATTGATTATTTCGTCTTTACGGGCGCGTCATATCGTATGGTTATTGCTCCGGTGTAGTGCATGTTTTATCATGTGAGGTGATGGTGTTCTTCCCCCACTGGATGGTGAATACGGTGTCGACCTACACGTGGGCTTGATGGGTTTTCCCTGTACATGTATCTCCTACCAGCTTGCCACTCCCCCAGCCAGACCTGCTTGTGTGATAGTGTAGCGCATGTAAGGGCCTGTAAGTAAGAGGGGAATATAGGACAAGGAATAGGAAGGAAAGATCGCGTGCGTTCCATGGCCCTTCTGTTAGGGTACTGCTTCAACATTCGCTTGATGTGGATCGGAGAAACTACCAATTAGAGCAACCAGCCGCTAGAACACTTCTCCAGCAATTGGCTGAATTCTACCCGGAAATTCTAGACACCGACAAGGCTCGAACCCTAGGACCTCCGACTCAGAAGCACTGCATTACATGATGCCCTGAGCCATCTCAGCCGGTTGAAAGTAACGAACAAGACGCAAGAGTAGTTCTAAACGGGAACTCTACTGTTATTGCTCAAAGAAGCTTACTATAAGGAATTGGCCAGAGTGAATCCATGGTTGAACGATGGATCTTTTTTGGAACCAAATCATTTTTGGGGCCGAACAGCCAATTGAGACTGTCGAAGGTAGAGGCCGCATCGCATTCGGCTGCATCATATATCCGTCATCAATTAATGAAGTATTTGTGACACGTAAATGGAATCGAAAATATTTATACACTATATATATATATATATATATATATATATATATATATATATATATATATATATAACTGAGAGATACATTTGATAGATCAATTTTAAACGTAATGATAAACTTGTTTGTAAAAGAAACTTCACATTCCTGAGGTTAGGTTGATGTTTGCCTGAAATTATCAGCAGCTGGTTTACCTAGAATCAGTCATAAATTAACGAAATAAGCTTGTCTACGTTCATGTTGAATGGCTCAGTTCGATTGAATAATTGAAGTTCATTAGATGACGTGCTTTCAGTATGGACTTTTCGGACACAGTTTTACACCCATCTTACACCCATCCCCTCAACAATCAAATATATCCAAAAATAAAATCATCCGCACTGCTTTAGGTGCTTCATGGTACATTTCAATTGCACAAATCCACAAAGACCTTGGAATCCCCTCCAGTCACACAGTACATCGCCCACCTCTCCACAAGATTCTCCATCACGCTTCTTCATCTTTCCAACCTATATTCTCTCCAGAAAAAAAACTACTAATCCTCACTTTAACAGCATCCCGTCCAGATTTCCCAAAGATAACTTCCTCTCCCAATAAGATAACTCCTTTTCTATGTCCTCTTCATCTCAAGCCCCTTTAATCCCATACATTTCGCCCTTTAACGCCAAGCCCCTTTAACGCCATACATTTCACAAATCACCAACTGAAACTCCTAAGCGTTTCTCCCTAATTTACCATCGAGTAGCCCAATGGGAACATCTTCCCTCTTATTTGTTGTATTATTGTATGCATCTGTACAGATTGGTATCACACAGTTGAAGGGCTAAGTAGAACAAGGGGCTATCCCCCTTTTTTTGTGAAATTGAGTTATTAGCATCATATAAAACTTAAGATAATATTATTTTCGTGTAATATATTATTTAAAACCAGTATTGACTTATACGCGAGTGTATTATGTTTCAAAGTTTAAAAATGGACCGAGTTATATAAGGAAAGTTCAGACAAAACCCTCATTATCTCAGAACTTTATCAATGTGGGATAGTCCCTTGTTTTACTGAGCCCATCAGTTCTGTAAAGTATCTATGTACGCTGCATCAGAAAATATTTAATAAAAAGACACTGCTATCGGGTCTTCGCTCCAGTAAATGATTAAAATATTAGGCCATAAACGCACGTGTTCACCCGAACGTGAATTCGGTCAAACACGGATCCACTCTATTCGCACGATGCTTTGCCGATCATTCCCAAGAGTACGGGCGCGATTGCTCGGCTTTTGTGCAGGCAGGGCGGCTTTAGCATTGTGTGCCGTAGTCGACGTCTCTGCGAGCAGATTGCTTCATGGTATATAATCGTCGCTCTTTCAACATCTACAAGGCTGCAGTCTGTATCTACATCTCTCATAGTTTCTTTCCGTGCTGTGCGTCAGTTTAATCACAAATAAGTGTAGCTCTTGGGCATGCAGCAATCTTGTGACCGAGTTAATTTAATGAAAGCAGAACAACTATTTGACTTTCTTTCTTAGAAAGCATAGGGAATGTCATAGAGGTTTTAAATGCAATAAGTGTTTCGTTATTTTCCTTATTACATATTTTGGAATACAATTATTTCCTAGTATATTGATGTACATCAGACGATAAAAACGTGTCTTTCCTCCACTAGTAATTCATTAACAAAATATAATGATTCGGTTTTACTATTTATCGCGTGTGCCGAGTATTACAAGATTCTTACAATATTGGTCTTAATAATTGACTCTTTTATTTCTATCAAAATTTTCAGCACCTCTACCACATTATCCTTCAATTATCTACATTTCATTTTATCCTCCAGGCCATTATTCTCTTTTTCTGCCTATACCTCTTTCCTTACAACTTTATATTCTATCTCATATTCATGTCGTATCATTATTCTCAAAGCCCTCTCTTGGCAAGTGGTCCGAAAACGTACTCTTTTCTACTACCATTTCTCTAACAATTTGCCACCTGTCCTTCTTTTATCTATATTTGAAACTTACCTTCAAACATATATCTTTCTGTTCAAATTTAAGAGAAATGACTGATTCGCAAAAATAAGTCTTGGGCTTTTGCATTTTTTACGTTTAGCACATTCGCTGAAAACTTACCTGACTCGCTCAGCTTGGTTTGACTACTAGAAAGTTTTTTAGCTCAATATTATAAATAACTATTTTTTTAAGGCAAGGACAACGTCCCCTGGCTTCGCTCTCATTCTCCCCCCCCTCCCTAGAAAGGAGTGTACACGCGCAAGCTGAAGCGGCGCGAGGCAAGGAATAGTGGTTTTATAAGAAGATGTTTGCCAGATCTGTTCTATTAACAACCGAGATTTGAATTCTGCTTGTATTCCTTTGTACTTCTAATTATTTCATGTTTATGTTCTCTTTAAATTAAGACTTATGTACTTAAGGTTTTTGCCAAGTAACAGGAATATTTGAATGGATAATTGTTTCCTTGTTTTAGTTTCGCGTTGCTTTATTACATCATTAAGTTATTACAGCAATCATGTGAAAGAAATGGACAAGTATAAGTTAACGATTCTCGCTTTTTTACAGGTGGACAACTATTTTTTTTATTATAATTCTCCTTGATCGGCAGTTGTTGCCTTACAAAGGTTTTTAATAATATTTACAATAAATTTTTACATAATTTTTCGAGGGTCTTCCAAGGTGGGACCTCTTCTTAACTGATTGTTAATTTAACACTGAATATAAAAAAACAGTAAATGTACAAAACAATGAATATTTACAACAAAGAGTTTCTATTCTGTCTTAATGTGGGAAGAAATGGTCTGTAGTAAGAATTAGACTATTACGATTGCAAATTATGGAGGATGAAGGAGATCTTTGCTATGTCGAGTATTCTGGGAAAAGGATTTGAAGTTTTGCCAAGCTTATAAATTGTTGTAGCGGGGCAGGAGGGTAAGGATGAATAGAACCTTAAGGATAATTTGGAAATCCACTTCTTTAAGGGTTCAATAGAGAGTTCGTTTAGAATTTGATTGTTCCGTATGTACCATGGAGCTTTTAGTGCATTGCGTAGAAATCTATTTTGAATAACTTCCAGTTTATGAAATGTTGATTTAGGTGCACCTCCCCATATCTGGCAAGCATATGTTAGAGAGTGTCTGATTATATATTTAAAAATGTATATTGCAGTTTCAATGCTGGTGTTTGATTTTTTGTTGACAAAAGGGTACAATTTCAAACTCTTAATAAATGTTTGATTGGCTATTGAATTTATATTATTTTTCCAGGTGAGTCTGCGATCTATTTGTAGTCCTAGATATGTCACAGGAGCAGAAGGTGGCAGCCATGGAATAGGGGAGTTGTTTAGTCTTAGATCATTAATTTTTCGTAGTTTTCTTAGTGAAAAGATTTTAGCTTGACATTTGGATGCATTAATTTTTATTTTCCATTTGATGAAGTTGGTTAAGATATTTAGATCCTCTTGAAGGTTGTCTCGTGCTATTAATAGGTCTTTATGGGCCGTGAATATACAAGTGTCATCTGCAAATAAAGATAATTCCGAGTTTAATAGGTTAGGCATATCTGAAATGAATATGTTAAACAGCGTAGGAGCTAGAGGGGAACCTTGAGGGACGCCTGCCGATATGCAATGACCTGATGATTGTTCCATGTTGATTTGCACTTTAAATTTACGATTTAGAAGGAAGCTCTTAATTAATCCTTGCAAATAGGAGGGGAATCCAAACTTTCGCATTTTAAATAGTAGTCCATCATGCCAAACTATCGAAAGCTTGTTCTATGTCTAAAAATAGACCTAAGGTATGTTTGAATTTTTGAAAATTTGTGGCTATGTAATCAGTAAGTCTTAGACGTTGGTGGGTTGTGGAGTGATTGTTACGGAATCCCATTTGAGCCGTGGGAAGAATATTGTTATCAACAAAAAATTTCTTTATTCTAGTTAAGATAGCTTTCTCGAATATTTTTGAAAGTGTAGGTAGTAGACTAATGGGTCTAAAATTTTCCGGTTTTGAATGGTCTTTTTTACGTTTAGGAATAGGCAGAATTAAGACAGTTTTCCATTCGGTGGGAAAGTAGTTTAATCGTAAGCAGGCATTATAGATGGCTGTCAAAAGCAAACTATTAGTTTGGGAAGTTTTTTAATAACAAAATTAGGAATTTGATCAATACCTGGGGATTTTTTGTTTTTCAGTTTTGAAATTAAAAAGATTAGTTCAGAAGGAGGAATAAATTTTATTCGTTCTGGCGCTGTGTACAAGGGATTTGCTAGCTCTTGTGTTATATTTTGGGTAAAATTATCGTTTAAGGAAGAATTGGGTGTAAACGACTTCTCAAAATGTTTCCCTAGCAGTTCGGCTTTTTCTATATCTGAAGTAGCTATACTATTGTTAGATTTTAAAGGTTTACAAGTAAAATGTTTTATATCTTTGGTTATTACTTTTATAGCTGACCAAAGTGAAGCAGAGTTTGGTTGCAATTGTGAAGTAAACTTTTTGAATTGTGAATATCTGAGTTCTTCTAGTTTATGTTTAACCTGACGCGTTAGCAAATTGAGTGTGCGCTTAATTGAAGGGTTACGTGATATTTGCCATTGCCTGCGAACTCGATGTTTTCGAGTAATTAGTTCTAGGATATATTTTGGCAGGACGGGCAACACATATTTTTTGCGTGAAATTGGTTTATTTTTCGATGAATGAATAGCATTAATTATGATATTTTGAAGATTAGTAATAGCTAGGTCTATGTCAGTTGTTGTTTGTAGATTGTGAGGATATTCATTTGAGTTTAGGATATTAGCTTGGATTTTGATCCAATTTATTTTACCAGTTATGAGTGGATTTGAAAATTTAAATTCCAGGAGAATTTTATCGAAACTAATTAAAACTGGGTCATGATCAGAACACAACGCTGGTACTGTGAGTTGATTAGTAGGTAGGTTTATGTTTTTAGATATTACAATATCCAGTATGTCGGGATCGATTGTCTCTATATTGGTAATAAGTGGGTTGACGTGGGGCATGAATATTCCAGTTATTACTGCTGATTGAATTAAACAGTATTTTTCCCTGGGGAGAAGAGGTTCGACATCCCCGCGCTATGTTCTTAGCATTTAAATCACCAATACAAAGTATTTTGTTGTTTGTATTAAATATATGTTTTAAAATGTTTATTGAAAGGTGTTTACTGGGGGGTTTATTTGCTGAGATTATTATGATATCTCCAATGGAGAGTTTGGCTTTAACTGCTACCATTTCTAAGTCTTTGGATGAGGGAATAAAGATATGCGAATGAATTATTTTCCTTTTAATTATTACTGTTACTCCTCCACCTGCTTGGATTGAGGGTCTGTCTTCTCTGTAAGTAATATGACCAGGAATATTTAGTTTATTGTTAATATTAAGATGCGTTTCTGTTACACACGCTATGTCGATTTTTCGGTCATGAAGAAAATGTTTGAATTCATTAATTTGTCTTAATAAACCGTTGGCATTCCAGTTTAAAATTATTGTTTTTGGTTTATTATCCATTAGTTACAATTCGAGGTAACATATTTTGCAACATTTGCTGAATTTGGGGAATTATTGAATTAACTATCTGAGTAATGATATTTGCAATGAGAGGGTTTGAATTGAAAGTGTTAAATGGGAGAGATGAAAAATTATTTCTCAAAACATTTTGTGATTCCCTGGATGGAGTGGGTAGCCCAGAGAAATTTCTTGCATCTCTTGCAATTGGAGGAGGTTGAGCAAGGCCATTGTTTATAGGAGCTGATTGAAAATGTGACTGATAGTAAGAGGGGGGCTCTTGGGTTGAAATTTTGATTAATATTATTAGATGTTCTATTTTTATTAGTAGTAACTTTAGTTTTAAAATAAGAACATCCTCTATAATTTGCGGTGTGACCTTGGTGACAGTTAACACACTGAGGCTGTGAGCCTTTTGGTTTGTTACATTTGGTATAATGGTGTTTCTCAATACACCTAACACATCTGGGTTCCTGAGTACAATTGGCTTGAGTATGATTTAACTGTTGACAATTTTTACACTGAATAGGGTGATTTAATTTGTTTTTTGGTTTAATTTTAACAATGCTGTTAAACAATCTATCCAACTTGAAAATTTCTCTGTTGAGTTCAGTATCAGGTAACTCAATGGTACACATTTCGAGTTCTTCTCTTTTTTTACCATATAGTCTGTAGACAGAATTTATGGTACAGTAAAATCTGTCTAAACCGGAACCTGTACAAGCTGGAAATCTGCCTTAACTGGAAAATTTCTCCGGCCCGTGAAGTTAAATGGCATTTGTACACGACATAAAACGGAATTTGCCCAACGCGGAAACGGAACGGTTTTTCATGTTCTGCAAGGCGAAAAAACCTTCATAAAACGGAATTTCTGTTAATTTAATGCAGTTTCGCAGTGAGACGGGAGATACTCTTATTGGAATGAATGCATGTGCAAGTCTGTTTTAATATCTCTGTTCATGTTATGTGTTTCATACGTGGCCGCCCAGTGAAGGAAATGGGCTCCCGCTGTTATCGTAGAATTCGGCCTTGAGGTCATCTGTCTCTCACGGCGTAGGCCGTCGGGGAATTCCCTCTCTCCCGACTCTCTATGCGTGGGTAGGTGTAAGGGCATGGCTTCAATTTACGCGTCTCGCTGCCTCGCGTTGGCTATCGTAACCCCTTGACCAGAGCCGAATTGCTCAAGGCCATGCAAGGGTGTCAGATAGACCTATACCGCGATTTTCTAACTTTGTCTCTCAAGGCCCGTCTTCACGATGAAATATGTCAGGGTATTTCGCGTCTTTCTCAGTCGTGCCGCTAGATATCGCATGATCGCGACCGTATCAAGCAGCGCTTGCGATTATGCGACTTCTAGCGGCAGACCGGGAAAGACGCGAAATGCCGTGTGATACTCCATCGTGGCCATAGGTACTTGAGAGGCAGAGTTAGTAAAATTGCAGTGTAGTACTTTGGACTGTGACGCATTGTGCGCTGAAAGAGTCTGCGAGAAGTTCGGGTGTACCCACTAGCCAGTGAGGTGATGTGCTTTTATGAGTTTCACAACCAGTTTGACAATGATTGAAAAAACATAAAACTACATATTAAATTTTTTCAACTTTGGAAAACAACTGAAAAGGTGTTAGTAAGAGAGAACCCTAAAACGCAAAAACTCTTAGGTTGATGTTGAAAAAAGTAACATTATTTAAATAAACAAGTCATGAAATATTTCTTTTTACCTAATTGTCAGAAATAATTATTTTTAATATTCATTTATGGGTGATTTCTTCCATATATGAGTTTTTATGTTAGTATACGTTTTATAATTATAATAAAGTCATGTTACTAGTTTCAGGACGGAAATATCAACATAAAAAGTGTCATAAACGGACAATCCTGCCTAAAACGGAAACCTCCCTAAATAGGACAATTTTTTTTGTCCCAATCGTTTCCGGTTTAGACAGATTTTACTGTATATGTTTTTGAAAGTTCGGTTTTAATTTCATCATTTGAATACGATAGAGAAACGTCATAGATCATAGCAGACACAATTTTTTTGGAAGGATCTCTGTACGTAAAGTATTGAATTCTTTTGAAATCACAGTATTTCCTGTAATTTCTGAATTCATCAATACTGTTGAAGCAAATTGAAATGTGGTCATTTTTCACTTTAGTGCTGAAATATTTCTTGGCTATCTGTTTAACATCTAGTATAAAGTTATTAAATTTTTTAAGAATGTCTTGGTTTTTGGAAATATTCGTTGGGGGGATTTTAATACTAACTGTTTGAGTACCACCGTCCTCATCAGCAATTTCAGATAAAGGTTCAAATCTATTGGAAGTATTAATACCATGAGTTTGACCTACTTCATTACTGGAGTCTTCTTCATTTGTGGATGACCGTTTCCTTTTGGAATTGGGCCACTCGTTTATTGGGGGAGCACAGTCTTGAGAACTCGCATTGGCAATGTTTGATGCTTCCATGGATGTACTTGGAAGATGAGAACGTTGAAGGTCTTGTTGAATTTGAAGTTGAAGTTGCAGTTGTTGGCGTAGGAACACTATTTCTTGTTCCGAATATTTTTGCCTCTAACGTCGGCGGTTGGGATTCTTGGTAATTCGTTGAACTGTTTAAACCCGTTGGTGGGGCTTCGCAATACTGGTTGTTCACCACATTTAATGCTTGCGATATGATAGACCCCGTAGCGGGGTCGGTATTACTTTCCATTGATCACTGAGCACTCCTGCACGATATCGGGACAAAGACTGAATAAACACTACCCTTAAAATAAACCACTTATAACTGTGATCCGCCGCTTGGGGTGGTTGCCCCGCGGGGCACAAGCCGATCACAACGGGGCGACCGGTAGAGTTAAACACTTTCACTGGTTGAAAACCGAGGTAACTCGGGCGCAGCGGCCCTCATAGCACGACAGTTCACACAGACTGAGCTACTACAGCGGGACAACTATTTTAACAGACAAGAATTATTGCGAAACTTTTTACCTCAACGTAAGAAGTTAATACATTGTTGCACTCTTAAATAAACACGATTACCAAACCAAGATCTTTTCGATTCAAAATGTTTAATTTCACTCTCAATTAACAGTTTTAAATATAATGTATTTCATTTTAATAGACAATTCCTTTGTTTAATAGAAGAAATGGATATTAAAACCTGTAAATTTGGGGCAATAACTGTCAATTGACTTCTACAAGTCTGTCTGAGCCAAATATTCAGAGACGTACCCGGCAATCAAGAGCAATTTGTATAACCGTTACTTTTAAGACACGTGGCAGTTGGGGGAAGACAGGAGTCACAAATCATAAGTCCCCATGCTCACCCTGGGCGGATAAGGCTTATATATATATATATATATATATATATATATATATATATGCCGCTTGAATAAATAAAATAGGAAGACTGGCGGCAGTTGCTTTGGTCGCAATGCCTGCGAATTTTAGTGAGCTAGTTACCTTGCCCGCGATCTTGACCTACTTGATCTAGATAATTTCTCTCTTCTAAGCACGTATAAAACACATTCTTGACATGTTACTCATTCTCTTTTTCGAGAAATGAACTTTCTGCTCACACTTAACCTAACTCACAAGAAACATAAACTTAAAGATAGAGTTCACATCCTGAAGAAACTTAAGAGCCGGGCGTCAGGTAGTGTTTGAGAAAGACCTTAATTGGCGGCCCGCGTGCGCGGAACCGATCTTCTTTCCATAAGGGATTTAGGGAATAAACACGGATTTCGCGATAATATTGTGGAATTGGTCACATAAAAGAGTGATATTATAGATTAAAATCATCTGTTGCAAACTGCAATCATCAACAAAAAGCAATCATCCTACGAGATAATAAACTCTAGCCGTCACATTTTGATGTAAATCCGACGTCGCAAGAATATACTGAATCAACAATAATCTCCACCACTTTTTCGCTCATTCTATATCTTACAAGTCGCAAGAAACGACGGCACAAACTACGAAATGTGGGCTTAGCCCGGTTTAAGAGGCAATATTTACACTGCCATATTGATAAAAAAATTGCTTTTATTGAAGGTGAACGCTAAATCGAGATAGCCATTTGAGCAAGTTTCTCTGTATCAAGAAACTGAACGCTAGATGGCAGCACTTGAACAGACGGGGTCAAACCTCGGGTCCCGCTAGGAAAGGAGCCTTCTGCGTGAAGCGAAAAACAAAGGAGTGGCGGGTGCGGCCCCAGGGCAGGCTCTGGGCGAAGGCGCCGCGCCGCGCGGGCCCGTGGGTTGGCCGTGATCTCATCGGCGCGCCGGTGGCTTCGCAGGCGGCCCTCGCCGCTTAAATTCCATTGTAAGATAACGCGGCGGGGAAGTGCGCGGAGCGGCGGCGGGGGCGGGGAGGGGGCGAACAAGCAGACCACTCGACACGGAAGCTCTCTAGCCCCGCCCCCTCCCCGCGCGCCGACGCCATCGCCGATAAATGGAAATCACGGTGGAGTGGGCGGCGCAGGCAGGGGAGAGAAGAGGATTGGGGGTGGGGGCGTCAGCGGTACTCCTGCCTCGGAGGGGTGGGTGTCCCATCGGCGAATAATACGGCGCCGCGGGTGGGGGGAGGGGATCAAGGAAAATCCGCGGTGAGTGACTGCGCCACGAGGCGGCACGAGAGGGCGGGCGGCGCGGGCGGCGCGGGCGGGGAACGGCCAGGTGAAGGAGAGCTTGGTTAAACGAGCTGGCGCGCGAGCTGTTGAATGAATGACGGAAGTGGTGCTGGTGAAGTGCGGAGAAGCGGCGGGGTGGATGGACGAGTCGTTTGATCGAATGAGCCCGCCCACGCGCCCGATCGGCAGAAAAGGCATGGAAAAAGCAGGAAAGGGAGAAGGAACGAAGGGGCGATGGCAAAGCAGAAAAATAGGCCGGTCCGCTAGCGTTTGAATGTATGACGAAGTGGTGGTGAACGGCTGAGAAGTAGTAGGGTGGACGAGCTGTTTGGTCGAATTAGTCGGCCGACGCATTTCCGCCCGATTGCAAGAAAGAGAAGAGGAGAGACATGGGGAAAGGGTCAAAGAACAGGTGAATGTTAAGCAGAGAGCGTCAGCGAGTACGCGAACTATTGTATGAATGACCGACCGAATTTAGCTCAGACCGATGCGTCATTGCGGCTGCGGCTGCAATGGACTCTAGGGAGGTCCAAGGGTCCAGACTGCGAAGTATTTTCAACTCTAGCTTGGTCGAATTCAGTCGCCATCTGGAGGAGAAATCTAGCGACCGGCCGCTCTGACCGGTAGTTTTCCGTTGTTTTCTTCGAACCAGGCGAATGCCGCAACAGTACTCCGACAACCGAGCCACGGAGCGCGCTCTATCTCTCCTATTTAATGTCTGTTTCTTATCCCTCCTTATATACATGCACTTACACTCACAAGACTACTCAGACGTCGCGAGACCAGTCGGGAGGTGAGAGTTTATCCGATCTGCAGCAAAGCCCCGCTGAGAGGAGATACTTCGAGAGGGGAAATCCTTCGCACCCGTCATATAGATGGGCGTGGATCTCATCATTAAATGGGAAAGCAATCATCGCCACCTCCGGAGATAGAACTTTCACTATACTAGCTGGACTAATGACCTTAGCAGTTAACGAACCCGGAAATATCAATCAATCATTGAAAGAATGGATTGAAATGAAGTGCGGAGTGGCAGTGTGATTGGGGGGAGGAAGGATGAACCTTTTGTTAAAAGGAGTCCGCAGCGGCCACTGCAACAGTTTGGTGGAATGGCTGAGGAGATTTCAGGGGGAGTTGGAAGGGAAGGAGGGTTGAAGAGATGTTGGTTAGCCAGAAAAAATCAGCTGGCCTGCGAGCTGTTGAATGAATGACAAAGTGGGGCGAAAAATGGAGTGGCGAAGGAATCGGTAAGTCGTTTGATGAAATGCAACCTCTCTGCCGCGCAATCGATAGCTCAAAAAGGAGGAAAGGAGGAAAGGAGGAAAAGAGAGAGAAAAGGGGAAGGGAAAGAGAAATAAAGAGGTGAAAATGGGCGAGAGAAAATAAGCCGGTTGTTGAATGAACGAACGGGTGTAGAAGAGAGACGGTTGAGCACGTGGGCGTAATGCTGATCGAATAGCCACGGGGAAAAGCAGAGAGGCAAAAGGGTTGTGAAGCGGAAAATGGGCAACTGAGCGAGCGAGGGAGTAAAATGAGTTCGTGGGCGACCTACTTAAATGATTCAGAAGTGGAAGAGTAGGCACTACAAACCCACTGAAAACTGCTGTGATCAATATAAATCTGCTATAATGTTGCTGCTGCATTTTTGCATATCCTTATGTACTTTAATTTTATCTTTAAAATCTCAAGGGCTATTAATTTCGGATCTATATTTACAAACCCTGTTTTTACAATATTTAGATAATGATTTTAAAATATCTTGCGTTTCAACTTCAAATTTTTTATGAGGTTCTGCAAAAATTGGAGGAAGTAACGATTGAGCAAGTACGTCGCAAAAGCTAAAACAACTATCAAAACGATAAAAAGCTAAACTTTATTACATTTTTATTTTAGTTTTGTAGTTTTCAGAGAAACAAACGCTATATAGGTGATGTAGGTCATATTAATATGGAAAAACCCAATTTAATCAGATGGTAACAGATAAGTCTAGCCTCTCCAAAAGTATTGAAGAGCACCTGCTCTGTTAAAGAAATTGCAGTATTAATCAGGATCTCTGACCATTCGGCAAAATCGTTTGACAATCTATAAAAATATATTATCAAACAGGTTTAAGGTAACTATTTTCCCAGTCCAATTAACATTTTACTGATTCTGATTACTCTATCACAAGACACTTAAATCCCCGTTAGAATATTTTATTTGAAATTCACTTTACGTACGAGGTTTCTGCTATAATTACACTGAACTATATGTTCATGTAGTGACATCAAAATGCCAAAACACATGGAAAAAAGTAATACCAAAAGGCTATGTAGAATACACTGCATAACTACATCTGCTACAATGACTATTACGTAAGTGACACTTCATGTGGGTTACAATAATTTTTAGTTACAATAACTTACATTTTATGGATTCCAATAGTTAAAGTAGATATTTAAAATGTTTGAATACGTTGTTGTAAATATTTAATAAATGATCTAGTCTGAAAAAATGCAAGTCATAGTTGAGTATTGTTTTAAAATATCCAACAACATTTTTTTTCAATATATACCACACTACTTACAAAATGAGGGACGCCTATTTATGAGCTGGGCTGCAAGTCAATCCGAACCAAGGACAACGAGGCCAAGGAGGCGAGAACTGGGTATGTGAGCGAGAACGCTGACGCCGGTAAGGAAGCAAGAGAAAATGAGGGTGAGGGAGAGGAAGAGAGGGGAGAGAGAAGGGGAGCGACAGGGAGAAGGATAGGGCGAGAGCGTGAGTGCAGGCGAGTTCGCGAGCAAGACGATCGTTCTCCGACGACAGCAAGGGCGGAGAACGAAAGCAAGGGCAGAGCAGGGCGAGGGCGGAGGTGAAGTGCAAAGTGTAGGCATACGCACTGGCGATGGCAATCCTATGAGCTATCTATTCCCAACTGCTGATTCGCTAACCTCCAGAGGTTCGCTAGCTTTATAAAGACGGTTCACGAAAATTATAATGTAATGGCGGGATTGTAAATCCCAAACGCAAAGAAAAGATCATGAAATATCATTACTTTTGTTTAAAATAAAATATTAAAGGTCAGTCATTGAGAACAAATTGGCATTCAATGACATTGAAGATAACTGTATTTTGTTTTCTACTTACTTTAATGAATGTTCTAATCTATAAAATTATTTTTGTTTTAATTTTATGTAGATTAAGATCTCACTTTAGTTTTGTTGTTTGTAAATATTTTTCGGTTGTTACAAGGTTTTATTTTTAAATATGGAAACTATTTTTTTTATAATTGCTTAAATGTAGTGATTCCACAGTCTATTCAACGGGGATTTAACAATTTATTTTGGATTTTAAAAGGGATTCGCGAGAAGAAAGTGGAGGCAGAGCAGAGCGAGAGCAAAGACATTGTAATAATGTACTAGACCCAAGCACAGCGCTAGTGTAGCGTTGCAAATTGAATGCAGCCATGTTGGAGCAAGCATGTGGACACCGGTGGTGCCGCATATCATTATTTGTGTGCCTTTTGCGGAAGGGGAAGAGTCTGTAAGAGGAAAAAGTAAAATGGTGAAGCAGCGCGCGGCTTACGAGTGTACTAATCGTGAGACTAAAGCCTGTGTGGTGTAATTTCACAAGTGCATCGTTTAATTATGCTTCTTCTTCCAGATTATTGGAAGTTGCTTTACGAACCGCTGTACAAGTGATTGGAAGACAAAACTTATTGACAGAAGAATTGTCAGGACTGCTTGCAATGAGATAACAAAGAAGGAATTGAATACCAGTCGAAATGAATATAATACTGGCTTCACTGAGCGAAAGTCGTCATCCATATTTCTTATAAGGTAGAAAGATTCGATGCATTATTGAACGTGCTGGTTACTTCTACTAATTAATACGGTGTTTGTGAATAACAAAAAATCGATGAATTTGTTATTGCACTTAAAGAAATATTAGTTTTACTCTGAAAGTAACCACTTTTTGTAGATAACTTGCCATTTCTCCACGGTAGATATTCCCTAAATTCGAACCTAATACAGGAATATCGAGATTTGTATAGAGATTGATGGAATCATCAAGAACGCGTATATTTTAATACCAATTCACATGACCATTTAATCCAGGTATTTGCGTTCTCTGTACGTAAAAACTTTATGTATCGAAAGTGTATAAAAATTACTAAGTTTATTATTTAGTAAAGAATTCTAAAATTTAGCGTAATATGATTTACCCTTTTACTGAAAAAAAGATGCAGAATTAGTCAAGATATACAAGTTTGAATAGAGTTTGGATTAAAGGAGTACACTTTAAAAATGAGAACGAAAGTTTCCGAAAGCAATGTCCTGACATCAACTACAATATGATATTTTGTGAGGGACAATATCCTCAACCAATCAAAACTAAATACTTTCATGATAACCACTTTAGTGTGTTCAATATAATATGAACTTATCACTGACCGAACAACCTCATGGAGTAATACAAACCCATTTTTAGAGTAAACGATTATATGCTTATTTTTTGCTTTCAGAAGTGCTGTTACAGGTTCCAAAAACTTCGTGGGCGACGTGCTTTAAACAACAGTGTTATTTGTGCTTTATAAAGCTCTAGGATAAATATGTATGATAAAGACGTGTGATATTATGTCAAAGATACAAAAACATTTCGACTTTTTAATGTTATTTTTGCATATATTACTTTAAACAATGAGTTAGTATTTCAATAAGTCTTCCATTCTACGTATTCAAAACTTTGAAAATGCGGAAAGTTCTGAAAAATTTCGACGTATTTGAATTATGCGCGTAAATTTGCCTCCAACACGGCACTCAGCGCAAGCTTCAATTTGCAACGGAGAAGGACGGCCATTACCATAGGATTGTGGGGCCTTGAGCGAGAGACAGAACGAAGGCGAGAGCAGCAAGAAGGGAGGGCCACGTCGTAACGGAGTGGACGTAGATGTAAGAGCGAAAGCAAGGAAACGAAAAGGACAGAGCAAGGGCAAAGGTACGATTCGACACTGAAGGCGAAGGCTTGGAGAAGACAAAGGCGAGGGAACGAAGAGGACAGAGCGAAGGCACGATAAGAACAATGAAGGCGAAGGCTGGAAGAAGTCGAAGAGGAGGATACTGCTGAAGGCGAGAAAACGAAGAGGACAGTGCGAAGGTGAAGGTTGCGAGTAGTCGAAAGCAAGGGCAAAAGAGATGGCAAGGGAACATATAGGACAGAGAACGATGAGAGGAGAGTGAAGGCAAGGAGGAGACGGAGGTGAGGCAAAAGCGAAGGCGAAGGCAAGGCAACGACAGGTCCACGATGAGGGTGCCGGAGAACGTGTGAGCGCTGGCGCTGAGCGCAGCTGTATAAGCGATTGCGATGTATAAGCTTGATTGATTGTTAGTGATAACGGGCGCGTCAACTGCTAAGACTGTTAGTCCCGTACGTGTAGTGCAAGGTGTAGTTTTTCCTCGGGTGGTGCGGTGATCTTCCCTCGCTGGATGGCGGGATCCGGCGCCGTCCTTTCGTCGGATAGCTAGGTTTTTTCCAACCAGGTACCTCCCACCAGCTGGGCATCGCCCCGGCCGAGACAAGCCCTTATCTCCCGATCGGTCTCCCGGCATGTCTGGTAGTGTAAGGTATGTAAGTGTGTGTGTTTTTGTGTGAGTGTAAGGGATTTGTTAGGGACTGCTCCGGCATTTGCATGGTGTTGTTCGGAGAAACCACGGAACATTATCGATCAGGGCAGCCGGACGCTAGAATTCTCGTCCAGACAGCGACTGAATTCGACATAGCTGACAAGCTGGTCTCGAAAATCCTACCACCTTTGAGATTCCTAGGACCTAGGACGTCCCGATTAGAGGCACTGCAGTGACATCAGTTGCTGCCCTGAGCCACCTCTACCGGTACGGAGGCTAGGCGGCGGCAATGAGCGAGGCGGGCCGGGGCCGGGGGCGGCAAAAGGCCGCTGGGGAGCCGCAACAGGTGGCGGTGCGGCGGCCGCGCCGTGCCAAATGGGGCGATGGCGGGGCGGGGCGTTGCGGGGCGGGGCGAGGTGGGGCGGAGAGGTCGCGACGCGTCACCGGCGACCGCGAGCGCGTGTTTAACGAGGGCGGCGGTCGGCGGCGGCAGCGGTGGCGGCGGTTTGATGCGGCGCGCGGAAAGAGCGGTTTAGACACGCGGCCACTTGTTCGCGGGGCGCGACGCTCCATCGGAACAGACACTCCTCGGCGACCTGTGGGAGTTCATACAGAGGAAGGCGCTAATTTCTGTTCGTTTATGGCGTTCGAGAGTGGATCGATTGTCACACTTCCTACATCGTCGATGTACACGAAAACGTGGATCATCTAAATATTTTCATCTGGCAAGGAAGCGGTTATAATTTCAGCGGGGGCGTTCATTATTGCAGCTGGAGGCAATATTTTACTTTATATACTAGCTGGCAAGTGAAGTACCTTGAATTTTTGTGAATTTGTAAGAAAAGAAAAACGACAAGTTTTAAACCCATTTTTTACTTAACTCAAAATACGATTTTTTAGATGTTCCACTTTTCTTGTTCACCGATGATATGTGCTTTATTGCTGGATTTTTTGACATTGGCACACTTCGGACTTCCAGGGACCCAAATTCAATTTGTCTAGAAGTCCATACATTCCGTAACATCGGTTTCAGTTAATGATCCGTTATTTAGTTTTTTCCTTGGCTGAGAAAAGGAAGATTTCTCGTTCTCTGACCATTCGTCCGGAACTGAAAACTGATAATTCATTATCCTTTGGGCTGCGATGGAATTATGAGGGGGCAAAGTAATGAAAATATTTTCTTGACACATGTGTTGAAAGCTCGACATTTGTCACACTCCCCACAATTCGAATACGTTTACTCCACTTCCGTTTAATAGTGATAAGAGAAAACCTTCGTCTTTTGACTCTGAGTGCTTTTTAATAAACCGTTCGAAATAGTATTGAAGAAAGCATATCTTCTTTTCATCAAGTATTCATTTCCAAATCAATTGATAAAATTACATAAATCATCAATAGGCTGGAGTTTAGAATCATGTCACTATCATCCTTTTTTCAGTTCATTCAACGATTTTCATTATAAAACAGACTCCAAAATATTGGATTCCCAAATAATCGAACTCTGGATAATGGAGTTTCCAATGTATTTAACGGATTCTCTCATGCTTTATCAGGGCTGCGGATTCTACAACGAATCGTCTGGAACGTTGGGCCTTGAGAAACACTCCCAAGTCCTCCACAGTGACACATGTTACGTCGTGTAGTGAAAGGGGTTTTTATTATTGGTATCATCTCTGAAAACATGGTCGTCGTTATACCACCTTACTGTCGGATTTATGTGACTTACGAGAAAAGACGAGGAATTCTGTGAGCCTCCATCGTCGTATTTGTGCTTACAATTCACAACATCGTGTTTATTCGAGTGGATCAAAACCCTAAAGCATTCCAAAAGGAGCTATTCAAACATCTTCTAAATATAAATTAAATCTCTTCACAAATATTCTAAAATATTGAAGCAAAATTAATACCTATAACATGAAATAATCTACTTTGTAATAAATAACTTCGTAATGTCAGGGATGAGATATGTAGTTTACTCGTACTGCAACCTCTTGAAAGTCGCACGCATTCAGTTCGGGACTGAAAAACGAAAGTAAATGCTCAATCACCATGAAATTTACCAAATCATCAGTGATCATTCATCAAGTACTCACAACAATCATACATCATTCTCCAATCAACAATCATCAGTTCATCACGGTCCATGGGACAAGAAATCTAGTCTCTCATTTAGAGAGAAACTATGGCTGCCTTGTTTCAAGAGTTTTCCAATATTTTACTGTTTTTTTCTACAAAAGAAAGGAAGAAAAGAATTAAACTTTCGTATTTAATTGAAAAGTGCATTAAGAAAAATTACGATTAGCACTATAAAACCTAATGGTTTAATGTAAGACAGGAGGAAAATATGTAGTAAAAAATATTGTTCGATCCTCTGATAATTTGAAATTTCTAAACGGTAATGTAAGAGTAGTTCTTAAGAACTTTCAACATATTTTTTTGCGCGTCGCAGAAAATTACATGAAATTTCACTACGAGATTTCGTCCGAATTTCAGATATGTTCCCTGAAAGGCTTACGGGCTACGACCACGCCCAAACAAACGTATAAAACAAACACTCTGGTGGAATTCCAAACGCATGCATCCTTTAATATATCCTTTTAATTTACATTTTCCTTCTCATTTATTTTTCCCCTGTGTTTTCAACTATGTTCGGTCGTCATCCTGATTGAGGTTTTCTTGAATTTACTCAATCGCATAGGCTCCGGGATGGATTCTAGCCTAGCATTCCAGATATAAATGTAAAATCTCTCCTCAACCTATTTTTCAAATTGTTCACTATTGAGGCATTCGGGTATAGTGATGATTTCCGATTTTGCGAAATTTATATTATTGATTTTTATGTGTTGCTCTTATTTGCGGCTCTCTTTATATCACAAGAGCTTTCGAGTAAAGAAAAATGATAATGAAGAGTCACTCATACGTTACGTGCAACTTATTTCTTCATTTCACTTTCCTATGAAACTTGTAATGTAATTATTATTTACATCCAATGCCTCAATTGTAATTGTAATCTTTATGTAAAAGTCTTATATTTATTAAAGTGGTTATGCACAAGAGTAAGCTTAATGGCTTGAGCCTTATCATAATTAATGTCACTATTATTATTATTATTATTATTATTATTATTATTATTATTATTATTGTTTGCCCTCAAATAGGCCGTCTTGGACCACGCATGCATGCTCCCTGCAATTAGCAGGGCTCAGTAACATTTTCTCTGTGGCATGTAATTTATCAAGGGATCAGCATTTTAGCTCGATCCGATTTTTATCCCCCAGGATTGTTATCCCTGGGGGTATAGCAGATGAAATGATGATAAAAAGGAGTGAAAGTAAGACACAAATACACACCCACGCCCGCGGCGGGACTCGAACCCGCGATCGTTTCGTCCGAGATCGCCACGGCACTAATGCTTTAGCGATTTCGGATATCCTGACAGTCCATTATAATAATAATAATAATAATAATAATAATAATAATAATAATAATTATTATTATTATTATTATTATTATTATTCCTCTAAATCACGACTAAAGATGTTATGTGTCGGTTGAAAATAAAATCTACTCCAGGTTGCGACCAGCTACCTAAGGAGCAGATCTAGGGACTGTCCGTGCCTCTACAATACTTTGCGCAAAATGTGGGCTTTTCCAAATAAAGTGATTTATTGCACTTCCCAGTATTTTGAATTACCTGAGAGTTTAGACAAGTTCTTACATAAATTTTGCGGAACAAATCCCAGAGCTCTGATAACTATCGGGACGACCTGTGCTTTTACGCCTCACATTCGTCTGATCTCGATTTCCAAACTCTTGTATTTAAGGCGTTTCTGTGGCCACGGGGTAAAAGTTCTTATGTAAATTTTTGGCGAAATTGAGTTAGGTACTAAAACTACCAGTTAAGTATCTATAATTTATTTTAGTAAAACGACCGAATTGAAATGTTGCTTCCTTAACGAGGAAAACGCGTTGGGAAATAGCGTTGAGGGTAGGAAAGAGCGTTGGCTAAATAATCTAACCCTTGTTTTCTCCAAATTAAGATTTTTGACTTTGACGGCTTGGAGAAGAATGCCTCTCAAGGTGTCTCTCCGAGCAGAGCACCACCGTTAACTTCAGCAATTGGAATCATCTCTAGTGATGTTCTGGGGGTGCTCATTGAGTTTCCCCACTCGTACTTTTTAAGGATAGTATAAGTCACTAATCATCTGTAGAGCCGAAAGGCTGAACGATGTAAATTCAGGGGGAAAAATTAATGAATTGGAAAAAAAGGGCACCACCGCAGCCAGAATAACCTCTAAGCTCCCGATCGGTCTTCCGACGTGTATGGTAGTGTGGTGCATGTAAGTTTGTGTAAGGGGAGAGACAAGAAAGAGGAAGGATAGATCGCGGGCGGTCCGTCGTCCGTTTGTTAGTGTACTGCTCTGGCATTCTCCTGGAGTTGATCGGAGAAACCACAGAAAACGTCCGATCAGAGCAGCCGGCTGCTAGAATTCTCCTTCAGACAGCGGCTGGATTTGACCCAGCAACTCAGTGACGAAAATCCACCGTCGTCGGGATTCAAACCCTAGAACCTAACGGTCAGAGTCACTGCAGAGACGAGCCAAACTCCGCGCGTCCCCGGATCGTCAATGCCGACACAACGCAGCTCCTTCAGAAGCACGCGCATGTCACGGGTTTAGCAGAGCAGAGCTGTTAGTTACTTAATTAATGCCTTATTTTACGTGGCGAGACTCGGGTCATCAGGCCCGCTCTTCCGTCTAACCACGCCCTTTACTAACCACGCCCCCACTACGCTCCTTTCACCTAGCGGAGAAAGAAGGTATTATCGAAACAGGCGATTTGAATTTAGCTCAGAGGCGTCATTTAGGCTTGAGGATCTTTTACATGCAAGTAAATCTACTAACATGGGACAGCCGACTTTACTTCCCCTCCGAAGGAAGGCGTACGAAGCTGCGTCCGAGCTGCGTCCTCCCCCGTAACCAGAGCGGCTTCCGGTCGCGCAGAGAGCGCCCTCGCCCGAGCGACGACAGCTCCTGCAGCGCGCCGCGCCGCGCCGCGCACGAGGCGAAGGGGTTAACGACTGCGCCGACAATCACCCTTCCGCCCGCGCCGAGAAGGGCGACGAGAAGCGGCGGCAGAGGAGTCCTTTACGAGCGGCCAACGATCGCTCGCAGCGAACGTCCTCTCCCGCGCCGCGTCGCCACGCACGCCCTTCGGCGCCGCCCTGCCACGCGTCCCGCCACGCGCGGCGCCACGTGCCACACTTGCCCGAGCTTCCGCCACGAGCCCCGCCTTGCGCCACGGCCTGCATCCTGCCACGAGCTTCCCACCACCACCACCACAACGGCTAAATTTAGCTCAGTTTGCCAATGCCGCAGCAGCCACACTGGCCAGGAAGACGTAGGGGTTTGAGTCCCGATGGTGGCGGAGTTTTTATACTATATGTATGTTGGTATGCATCTATAGATACATAGCCGCTGCGCTGTCTGGAGGAGAATTTTAGCGGCCGGCCGCTTACGGGGAATGTAGTTTTCTGTGGTTTCTCCGACCAACACTAAGCGAATGTCGGAGCAGAGCCCTAACAAACGGACCGTGGACAGCGCGCAATTTTTCCCTCCCTCTTCCCTGACCTATCATCTCCCCTTACTTATATACGCTTATATGCACTACACTCCCACACATGTTGGGCTATTAGCTTAGCGATTGTCTCGGTTGTGGCGGTGCCACGCTGGTGGGAGATACCTGAATAGGCAAAAGCCCGCAAGTTGACGTGTAGGTCGGCGTCGGATCTCGCCATCCAGGGGGTAGGACCGCCTCCATCTCTCGTGATAAAGAACATTCGCAACATTAACGGGGCTAATGGTCATAGCGGTTGACGTGCCCGGAAAGACCAATGAAGACGAAAGCCTCGTGCTACTCTCTGCGCCCCGCCGCACATGCACGCCGGTCCGCTGGCAGGCCTCCCACGTGCCCTGCCACGCGCCGGGAACTCCTCCCCGCCACGCGGCGATTTCCGCCCCGACACGCACTTCACGCGGCCCGCACCAAGCCTCGCCACGATCGACTCCCCACCACGCCGTTCGTTACACCACGCTTGTCCTACTGACCGGCTCCCTTTACCAATGCCTTCCCGCCACGCACTTTAATTCCCGACCCTCCGTGCAGTTAATGAGGCCCACCAGAAGCCCCACCTCGCCCCATGAACCAAACCCCATTACCTCCTCCATCGGATGAGATGGTTCATTGACAGTATCCCTTGCATTGAAGCGTTTCTGACCGGAAGGCCCCACGGTTTGGTTCCGACGGCGAATTTTGGATATTAAATGAACTCTTAGTCATGTTTCAGCCAATCATACTTGGCCCCCCTCGTCCATCATATATCCGAGCGCAAACTACACCAGCGCAGACCAGCCCTGAAGAAGACCGAGAAAAGATGGTCGAAACGTCGGCTACACAGCCTGGTACGCGGCGTCACCCGGACAACCGAGATATAATTTTGGATATTAGCTAGAGAGCTGAGACGAATTCATCCATTATCTGGAGGAAAATTCCAGCAGCTGGCGCTAGATGCTCTAATCGGTAGTTTCCATAGTTTTTCCGATCACCATCAGGTTAATGCCGTAACGGTAACAAACGAAGCACGGATGGCGCGATCATTCCTTCCTCATTTACCTCCACTTCTTTCCACCTTACATACAGTTACACACATGTCGGGAGCGTAGAGTTTATCTGTGGTGTGGTCGTGCATAGCTAGTGGAAATATATGGAGGGGGAACCTCCAGCTTATCGACCTGAAGGTAGAGGCCGGATCTCAGGTTTTAATAATATAAACTCACCACCTCCCGCTCTTCAATATGCACTACAATCATTGAACTAATGACCATAGCAGGTGACACGCCCAGAAACACGAAATAATAATCAATCAATGTTCGTATGTTGGTTCTTTCTTCTATTTGTCTTATTGGCATATTTTTCCTAAATTCATCATTCGCCCTCAAAAGTACTTACATGTGTGTTATAAGTGAATTGAATTAATATGAGCTTACATTTGTGTTATTTTTTACACTCGTACATTTAGAAAAAAATTAAGGGTAGAATTAACTCTCTTTCCTCCGATAGTTGGAAAATATTTTACATTCAGTTGAGAATTACAGACTTACTACGCATGTATTATTCTTCGAAGTATGAATAATGATATCACATAATGGATTCCACTCTAATTTATAAATAGGTAAGAAAAGATAAAAATTGAAAATCGAAACTTCAGTAATTGAGATAGTGCAAGTAAAATTAACCGAAAGTTTTGTGTAAACATGCAGGGCTATGTGGTGCCATACAAATACAAATCGCTGACATACAATTAATGTTTTCATTAGGAGCGAATTTACATATTGTTTGTACTTTTAGATTAAAGATAAACGGTTATTCACTCCAACTTTAATTTGATAACTAACTGGATCCATTAACTCAAAATAACACAGGAACAATTATCAAAAACTAGATTTTGTGTTTTTTATTCAACTCTTACGTCTTCAGTAAAGATTGTGTTTTTGTAAATATTAATATAAGAAAGTTAGTAATCGATTTGGTATTGCCAATTTTTAGATTTTTCCTTTCACTTTTCTAAAATGTCGCCCTCCTAAATATTTATAGAGTTAAACTTGTAAACAAAGTTTTGTGTTATACCTTTGTGTGTGAATTGAACATTTTCAAATGAAACCAATAGATTCAGATCATGTCCTGTTTTTTGTCTTTCTACAAAACCTGAGTATAAAATACAATATTGAGCTGTCATATTGACGATTGTGTGGAAAAATATTACACTTACATTACATCTTTCTTTACCAAGTGAAATGTAAGTGAATATTTCGTTCATAGAAAGAGATATTTGGGGGGGAAAAACTCGACTGGGTACAGTATTTCATTTCAGGCAGTTAGTTTGTTCGCAGGGTTGCCTATCAAGACGTCACGTCCAGGCGTCCTTTACGGATTTCGCAAGAGTTTGGGAGGTGTGTAAAAAATACGAGTGCTCCACGTCGACTAGACTTTGATATTTCGAATTAGTGAAAGCACCCTTTCTGGCCAAATGCACCTCGGTGTCGTTAAAGGTGAGAACATTATTAATTTTACTGCTCAAACACGTTCAACGGTCTTCAAATTTGCACGAGCTGGTGTTTTGTTAGAGATTGAGTACACAGATGAGGTAGAGAGAAAATCAACATACGTATTTAAAATATGCTCACTCAAAAATTAACTTCCTGCTTCAAAGATGAGAATATAAAAGAGGGTAAACCCGAGCTTGTATGTTTCATGATAGAGGTTGTACTTCTATCTATGTCTTCACCACCTTCTGTATATGTCTTCACCAAAATTACATACTGCAGAGGCTTAGGGGTCACAACGGATATTTCCGTGTGTGCTGTAGGTGTTATATTAATTTTCTTGCGTAGCCTTCTCCACCGGGTTCTCTGTTGTTATAAGCAATTGCTACCACGTTTATTGATAATTTTGTTACACAGATGCCAAAGGGCAGCCCTCAGTATGTTTTGTGCCATCGCGCCATTAATAAGTTGCCACCACTTTGAATTAGCGACAGGATGTGTAAAACACTGAAAACGCAATCATTCTCAAACTAGCCAAATTGGCATGTCACATCCTCCAGCTCCCCTATTCAAACGATACAAACAACCGACAAGCCACCACCCATCACCCTATTCCCTCGCACGATTCGTCACCTTCCGAAACCCTCCTTCCGCATCGCACTCCACCGCCGACTGCATCCCCCCCTCCAGCGCCGCCTCCGCCACCGACCAATATTGACAAGCGGCGCCGGAAACCGGCAGAAGCTCTGCAAACGCACCTCTCCTCGCAGAGCGCCCACGCCCGCGCCCACGCCCCGCCCCCGGCCTTGGCCTCCGGCGGCGGCGGCGGCGGCGGCTCGGCGCTTGCAAATGAACGGGAGCACTCGCGGGGGCGGCCGGCGCAGCGCGGCGCAACTTAGCGCATTTGTCGGGGCCGTGCCGTCGCCGCCCGCCTAATGTAAGGAGCGGCTCCCCCGTTAGTTAGCAGGCCGCGAGCGCACTCGGAATGGACGCGGAAAGTTCCCGACCTGCGCCGGGTGGTGGTGGTGGTCGGGGAGGCTTTAGCGGGAGTGAGGGCAGGGGGCGGCGGCGGCAGCGGGATCGCAGGCGGTGGGGGCGAAGGTCATGGGAAAGACGACGAGGACGAAGAACATGGGCAGGCGGGGGTGGTGCCGAAGGCGGTGACCATGGCGGTGGTGGCGGTGACGGAGGCGTGGTGATGGCGGGGGCTGGGGCGGGTGCACGGACGAGGGCAGGGGCAGTGGCAGTGGTGATGATGGCGGCAGGTAGCGGTGGCGTGGGCGTTGCGGACGCGGAGGCGATGGCGGAGGCGGCGACGGGGCGGTGGTGTAGGCGGAGTCGAGAGCGGCGACACTGGGAGAGGTCTGACAACGGCCAGGTCAGCGTGACCAGCACCTTCATCACAACAAAGGACAACTTGGAATGACATAGTAGTACCGCGGTGAAACTGCCGGCCGAAGAGCACTCCTTCAAGGATTTTCAGTTTATTTCTCTCGAAAAGGTCCGACATCAAAAGCACCTTGTAACTCAACCTCTTATGTTTCTTCCGCTTCTGCAGTGAATCAAGTGCATCAGAACACACTATTTTCTGTAATTTTACCACACATCTTTTTAATACTGAACTCCCAGAGAATAGATACAGACATTTTATTGTGACAGAATGCGCAAACAACGTTCACTGGTTCTGTGAAACTTTTCCGAAGATAATTTACTCCTTCACATCTTAATTACGTGCAAGAACAAAGAATCTGGAAGATTGATTCGGCTTGCATCCCTTCCAACCTTTAGTCTAAATGTTCCTCTGATGGTTTGCCTACATGAGGTGTTATTTAAACGAAATTCGCTACACTTTCGCCAAAGTGCACTTATTCTTGTGTATATTTTCCTTGGAGGTTGCTCTAACAAAGGTTCCAGTGATCCTTACTCTATGTAATAAATGGTAAATATAAAAGGTATTCGGAAGCCTTAGACAAATTTTTGCCTTGTCGGCACATAACTGGGTATGAAACTAGCCACATGAATAAAATGGTGAAATGAGGTGATATACACGAAATATTGACAATTTTCATTCTTTCGTAGGCCCACAGACGGACCTTTAGAACGGAACTTCTAATTTATTAGGGAGAGTAAAACAAGCCACTGGAAACTTTTCACAATTTTCTCAGAAGTTGGCCCAATTTTTTTCTTATTGTTTGCTTGAATAGAACAAAGTGCACTTGTAAAACTGAGATAAATTTAATTTCATTACCCCTCTAAAATTTCGAAAATTCTTTGCAAATTTGAAATTCAAAATCCTTGCGCTTATTTTGCTGAAGAAAGTATTTCAAGAGATAGATAAAAATTAGTAGGAAACAAGTTAGAATATTGTAATATTGCGGAACTACTACGAATAATTTGAGAAAGTATGAGCTGTTTTTGCACCACTAGTTTGTTTTAAAGTTAGAAGTAGGTATCGTCAATAGCAACAACAGAAGGAAAAAGTTAAAAATTATTTTGTTCAGAAGGGGAAATATGCCTCTGTCTAAATGTACACAAATTAAACTCTGATGTAATGTACTCCTTTTCCAATTAAATAAGAGCAGATGTGGACATTATGTGGCCGGAGTTATCGCCAGGCCCTGACTTTTCCTCCCTTATTCATTTTCCTCATCAGCTCGTGTTCATCATCCCGTCAACTGTTTACAATCTCTTAGCTCTCAACTGCAACAAAATTCGAGATGAAGCTCCCCAGCCACGTTCTTACAGACTGCGATTACATGCTCCGTTGCGTTGCTGCGTGAACATTGATGATCCACGCCTATTTTCACAACGCTTCTTTCTGCAAAGGCTTGAAAGGGGCGTGAAGCGCTTGGTCTGAAAGGGCCGTGAAGAGCTTGGTCTGAAAGGGGCGTGGCGGAGGGAGGCAACGTGAGGAAACGCGGCAGGCGGCGCATGGCGTGGGTACACAGAGCGAGGCATGTGCCAGACCGCGGCCGGATATGAGCGGGGACGCGCTGCAGCCAATCGCGTAAGCGCCGGCGCGCGAGTGTAAGCAAGAAAGCGGCGTCTTCTTCACCAAAATTACATACTGCAGACGCTTAGGGAGATGAGCGGATATTTCCGTGTGTGCTGTAGGTGTTATATTAATTTTCTTGCGTAGCCTTCTCCACCGTGTTCTCTGTTGTTATAAGCAATTGCTACCACGTTTATTGATAATTTTGTTACACAGATTGTAAATTTACATTAATTAAATTAATAATAATAGTAATAATATTGATGATGATGATAATAATAATAATAATAATAATAATAATAATAATAACAACAACACAGGTCTACAAATTGAAACCATCAGGAATATAAACATATTTTTCTAAATCAGTTTTAACACAGATTACGGTTTTGCATTCAGATTTCCGCCTTCACTCACCAGTTTTCTACAATAGCGAATCCACTTATTGCACTAAAGATCGGTCATATTCAATTTCCTTATAAATTGTGCTAATAAAGCTTACTCAGAAATATGACACAGCGCACACCGCAGCGCGCACCTCATTCACTGTTCTCGAGACTCGTTTGCCAGCATCAATCCCAAGCAAAGATATTACAACCCCGTCGAACTTCGGTCCTGGCCGGCGCTTTGCCGCCCCAGGGAACGCCGACAGGAAGCGTCGATACGGCAGCGGCGGGCGCAGATCCAGGCTTTGGCTTACGATCTCTGCGGTGATGTGGGCGGCGCCAATCAACGACCGGCGGAGCGCGCAGCGGCGGCGCGCCGTCCTCGCGGCGAGGCCGCCACTAAATCAGCCAGGCGCATGCACTCCCCTGTTCTTCAAGCGGCCCTCGAAGGGAGAGGTGGCTCAGTGCATCAACCTGATGTCACTGCCGTCCCTCAGACCGGGAGGTCCTAGGTTCCAGTCCCGACGGTGGCAGGTTTTTCGATACCAGCTTGTCAGCTAGGTCGAATTCAGTCGATGTCTGGAGGAGAATTCTAGCGGCCGACTGCTCTGATCGGAAGTTTTCCGTGGTTTCTCCGATCAACACCAGGTTCAAGGCTTGATCGTGTTTTGTAAGGTTCAGCTTTCCAACTCTAGGTTTTGCCTCACCTGTGGCTTTCCACACCTGCATTACATAGACGACGCGGCGATAATACTTAACCTGTCAACATGCAGAAGAAGAAAAAAAAGCTTGCTGAAGCGCATGAAACTTCCTTTTTATATTGATTTGCAGAGCTCGTTATGATCGTTGCGTTGGATGAGATTTCGGTGCGAAGTCAATTGCGTATTCGATCAGGGAATATTCGCGTTTCGGGATATTCAAGAATGTATCTGCGTTTCGGTAAAACAAAATTTTAAAAAGTTTGCCGTTTTTCGACGCACGCTTATATTCTTTTCTCTCCTTACGAAGGATTCCGTAAGGCGAGAAAGTAAAAAAAATGAGTAATTAGAGTGTGATATTTCTTCAAAATTATCTGTTTTAGGCAACAAAAATATTAAGATAGGCAACAACCCCTTTTTGGACATTTTAGGCCCTATTAGATACTATCAGAAGGTCTATTTTTTCGTGATTCGTAAACATCTACAATTATTTTCCACAACTTCCTAAAGGAACTAAATAGGCATTTGTCCTAAAATCCGAGGTTTAGTAATAACTAGTAGCACTAAATGAGGAAGTTTCCGAATGCCATGCATTCCCTAGTTTACTATGCGGCACATCTCTTGTAAATCAAGCACTCTCAATCCGTTCTTCAAGCATCTCGTAGTAGGTTTCCAGTTTAACAATTCAATTAATGCACTTCTTTATTGAACAGCAACGGTTTTATTGAATAAGTAGTGCACAAATACTGTCGAGTTTACTTTGGATAAACCGCCTATTGCGCATGCGCTAACATTTTGATTGACATGTGTGTAAGAGAAACCATCCAACTTATTGACTGCCGCCGAGGATCTTACTACCTCCCGTTGTTCAACGCGCTGTTGTCACACGTTCTATTTCCGTGACAGTTGATTCTCTTCGAACACGATTGCGACACAGGCATAGGGCGACAATGGCGTGGCTTCGGTTCACCGTTGCGAAGCCCTTCGAAGCCAGACCTGACGATATTCCTACGCTTAGACACCCCGGAGTTAGGGAGGGAGACAAAGAGACCGAGAGAGACAGGGAGAGAAAGAGAGAATATGGGAGATTGTCTCCTTTACGTCTCGAAAGACAAGCCCTGACATCAATGTCATTTTCTACTCCATAGATTTATAACATTGTCAGATAAAATGAATACTAAATGACATTTATTACGGTCACATTTTTTACTCATATTTATCTCATTAGGAGACTATTGTATACATGCTTGATTTACAGATACCGTTTTTCAATGTAAATGCGCATTTTTCCCTTGTAGTCTGAATGCATGTTCAATCGGTATGTGCAAGAAACACATATTTCCAATAATTTAAATACTATTTTATGAGCCGTAGTTTTTATATTTTGCCTATTGTCTTAATAAACAATATTTTTTCAAATTGTAAATTATTCTGCATATTTAGGTTGACAACGTTTACCTTTAACTATTTTGACAAATTTGCTGTAACTGTTTTATATTATACGCGGGTTCCTCTCTCTCTTATCTATGGCTAGCTATTTATCTTTCTTACTTATTTATAAAACTTACAACACAGCAACAACAACAACAACACATTGTGTTGCCAACGTAACTGCTCTGGGATTTCCACTCCCATTTCTAACATATACTAGCCCCCTTCTAAAGTACGTTACATAAATTTATAAAAATGCGGATTGTGACTGGCTCCATACGGAAAAAACCCTCAAACATAAGCCTCAGTGGTAGTGTCGTCAGGGTCCTAACTACTCAAATAAAACACATATATGGAGCATGGCTGGCAAAGATGCCTTCCTTCTTTTAATTGTCAAAATATTCTCGAACCCCATTGACTTCTGTCTAATTACACGTCCACATAACATCGACGTAAACAACACAAAATAAATGTACGCTGAAAACACAAAACAAAAACAAACAACAGATATGTACTCGAAGTTACTTTAAGCTGTCATCTTTGAAAGAATGACTTTTCTTTCTTACTTTCAATGCATATGCTTTTTACTTTCTCGGCTTACAAATACTTCGTAAGAAGAGAAAGTTATGTAATCGTGCGCCGGAAAACGGGGAATTTTCGCCAGAAAAACTCTTATAGCAGGGGTCTGGTAACGAAAAATTGAATAAAACCTGTTGCTAAATTTAGAAAAAAAATTCCTCTATCTCGTGGTGTAGTCAAAATCCATGATTTGTAGCTTCTTGATACTGCAAAATCGATTGACGTCCGTCTGTCCGTCTGTCCGTCTGACCGTCTGTCCGTCTGTGGTCAACGCTAGCGCCTAAACCGTTCGGCAGATTTTCTTCAAAATCGATATTCCCCCAATCGTTTTTACTCGTCTCAAGGCCTCTGGAATTTGAAACCGATATTTTAGTATTTGAGGGTACTTTACATGAAGCCCATTTTGAGATTTTCAAAGTTAAAAGAAAATGGCTCCAAATTTTTTGATTATATTTTGTTGTTGAATAGTGCGAAGAACGTTTAAGGGAATGACATAGGTATTATTTTCGTTGATTGGCCCAATTTTTCGAAATTTACAAAAAACTGTTTAAAAACTGCAAAATTGAAGATAGAGATTTTTGCCTCAGACAAAGTCGGTTGTACAAAATTAGCACTTCAAATAAGGTCATGTACAATTTTTTGGAAAAACGAGTATTTTTTATCTAAATTGCGATTCAAATTTACAAAACAAAATTCTCAAAAACCGCTCCGAATTTTTTCTTTAAATTTTATGCACGTGTGTAATAAGGAACGGTAAATATATAAATAAACTAGTGGTGCTATAGAATGGCACATACTTTCACGCAGTAGTTATTTTTCAAAAGCCGATCATCGGATAAATTATTTGGAGTAAGCCGTTCACCGCTGCCTTTCTTGGTCATGATTGAAAGACATGTTTTTCGCATGTTGACAATTACCGGTTCCCTAATGATAGAACTGATACAATTACGTTTTGACTAAAATATATGTAGGTAGTCCGCATGGCAGTCCCGTGGCGCGGCTGGTTATGGCGCCTTGGGGTTGAGATCTTCAGTAAGGAAGATGCCGAGTTCGATCCCCAGAAGGGGATTTTAATTTGATGAATGTAATGTTCCATGAAAAAACGTTTAAGAGTGTATATACTTTATTGAAAATCATTTGAAGTACTACTATTCACGAATAGAATCAATGCAGATAAATAGACAGGTGTTTTTCCTAACTGCATCTTTTAAACAATTTTTCAACTCTGTTATTCGATTTCTGAAGCGTAAGACATGTCAAATCAACCATTGTTTAGTATATGTCTGTATGAACCAATTTAAGAAAAATTATGATGAAATATTGAAAAATTAAAAAATTCGCCTTACAAATACTTCGTAAGAAGAGAACGTTATGTAATCGTGTGCCGGAAATCGGGGAATTTTCGCGAGAAAAAACTTATATAGAATTGTTCTGGTAACGAAAAAGTGGATAAAATCTGTTGCAAAAGTTTTAAAAAAATACTGGGGCTATAGAATGTCAGAGACGTTATCGGAGATCTTAGTTTTCTATTCTCCTAATTGATTTTGTTTTTCTGTTATGATTGATGTTCCCAGATATCTTCCCTGAGCGCGTAAAAGAGATTTTTTTACGTTTTCTAATGCGAGAAAACTTAAAACCCCATACTCTATTATTATTTTTTAAGTGCATTTAATGTCTATCTATTGTGGTCGCAGATGTTTATCAGCGAGGATTGGTACAGGTCTTCCGAGGGAAGCTTCGGCGGTTCGTGTCCTGGTCGCGGAATAATATTTGTCAGAATTCTCTGTTGTCATAGGAAATAATAGAGAATTCTGTAAACGTTTTTAAAACCATGTGAAATTATTTGAATAACAAATATTGTTAATTACGATAACTGTACTGGAAGTGTATGTATATATTTGTTCAAATTTTTAACTTTTAACAATTTTTTTACGTCTCTTCTTGGATTTGTAAAGCGTATGTACCATCGTATCAATTGTTCTTTTATCATGCATTTACCATTTTTTTAGGTCGGTTCGATTCTCTAATGACTCTGTTCGACTCATGCGGTGATAGTGTGGCATAGTGGTATAAGTGCAGGTTTGTTAATTTTGAGTATCGGATTTCGGGTCTCGGTACGGAAAAGTTTGCTGGTAGAATACGCTTCTGCTGGTTTATGAAGTAGTGGAATAGCATTAAGGACCAAATACAAGCAGAGAGAGAAAGTATGTGCGTTGGAAGCACCACTAGTTTTAATCATTTAAAATGATTGGAATGGTCATTCTTTTACCCTTAAAATAATCACAATCTTGGCCTTGAACAATGAAACTATCTTCTTCAAAAATAAATAATCAAGAACGCGTAAGACTTTCCTGTTTGTTGCCTTCTGCGTAGTCCAATGGCACCAAACTTGCTGTTCCCCGTCTGTAAATAAGCCTCCACCAGTGGGTTGCTCGATTGCGCCGTCTCACACCATCAGTGACGTCCCCGTACTGTCTAAATTCGTCACCGTCTTTTAAAAATTGCGCTAAATTATTATTAATATATCGCGCGCAACTATACGATAAGTTCCAGTCCGGTTCTTCGTGGCAATTAAAATATACTAATGCTGCGAGTATCTGCCTTGCGATACTGTTTGCGTACGATGCAAACATACACCAGTTCTCGCAGCACCTAGTTCATCCGCAATATTGTCAGACGAAACTTTTAACAAATTTTCTAAAATATTCTGTCCGCGAACACAGCGTCTGCGTGCGATGTCACCACCAAAACAAATTTCTTCTCACTACGTATTCACAATACTTTAAAAATACTCGTAGAACTTTAAAATTTCACAAAAATTTCTATCCGCGAACACAGATTCTGCGTGTTAGGCAACACCGAGACCAAATCTGACACTCATTGTTGACCTCGATCTTTTATAATCTCAGTTCAAACAAAACAAACTCACTGCCATTCTTGACTTGTTTACGTGCTCGGGAAATAATCACATTTCGCTCATTTTAAATTTTCAGTGGTTTTGCAATGTTCCAAATTCATTAGAAATTCTCAATGTTTTAATTCCATTCTTCAATTTGCCGTTCTAGGTCTTATTACGCCGAAATATTTTATTTCACAACATCACATTACCCTATTTGGTCACGTATCCCTTCTATTGTTTTGCTTTAATTCTATGTTATGACATCGAAAAACAGAATTTATATTTTTTCCCAGTGTTCTAAAATTGCAGTAATATATTCATAAATTCGCCGAAATTCTTCCCTACAGCCTCGTAATTTCCAAGATAATATAACTCTTCAATTTTAGCTGTAATCCTTAAAAAACATTGATTTGATCTTCTGATGACGTCACAACTCGTAAACTCGATTGTTCTTTAGAAGTTTATCGTCGAATATGCTTTTTATGAAAATTACTACAGCAACGTAACCCGTGGTCCGATTTTGATAAAACAAACTTCAAAATTCTTCTTTAATTGTGCGCTATCTAATTTTAATGCCTAAATACATTTTCCTTAAGCTTTTCTGTAAATAAAAGTACTGTTTAAACGCGACAATGCCGTCGCTTGTTTATTCGATACTCGATTCATCTTACATAGTCCCCGTTTTGGTATATTCAGTCCCACTTTACGAGGTCTTTTTTATTAAAATGTTTTTAAATAATCTAGGAATGATCCTGGATCATTACATTACTTTTGTATTTTGTAGTATGTTTTTGCAAATATGATTCATTGTAACTAATATCAATTTCCTGTACCTGAATTGTTTGATATTTAGCAGGAATATCGTGATCGTTCCGAGTATTAAGTGCCGTCGAATCCTTCTTGAAACATCAGTAAAGCTGATAAAATAACACGCGTATCGGGTGCTCCCACATGTCACAAAGAGGCCTTACCCTACACATGTGAGGATACGAAAGAGAAAGGAAGTTTCCTTTTCATGGTATGAAGGTGAATGTTAAGGGATTGTGATGATTGTGTTTAAACGTGTTCTAAAGCAAATTGTTCAATGTATGTACCGACAAACATCCCATTGTGGAAACTAATTGAATAGGTGAGTGGAAAGACAGTACTAGTCCAGAAAATTCATTTTAAGATAATTCAAGTTATTACGTTTGATTAGATGATAAAAAAAACTGTTTAAAATATTGAAACAATTTTCTTATTTCAGTAATAATGTACCAAGTTACACGAATATGTTCTGAGGAATAATTGCGATAAAAACTTTATTAATAATGCGTTATAATTTAAACAAAAATTGTGGCCTTGTAGTATTTTTCATCAACGAAGATTTACCAACCAAATTTCTTTCCAAAATAACAATGAATCACAAAAATACCGCATTTTATTATTGTAAAAGTGCTCAGTAGTAATATAACTTGGGTTCGTCCAAATTTCAAGTTGAAACTTTAAGTAGAGCTTATATATTATAACCTATTCCTTTTCAAGATACTTTTTGTGAACATGGTGTGTTTTGACGTTCAAATCACTCGGAATAAACTTCACATAATTTGATGAGTAAGGGACGGATTTTTATGAAATGCCATTTTTTTCGTTTTACTTTAGAAAACTTCCGTTTAGTTTATAAATTCATTTTATGTTATGGCAAAAGGAAATGGCCTAATTTTATACGACACTTTTTTGCATTTCTCTTCAATTTGGACTAATAAGTCATTTTGTTACCCTTTCCCGTCATTTTTAATGCATTTTTAGCTAATTTCATTGATTTTAATACCATTTTAATGGGACTTACTTCAAATAATATTTATGGGATGCAACAAATTTTCTCCACAAAATTTTTGAGTACCTATACCCAGTGGCGTAGCGTCAGGGGACGCTGAGATGCTGAGCATCCCCGTATATAAGAACCTTAAATACTGTATTGATAATCTTACAAGTGGTCTGTTGAGCGAAACACGTTTTGTATTAATTTAAAATTGATTTCCTATGATTGAATTCGGCGGGCTGTTGAAGCTGGCCTCTGATTGCTTGGATGCTAAAATACTTCAGCGTCTGCCGCCACATTGCGACGAGCAATGACGCATGCGCAGATGGCGAGGTCCCCCTCTCCCCTCTTCACCCCTGGCCCAGAGAAACCCGACTGCTTTACGCTAGCGTCTACAGCGGAAAGAAGCTCGTTTGTGCACGAGAGCGCAGCACACTTCAGGTGTTCAGTAAATTATCTTTCTCTCTCTCACTCGGGAGTCCCCGCTTGGTCATGGGTACAAACTGTAGAAATAGTGCCTGACTACTATTTCTTAATTAATATCCAAGAAATTGTATTATCTCTTAAATAGATTACATATTATTTAAGTCTGCAATGTATAAATTAACAAATGGTCTTATTGCCATTCGCGTATAAGAATTAAAGCTGAGCCATTGTATAATTTGCTTTCAAGACATCGGCAGCCCTGACTGCTGTGAGGATTTTGTGGGAAGCGCCTACACCGTCGTAAGCAATCGAGATCGTGGAAGTAGTCCCAGTGTATCTGCCTTGTGTTGCGTTCGCCTGTTAGGCGAAGTTGTTGATAGTGACATTTTGTGTGTTATTGTTGAGCATCCCCAAACGTGTGAGTCACGCTACGCCACTGCCTATACCTGGTAGCATATTCGATTTCTTTGCTCAGAATTTGTAATGTAAGTCATTGTATGTAATCTAAGGTTCCTGTTAGTGCTATTGTGGTGACGCCTTTTAGCGCCATTGGCGGTTCCACCGATTTTGGAATAACTAAATACAGAGATTTTCTAATATGAAACCGTCCAAATCAAGAGTTTGAAAGCTGAGAACGAATAGAAGAAGCCTGGATTATAACAAAGTATCCAACAGTTTGAGTTGTACATCTGAACTGTTTTTGATAACATTTTTAAGTCATTTTCCTTCATTTTCAGGGTATTTTAAAAACATTTTAAGAGCATTTTATTGATCATTTCTGATGATGATTTAGGCCTTCAAAATCCGACCCCATGATACGTATGGTGCAGTTTTCGTTGGAAAGGATTTTGTGTTCTTTCATCTTAAATCGATTTGCGTTCTTGATAGCATGAGATCAATTACTATGCTTTTCTCTGCCATCCTTTGGAGATATATCTGTCAAAGGAGTTCTTGTCAGTCGTTGAACTTGAATGTATGATATTCCATTTGTGAATGCTTGTTTACAAACTGGACTGTGAACACGTTCTTTCAACGCAAAATAAAGAAAATTACTAGCACTTCACTTACTGTTCCCCTCACTTCTTGCTCTTCGGCACATTACAGAAACACTCTCGATCAGTTACAAAAAATAAATAAATTGCATCAGCTCCGTATCACAAATGTGAATCATCCGTTGCGAGCAGCCCGAGTCGCCAGACGACTGAAATCCTGAGTGGAAGAGCAGGTTCAGGACAATTTTTTTTTCAATAATCAAAAGAAGGAGCTGCCTGATTTGAAGTCAAATGACCTCACATTGATGTTTTCAGTCTCAACATGTAGTTCCATGCTTTCTGAACTAATTTCTGTAAAAAGATTTAAAACCCGAAAATGAAAAATTTTAGACTAGCACTATTTTTCCATTCACCAGTTCAATTATTCTGATACTATTAAAACTTCTTTTCGAAATTTCATTTAGCAGTAGAGAAAGAGCTAAGGGCCGTATGAATTGTGTGTGTGTAAAAATTATGAGAAATAGTTTTTCGACGGGTTAATTAATACACTGCATAGGTCACATTATAGAGCTTTTTTTAAAGCTTTTAATACATATAAGTAAACATATTTCATAGATTTTAGTAGATGTAAATCTGGTCCCTAATGATGTCATTGTACGCCCTGTCGCATCACCTAAATACTCTTGCACTGCGGCAAAATTCAATTCACGAAGTACGAATCTTGAAGACGACGTAGAACGTAATGCAAGATTCCACTCTTTTTTTGTTTTAATTTTGTTCTCTTTCCAATGAAAAGCTCTTCGTAGAGCTGTACATGACGTCGTAGCCCTATGTAGCGTAGAACTCGTGTTCTCGTGGCTTCTTTGTTGCTTGCTTCATTCACCTTCGCGCCGAGATAAGTTTTTATTGCCCTTCTTTTCAAAGCGGAGCGCCCACACAACTTTCTTTGGGAAATTTCTCCATAGAGTCACAAGCACCCTTTACAATAACCATTCAAGGCTCCTTGGCCAGTTTGTTAGCCTGTTCGTCTATGTTTAGATTTGAGATTTATGTCGCGGAACTTCGTTGTTTGTGCTTGGCAGACATTAGTCTTCTCGAACGGTGAAGTTGGTGGTTCTTAATGTTACACCTACAGCAATGGGGCCTTGTGTACGTCTACCAGAGGACAATTAGGATAAGAGCATGGTCTCTAAGTCATATCTGAATTGCTTTACATCAAGCAACGGCGCCCTTTTCTTAACACTTTTTAAAAGTTTTTTAAAAGTTTGCATCTTTTAATAATACTTAATTCTTTCAGTAATGGCAACACGTCATGCAAAATTGCATTTCAGAGGGCCAGGGTCATTAAAAGAGCCAATGATTGGATAAGGAAATCTTGCAGGTATCCCATAATCTGTGAAGATGCATTTGGAATTGTTTTACTCACATAAATAGCAAAACTTATGCGCTGTCATCTATTAATCATGCACCCAGTGTAGTACGAAACTCCAAAAATATTTCTACTCAAGAGAACAGTTTGAACACATCTAACAGCTTAAGTTAGTACACGAGCTTAAATTAATATTCGTAATATGTGATATGCAATACACAATACATGATTTGTTCACGATACATGACATTCATAAAGCATCTGTTGTGAAATAACGTTACCTTCTGTTGCTCTCTATTATCAACATGTTATTTTCAAGAAAGATTCAAGAAATGAGTTTGCTGCACTGACAGTGTTATTCTCTTTTTTTCAAAATGCTGAAATGTTAACTTCGGTTATTCAAATATGGCGTTGGCTTTTAAATCTTTTCTTCGTCTATTTCGAATCAAATTTAGTTATCTCGTTTCAGACCATGAGGTGGCCAAAAATTTAACCTTTTCGTTTATTATACCAAAGAGTGCACATTCTATGTGACACAAAAATTTTAGAATCACTGGTGTGATTGCTCTCAAATTTAGCACGAATACTTTGGAACGGCAAATAATAAAAGAATTGCGTAGTTTCAAGTCAATGTTACCCGAAACGTGTTTTAACTATAAGTATTTAGTTAAATGCAATGACCAATGCATTTGGGCGGCATTTGCCGACTGATACAGGGTGGGACGCAGTGGAAGTGGATTTTTTAAATTAATTGATCGATTAGTGATTCCAGGTAGGTCAACTGCTAAGGTCATTAGTTCCGTAAGTGAAGTGCATGTTTTCCTCGGAAGTGGCCGTGGATAATGAGAATGCGGCTGGATAATAACCGGCAGTGACCTACCGTCGGCTAGAGGGGTTTTCCCAACCATGTATCTCTCACCAGCGGGGTATCGCCCCAGCCGAGAATGTGACGGAGAGTAAGTAAGGGGTGAGGATAGGACAAGAAAGAGGAAGGAAAGTTCGCGCGCGGTCCGTGGCCCGTTTGTAAGGGTACTGCTCCGGCATTTGCCTGGGGTTGATCGGAGAAACCATGGAAAATACTGATCAGAGCAGCCGATCAGAGGCCGCTAGAATTCTTCAGACAGCAACTGAACTCGATACAGCTATCTAGCTAGTGTCGAAAATCCTGCAACCGTCGGTACTCGAACCTGGGACCTCCCGGACAGAGGCCATGCAGTGACAGTTGATGCCCTGAGACACCTAAGCCGGTGGAGTGGGCGGAACCGGAAGGGGCGAACGGAACAAAGGGGTGGAAGGAGTGGACGAGGGGAAGGAGAACAAGAAGTGGACGGGGTAGAACGAGCGAGAGGAGTGAAAGAAGCGAAAGGAGCGGGAGGAGAAAAAGAGAAGGAGCGGAAGGAGCGGGCAGAGAGAAAGGAGGAGGCGGATTGAAAACGCGGGCCGAACGGAAGGAGTGGGCATAGCGGAAAGAGCGGAAGAAGCTTGAGGAACAGATGGAGCGGAAGAGGCTGGATATGTGGGCAGGACATTATCCCAGGCCAGATATCGCGTGCAAGGCGGGTAACGCTGCTTAATAGATTATTCTGGTAAAGAAATAACCGGGCAATTCTAAGCAATCAGACCTTTCCATGTTGTCCCCACTTGAAGTTATTTTCACGTTTAAAATGATGATTTACAAAGTGCGGAGTTCCAAACAATCAACTCTCTTGTCATTTTTATCATTATGTCATTGTTTTGACCCATTTCCTCCTCACCGACCCCTTAAGCGACTTGACCTGCGTAACAGATATTTCCTTCGGCTTGTGTTTCCTCCACATTTTCATCCATCGTCTTCATGTAGTACCTCCAGTGTCGCGAAAATTATAGCTCCATTGGTTAGAAAAGAAATTAGCTCCATACCAGAGAACGCATAAATATACGTCAGAACGGATGGTCTAAAATTAACTTCCATCGGCCAGACACTACCTTCCTTTGTGCAAATTTCACCCACACACTAAACAAAGCAAAATACGAACCATATTCCTGCAATCCTACAGAAAACGACTGCACGCTTTTCACACAGTGTAATAACTTCGCGATTATTTGTTTAACAGCAAAGCAAACGGATTTCACTAAGAGGCAAAAAACGGCTCTAATCTTGTCAACTAAATTAAAAAAATATGTAAATACACGTCCGCCTGGGAAACAACCCCCATCCCAGCGCCGCGAAACAAATGGTGTGACAGTGTGACTACAGCCGGGGAAGACCGGATTGGAAGCACGGAGGGGGATGGAGCGGGACGGCGCGGGGCGGAGCGGGCCTTTTGTGTGGGCGGACTCCCGTTTGCAGTGCCGCATTGTCGCTCGCCCCTCCCCGCCCCGCCCCCACTCGCGTCAATGCCTGCCGGCCGGCCAGCGCCGCCGCTGCTGCAGCAACCGATCGCATGGGCGTCCCTCAATAGGAGACGCACCGCTCGGCGCCGCGCCTGCCGCGCCGCCCGTGAGACAATTGAAGTGTGGGATCGCGCGGCTTATCCGGCAGCCCCGTGCGAGTGACGTCACCGAGACTGCTCGATTGTCGCGGCAGCGGCCACCGTTGCCTCCTCGCTTTCTCCCGCCCGGAAAGCCTCCCCGAACTGCGAGGCGATGCAAACTCAGGGTAAAGGCTGAGTTCGTATGGGCGCACAGGAAAGGTCATTTGTTCGGGTGTTAAGAGGACAGGGAAAGGGATTCCCATTTTTATAAAAAAAATTAATTGCATTATGTGAAGAATAAACAACTTATCAAGTCTTCATAATTCTTCCTTTCTACAGATTTTTCTTAAGAAGTAATAACCATCCAGTTAGCGTGCTGGTGTATCTGGTTACTGGTTCATACTTAATCACACATTCGCAACTTTGATTATGAGTATAAGACCTCGGATTTTAGGACAATGCCTACTTAGTTCCTTTAGGAAGTTGTGGAAAATAATTGCAGATGATAACGAATTATGAAAAAATAGATCTACTGACAGCATCTAATAGTGCCTAAAATGTCCTAAAAGAAGGAGTTGTTGCCTATTTTAATATATTTGGAGCCTAAAACGATAATTTTGAAGAAATATCATACTATAACTCCTTTTTTTACTTTCTCGCCCACGAAGTTCTGCACAAGAAGAGAAAGTTATATAATCGTGCGCCGGAAAAAGGGGACTTTTTAAAATTTTGTTTTACCAAAACGCTTGCTCGAAATTCCCGAAACGCGAATATTCCCTGATCGAATACGTATTGACTACGCACAGAAATCTCATCCAACACAACGAACATAAGGAGCTCTGCAAGTCAATATAAAAAGGTAGTTTCACGCGCTTCAGCACGCACGCACTTCTTTGGTTGCGTAATGGCAGGTTAAGGTTTATACCGCGGCGCGTCGTCTGTGCAATCCAGGCGAGGAAAGCCACAGAACAGCCAAAAGCCTAGTGTTGGAAAGCTGAAGCTTACAAAAAACGACCCAAGACTTGAACCTCTAGAAAGGAAAAGGATCATTTCAAGTTTTCTTCTGTGTGTGTATGTGTGTACGTGTATGTGTGGCACGTGTGTGTGTGTATTTCCGTTCCTAGGTTGTATCAGCTGCATTGAATAATGTGAAAAGTAACGATGTTATTTTAAGTGCTTAAAATGTCACAATTCATGCCTAATAGTGCGTAATTTCATAATTTTGTTACCTATATTAGGTGCCTAAATCCTCACTTTTTTGTGCCTAAAATTCTGACGTCTAAGAGCGACATTTTTAAATCGAGAAATTACAAACAAAATGCAAGGAACTGAGTAAATAGCAAATATTTGCCGAAACTATCGTTAAGTCTTGCTTTCGCCACTTTATTAAGTTTACTTGCATCATTTGTGGTACAACTACGAGTTCATTAGGCATGATTTCATGAAATGCCTTATAAACTTATTAGAAAACTTATTATACATCCAAGTCTTTGCGAGCATCAGAATGTAAAATAAATGAAACAACAAATGAAAACACATTTTATATTTAGCGTAAATGCAAAATTCTCTATAAGAAAACATAATGTTGGTTGCTCACTATACAAAGAGATGACAAATGTCATAGGATAACAATATCCAAATACATATGTCAGTACTATCGCGTACAAGAGTTATAAAAAGGCTAGTGACAGAGCTTATATCTTACGTTTACATCCGATTAAGTACTTTTTTTACAACCATATATTCTTATTTGCCTTCCCACACGATTTATATCAATAATTCTTACAACATTGTTTTTGATGACGATAACGGAACAATGTAAAACACTAGTGACCCAACTTCTCCCTACACGCGCTGAACTGACACTTCTAGACTTAACAGCTGACGCTCGTATTTTTTTGGTTGGGCAATATTCAGAGCGCTCCCAAGTGCTTTAGAACCTGTCAAAAAATCATCATGTCTTAAAGTGTGAAACGTCTTTAAGAAACATATTTCTCTAAGGAAAAAGTCTCTATCTTAGTATAGTTGTAAGAAGACGCCCAAAAAAATCACACTTATGCACTTTTCAAAAATCTGGAATTTCAATGAAAAAATTACATTAAATTTAATGCAGTTTAATGCACTGTTTCACATTAAATTTAATGTACCGTGTACATGAAAACGGTATTAATGTACATGTACATTAAATTTAATGTTTAAATTAAAATAAATGTAGATTTAATGTGCTGCGGTACATTGAATTTAATGTATCGTGTACGTTAAAACGAGATTAATGTGTTTGTGCATTAAATTTCATGTTAAAATTAAAATAAATGTAGATGTATTGTAGAAATACATTAAACTTAATGTACATTGAAAAACTAAAACGAAATTAATGTGTTGTACATTAAAATTAATGTAAATTTTATACATCGGTACATAAATCTTAATATACCTTTCCCTACATTACAGAAAGATTAATATAATTCGTCGTTAAATTTAATGTTTAAATTAAAATTCACGGAGATTTGATAAATAATTATGGTATGTATGGAACACAGATACTGTTTAAAGATTTAGAAATATTTTCTTCCGCTACTTGAACTTACGTATAAAAAATTTAAAATATATTTTCAACATATATACAAAAATATAAATTTTTAAAATTCGGATTTACATTCAAATTAGTAACAAATAAAATTGTAAAAATCCAATAATACAATTGTAGGGACCTACATAGCATGGTAATTCTTTAGTTAATAATTTTTTCGAATTCACCGTAAATATTAAAATTTTTTCAAAGAATTGTCACTGTAACAAGGTAGTATTTTTTACGGCTACGAAACATATTTCCGAGCGTAAACGCGTCCAAAACATGTGAAGAAGAGAGAGAGAGAGAGAGAGAGATTCGGTCTAAAGAAATATGTTCCGTAGACGTGAAGAATACTTGTACATTATACATAACACAGCGGACAATACATCAGGCCTAAGAACCTGCTCAAGCAATTGGATGTCGCAATAGCTCAGTGGTTAGAGCACCTGCGCATAAACCAGAAGTTCCGAGTTCGAATCCCAGTCGGGGTGACTATTCGTTGAACAACTTTAAATATTAAAATACGTTTTCACGTTCTGACCTTGTTACGTAGTATTCTTTACGACTGTGGGGCATGTTTCCGAGCGTAAACGCGTCCAAAAAGGTGACAAATGCATAAATCCAAACGGGCCTAAGAACATATTCAAAGAATTGGTTGTCTCGATAGGAGACAGGAGGAGGAGATAGGAGTTAGAGCAACTGGACGTAAACCAGGTGACCCGGGTTTGAATCCCGGTCGGGGTGACAATTCTTTGAACAAATTTTAAATATTGAAGTTAGTACATGTACAGTAAATTTCATGCACTCATACAGTAATTTTAATGTAAAATACATTAAAGTAAGTATCATGTACGTAAATTAAATTTAATGTGCACGTAATAAATTTAATACACATGTACAGGAAATTTAATGTACTCGCATACAGTAAATTTAATTGTACACGTACATTACATTTACTGCACACGTACTTTAAAATTACTGTACGTGTACATTAAATTTAATATACGTACATGATACTTACTTTAATGTACTTTTACATTAAAAGTAATGTGGAAATTTCTGACAGTGTGCATCATTCTCTTAATCATCTTTCACGCCAACCGAAGATAATTTGATCAAAAAAATTGGTGCTGTTTTTGAGAAAATTTTGAAAATGTTTCTGAAAATAATGTAAAGTACCCTCAAAAATTAAAATATCCGTTTGAAACTCCCAAAGCCTGGAGTCCATTCAGATCGATTCGGGAATATTAATTTTGAAGAAAATCGGTTGAACAGTTTAGAAAATAGCTTTGACCACAGACGGATAGACAGACGTTTTGCCGTCAATCGATTTTTCGGTGTCTAGGAACCACAAAATATTGATTCTGGCGACGCGTGTTAGAGGATTTTTTTCCTATATTTAACAACAGGATTTTTCCACTTTTTCGTCACGAGATCCCAGCAATAAAAGTTATTCTGCCGAAAATTCGCAGTTTTCCCATGCACGATTACATAGCTCTCTCTTCTTACGAAGAACCTGCGTTAGAGAGAGAAAGTAAAACAGGAGATATCCACTTTTTCGCTACAAGGGCTTGGCAATACGTTGTTTTTTTTTTTAATCGAAAATTCGCCGTTTTCCGGCGCACAATTACATCAGTTTCTCTTCCTGCAAAGAATCTTCGTAAGGGCAAAAAAGTAAAAGCACCAATGAAACAGCCGTTGTGAGAGGGCGTGTGGTGCGTGTTGCAGAGCAGCGAGCAGCATGGCGCCCCCGTGCCGGAGGAGCAGCCCGCGGCCGCGCCGCCGCAGCCGCCACGCCCCCGCCGCGCTGCTGCTGGCGCTGCTGGCCGCCTGCACCGTCGCCGCAGAGGCCGCCAAGCGCGTCGATTGCAGGTGACGTACCCACCACCATCACCCGCCCCGCACCGCACCGGCTGAGGTGGTTTAGGGCATCGAGTGATGTCACTGCAGTGTTTCTGACCGGGAGGCACAGTTTAGTACAACAGTTGTGAAGCTCTAAAGGGAGAAGAATTCATCCGTTTGACAGCTCGTACGATACTAGCGCTCCTGGTGGCCAGCAAGAGGCTCTTTCAGCCTACAGCTCTATTTTCTTTCTTTTCTTCAAAATAGACATTTCAACGAACATGAGACAACGAACATGAGACAACGAACATGAGACCATTCTCTTAAGCTTCCTTTATGCTATCTAATGTCCCAATTTAATAAAAAAATGTTGTGCCGCTTTTTAAGAAAAAATGCTTTAAAGAAAATAAAAATTGCCTATGTTTGACACAAAATTTCACAAAAATATGCACGTTTTTTAAAATTCGGACATCTTATTTAAAGATCTGTTTTTGATCAATACATTTCATTAAAAAATGTATCTTCATAATTGTAGTTGTAGGAAGATGCTGAAAAAATCATGCATTTTTTTTTAATTTTCAGGAAATAAGAAATATCTAGGAGCCATAAAACATGGATCCTGGCTTCATCACGTGTTAGAGGATTTTTTTTCTAAATTTAGCACCTGGATTTATCCACTTTTTCGTTACCAGGGCCCAGTAATAAGATTTTTTCTGCCGAAAATTCCCCGTTTTTTCGCGCAGCATTTCATAACTTTCTCTTCCTAAGAAGTTCCTTCTGAAACGCGAGAAAGTAAAAATAACGCGAAAACCACATAGAAAGAAAACGAGGAAACATTGGAATCGGCTTATTGCAAATGCGCTTTGAAATAACATTCACGATCAATTTTGTTAACGCTTTCCTTTCTTTATCTTTACGAAACCTAAAGAAGGATACTTTTGGCGAATTCTTTTCATTGTTGCAACAATTTATAGCATACTACAGGAATTTCCGTATGTTGTTTGCATTTTTAATTGTGGATCAATGTATACAGAACGCAGATGTGATCTGTCATAATTTAAATAATAAATGGCAAGTGAGCTAAGAGCGGATAATAATAATATTCAATCGATTCAACTCACTGCATCAAAATTGTATCGCTATCACATACCATCAAGTAAACCACGCGTTAACGGCATGCAAAAATTTATGCCGCACCTCAATGGTGTTGCTGCCTGTTGCTCGCCACTGGGAGCGCTGAGGTCGCAGGAATGAAAAAATCATAGGGAGCTTCGCAACTGTTATACTAACCTGTGGTACTATAATATTAGAGTTCCGACGTTGTGGCAGTATTTTCGACTGTAGCTAGACAACTGGGTCGAGTTCGGCTGCCCTCTGGAGGAGAATTCTAGCGGCCGGTTGCTCTCGTCGGTAGTTTACCTTGGTTTCTCCGTTCAACACCAAGCATGTATCTGAGCAGAACCCTAACAAACGGACCGCTTCTTAGGGTTTATTTCCTTCCTCTTCTTTGTTCTCTCCTCGCCTCTTACCGGCCAAGGTGGCTCAGGGCATCAAGTGATATCACTGCAGCCTCTGACCGGGAGGTCCCAGATTTAAATCCTGACGGTGGCAGGATTTTCGACACTAGCTTGACAGCTAGGTCGAGTTTTGTCGATGTCTGGAGGAGAATTCTAGCGCCTAGCTTTTCCGATAGTTTTCCGTGGTCTCTCCTATCAACACCAGACCCATGTCGGAGCAGAACCCTAACAAACGGATCACGGGCTGCGCGCGCTCTTTCATTCCTCTTCCTTGTCTTATCCTCATCCGTCACTTACGCACACTCACATCCCGTGTACTACACTACCACACCTTTTGGGAAACCATTTGGGACCTTAGAGCTTGTACCGACTGGGGCGGTGCCCCCCGGTTGGGGAAATCCTCTCAAGCTGACGAGTAGGTTGGTGCCGGATCTCACCAACCAGTGGGGGAAGATCACCGCCTCTCCCGTGATAAACCAAATCACTACACTTTCAGGACCATATTAGTTGTCGCGCCCAGAAACCCGAAAATATCAATCAACCAACACCTCCCTCATCACCTCCAACATTATCACCGACATTATCGCCTCCACACGACACCCCTACATTCATCATCACTACCACCATCGCTTTTAACACCAGCAATACACCACCTCCTGTATCATCAAAATCACCGCCACCATTATTGCCATCACCAACAACACCGCCACTACATCTATCACTTTCCCTACCACCTCCACCACTGCGATCTCCTGCATCGCCACCTCCACACATCTCGGGCTAGTGAAATTATCACTGATTATACTTCGGTTTTTCTTTCTTGGCGCACGATGGGGTGTCATAAAAATGGAATCTCTCACGTTATTTCGCGTCGTTCTCCGTTGTGCCGCCAGGAGTCGCATGATCGCCAGCACTGCTCGATACAGTCGCGATCATGTGACTCCTAGCGGCACAACCGAGAACAACGCAAAATACCGTGAGATATTCCATTTTATTGACACACCCCCGTGCTCCAAGAAAGAAAAACCGAAGTATAATCAGCGACAATTTCACTAGCCCGAGATGTGCATAAGTTTTCGTAGAAATCACTATGTGTTATGAGAGGAGGTATATTCAGTTTTCTGAATTTGCTCATAATATATAAGCCAACGGGCTTTTCAAATTCTTAAAAACTGTTTTTATTGAATTATAATTTTTGGAAATGCGAGCAGCTCATTTCCAGGAAATAGAAAATACTACTTTTCAAGTTGTTGATGATTCTTTCTTGACTGTTGCATCCTCTGCTTCCAGAAAATTCGTGTTTGCGCCCATGTGCCGTGGAGTGGCTGCGAAAAGAGCGTCCGCACCTGCCCTGCTCCCCGACGCAGCCAGGTAAGCCACCCACACAACGGCACCAGAGACAGGTCGAAATATACAATTAGAGCAGTGGTGCTTTTTAAAGAAAGGTTACATTATTTTGGTGCAAATGTCTTGCATTTCCAGAAGCCAACTCGGAACGTTGGAGCAGGTCTTAGGCCTGGGCACGGTACCACCGCCACCGGGAGCGGGCCCTGGAGACTTGGTCTGGGGTCCCCCCGAGCCTCCGCGCAGAACACAACAGGTAAATGGTTATATGGAGGGGGCAGTGGCTACTTGTTATTTAGAAATGAGTATCTTTAAGACATTTTATTTTATTACGAGATTGAAGAATTATCAAACGAGGCTGTTAGGCTGAACATGCACAATCAAATTTCAGTTAAGTATATTTTTTTATTGCCTTTTGTTACAGACAATTAACATTTTTTTTTTTACACTTTACTCTTTCATATTTATCAGTTTGTCAGAAACGAATGTTTTGGAATATAGAAAATGCTTTCTACAACACAAGACGTAATTTCAGCATCCACCAAAAATGAAATTTCAGACAGTGTGTGGTCAAATTCTGCATTTTCTGATTTTTAATGACAAATAACGGTTTTTTTTTTATATGTTGGAGGAATTTCTCTTCAGGATTTGAATTTAACACTTAATATATTTTCTCCTTGGCAGTCACTCCCACATCTCCAAACACTAATTCCAAAAACATTTTAATGTCTTCAACAATTTTGATTTTTTAATGGTGAAAAAGTACACATATTTTTAAATGAGTTTGCCAAAAAAGATATAGTTACAAAGTTTGAAAGCTCTACGAAGCTTAAATAAAAATATACATTTGGATGGAAATCCAAATGTATATTTTTATTGTAAGATGTTACACTCATACATTTTATCCTCTTGCACAAATTTGAAAAAATATAATTTTCATGCAAGTATATTACATTTGTCTATTCATTCTGGGAATAGTGAGACACTGATGTTGATACTAGTTCATAAAAGGCCCTTGATTATTAGAAATCTATTTTAATAATAATTAAGAAATTGATTAATTATTATTGTTAAATAAGCCATGTATTATTAGAACACCTTCATAATAAAATTACAAAATCAATGTTTCATTGAGGTTGACTTTAAATAACCAAAGTGGATAAAGACATTCACATGTGGACTCAAATTCTATTTTCTTTTCCGTAGAATTTACTGGCATTTATATTGAACACTTTTCGTCTAAAATACTCATGACAGCTTTTTTTTCATTGGTAATTTACTTAAAAATATTTGCAAAAGTCATGGAAATTCCATGTGAATGAACATGCAATTTCTTATTGTCAGGATAGTCATAGGAAATAAAATGTATTGCACCTGGTGCATTGAGAAATACTGCAAGCTTCATTTCTTTATTTTCCACATACCTGGGTATTGTACTGAGTACAAGATCTACTACATACAGGAGAGAGATCTTCCAGGTCTATGACAAAGAAAACTCTGTTTCTACACATCTAGTACAGGAGAATTATTCTTGCTTTGACGAATTGTCCAATGTTAACTTTCTCATTTTGTCCGTTATTTAAAAATATTCCTTTTTCTAGGCATTATACGACCTGTTGGCGGCTGCTGCAGTTGCTCCAGCCACTTCCCCTGGTGATTACGACTACTGACTTCAACCTCACAACTGCTGTAGCAACGAGCCCTGAGGGAGAATAAACCAGCAACATCATACCGCATAACTTGTTTTGTTCCAATGTCCATTTTTCCAATTGCTTGAATTCAAATCTTCCAAATGAAGTACAATCAATTTCTTTCCTATCCCCTTTATTGTACATTCTCTATTACAATTTTTACAATTAATCATAATTCAAAAACAAATCGATATGAAATGCAGTGAAGTCAACATTTCATACAAGTGATCAGCAGTTTGTAGGACTAGAATTCATGAAATACAAGACAGTAGAAAATTTACCTTTGTTGACAAAGACCTTTTACCACGAAAAATATAACACTTACAAAAGAACTCAAATTCTTGAACTTTTCAATATCCTGACACTAACAAGTAGAGAACAGAAAAAAATCCCTAAGCAGAATCACCAGTGTGAGATATGTATAAAAAAATAAAAATAAATTTTTTAATCAAAGGGTCCAAAACCTTTTCTTGTAATATACCACCATCATCTCTGAATAATCCTTGCTACACAAATAATTTAATTTAATATTAATTATAAACCATTGTAAGACTTGTACATATTCTTTGTTTATTTAATATACTACAATTGCACTAAGTAAAGTTGGTGAAAACCTACCGGTAATCTTTAAATTATCTATTATATAAAACAAATTTCACTAAAGAAAGATATATTGCCTTTATTTTTTCAATACTAAATTTGTAACCACATTTTTTTTTAAGAAAGCTTGATTTTTCTTTTTTATAAAAAAAAAGCTTGGATAGGATTTGATTTCTCAACTATTCTGGTTCAGATTCTGGAATTTGTTCATGTCAAATTGCATGGTACTTAAAGTTGCCCATTAATACTTTTATGTACTTAATTCAAGATAACTTTTTGATAACAAGATCTTTGAATCAAAATTGTATGGACTGAATTTCATAATTTAGTACTTTCATTTCAGACAAGCTAACTACACAAATTCAAAAGTACTTTCAAATTGACACTATTTTTTATTATTACAACACTATATTTGAACTGGTGAGGTCAGCTGCTCGTATTATTGAAAGCAGTGGATGAGGAGTAGTGCAATCAAAAGTGAAGTTTTCCTTGCAGAGATTTCCTTGGATTGTTAACATCAGGATTTTTCTAAGAGCAAACAGGTAATTGTAATGCCAGCTAATAGACAAGTATTTGTAGGGGATGTACTCTGTAGGATGGTCCCCCAAAAATTTATTTCCAAACATAGTAATAATTTTTTGTATAATCAACTATGATAACTATTGAAGTATAATAAATGTAAGTAAATTTTGAAGATGTTAATGTTCCATTAAGGCAAATTAGTTACTGCTCACCTTGATGATTTACCCAATTAAATAAGGTTATTCTTGTGACCATTTGCCTGAATTTAATAGATTATAGTATCCTTTAATTACAGACAGTCAAATAGGTAATATGTTTATTACATTATAAGATACAAAGTTTCACAGACCGATAAGTCTGCTTCTTCAGGTACATCAGGTACTCTATGAGCCTAGAAGAAGTGCCAGACTTATATCTGAAATGTTATTTATAAAACTAAATGAAAGTATAAATTTCAATGCTAAATGTAATTTATTTACTCCAGCATACAATTTAATCCTGAAGAAATTAAAAACAAGATATCTCAATGCTGATTTTTAACCTGTAAAAGGTTTGAATTAAATTGTGAAAAGGTGAGTTTGAATATCTGTTCATCCATATGTCTTGTGCAATTCAACATTAATCATGTAACACATACAAAATTTACCTATATAATTCTATTGTTACTATTTTAGCTGATATATCTGATAAAGCAAACACTTCGATCTTTGAAACATTGTACCATACAATATAAAAAGCATGTTTGACTGTATAATTAAAGGATATTTATTTTTAAATTTACCCAATTATTTTATATGACAGGGAGTGCATCTGCAGTCTCTGCTCCCATCCTTGTGGCACACATGCCAGTTAAGGAGCAACTTTAGATGCAAAAAACATTTGTTCGTATTAGAAACTAGCGGTCTACAATAGCAAAAATGCTTCTGTCACATGTGTGGAAAATGGAGTCTTAAGGCAGCAAAAATTAGCTGTTCTCAAATGACAGATGTGAAATCTGATAAAGCTTTATTCTTCCTTGTCACATGATGTTCACAGTGCCATAAGCAAAGACACAATGAGACTAAGATAATATAGTTGTAACATCAGGAATAAGGAATTGCAGATAAACATGTTTGTATTTTCAGTCAAAATTGAAACTCTTTCATTGTTTTTGTATTTTTTTCTGGTCTTCCTGAGTATCGACATTTCTCACATGGTCAGATGCTGCTTAGCTTTCCGGAAATTTATGTGTATATTAGACATTAGGAATATTAAAAAGGTTATCCACATCACAAAACTGCACTTCCTATGCACTCCTGAACAATTTAGACTGAACTTTTTGAAAACATGGAAAACATTTTAAGAACTATTGCTGAGTCCTTCACATTAATCTTGCTGTAAGAAATCAAAACAATCATTGTGGTGAACTTCCATCCATATTATAATTGTTAGTCATTACTAGTCATCGGATGCTAAGGTACTGAAAAGTTGTGTTTCAGGCATCTAAAAAGGCACCAAAAAAGGCAATAAAAACTTAAAATTGGGGGAAAAAGTACTAATATATTTGCACCTAAAATTAGCCAATATCAAAAAACAATATAGCACGAGAGAATAATAATTCATGAGTGAGTGAGTGACTTCGGCATCTTCACACGACTCAGCTATTACTACTCTTACACAAAGACACCAGTGAGGTACTTCACATTGTACACAACTCAGACAACTGTGGGCAGAATGAAGATACACTTCACGGCTGGCAGAGACACAGGTCCTAATGATTGGCCTACACTTCCCAGAAGAACATCTGGCACGGAAAATATCCATGTCAGAAGTAGGGATCATCATCTAGCCCCCCGAGACATGAATGCTTAAATTAAGTTGCAAATCTGTGCTCAGCACTCACCTAAGCATCCACCACTCAACTAAGTGCCCAGAGCCCACTTCTAGTATCGTGCAAATTTGTGCAAAGAAATGTAATGTGAAACCACAATGCACGCTTCTTGGCTCCAAAAATTCAATGTGATACATAAACCCCGATGAAAGCTTCAGCCTAGATACGAAATGGAGATTCTTTATCAATAGACAATTAATGTGATCAGTAGAACTGAAAATTAATTTAAATGTATATTTGAATACAAAACTAGAAAAAATATATATACATTTTTAGTATAAAAAAATGTCTAAAAAGGCAAAATAAAAGTTCATCAAAATGTTTAATTTTCCATAATTCATATATATTAACTGCCTTGAAATATTTTCATTACAATAAAATCAGCATTTTCCTAAATATCCAATGACTAGTCATTACATTAAGAGAACCTACATGTTTACACTTTATTCAAATGCTGAGACTGTTTTGATTTTCTTCTCTGAAATGACTAGTGTATGAGAACATATCAAAATAATATATTTATAAATACACTTTAAAAAAGGTGTATACATTTTTCGTTTCTGATTCCAAAATCATATTTTTAAGTCTTTCCTATGACAGCAATTATCTATAAAAGTTAACAATCCTGCAAGTGATAAATTCGTAATATCCAACACAATTTCAAATTTTTTACTTGTTTATTAAAATGTTATCATGCGATTTTTTTTCCGCTTATCAATTACAATAAAAACAAAAACACATTTGCATTGTCACCTTAACAATTTATAAGAAAAAGTAATCTATGAATTAATAAGATTGATTAACTCTCTTACAAACAACACAGTGTTAATAATTAACTAATCTCACGAGAATATTTTATGAATATGAGAACTGTTAGAAAAAATTATTCAGTCTGATCAAAAGTAAACCTATGTGATAATTGAAATTATTATTTGAAATCAGACAATTTCCATTACATAAGCAATCATTGCGAGTATTATGAGATGTGGGTAGTCCAACTTTCCATTTAGATGAGAGACAATTCACCAGTTAGATGTAGACAGTATTTTAGAGGTAAAAAAATATCTTAATTTAAGATCAGAATAATTAAGTACTAAAGTAAAGTGAAATCAGGATAGGGGATGTGATGTGTTCATCTCGTGAACTGTGTAATAATGGCAAAAAAGGCACAAGTTTATATCCTTAAAAGACTGTCATATAATTGAAATAAAAAAAACAATAACTCAAACACTAGATATGGTTTTAAAATAAAAAAATCAATCATCAAAACTCCAAGAAATTTAGTATATTTTAGTATTATTTTATTATAAAATACATATTATACAAATATTTTTATACATTCACTACAAAAAGAGACAACATTAAAGATCATCTTTTAATTACCAGTTAACTGTACATGTTTACATTCAAATGAAACAAATAAAAAAGCACTTATAAATCTCCGATTCCTCTTGGGATTCACAATAAATATGACTTAACTTTTTTCCTTTTCCATCTGAGAAATATATTTTTTCACTGCATTATTAGGTTCCAAGTCCTTGGCAGTAAACCTAGGAGCATTCACGCAGCCAGGTACTGGACATCTTGAAAATTAATTATAATAAGAAAAAGGGAAAAAACACAAATTATGGCATTTTTATTGAATTCTTATTCTTTTTAAATGTAAGGTACTGAAGGGTATCCTAACAATAAAACTCAAAAATCAAATTTCACTTACCGTATTCCTTTCTTGCTCAATTTCAGCAATTCAATGACACTAGAATAGTCATAAATATGACCACACAATTTATTTGTCATTGGATTAGACATAATTTGCTTGCTTACAGGGCATATGATGTTGGGAGGAGCCCTACTCACTTCTAAACCAGCTTCTAGTTCACCCCGTAATAGTCCTGATAATTAAATAACAAGCAATGATATACAAAACAATAAAGTCATCATGAAATAACAATGAGTTTACTTACATTTCTGGAATACAAATAATCTGGGTGGAAATTCAATATCTGTGATATAGTAAAAGCTTTCAGTTTTTGTTTTACTACATTTTGTAAATCTGAACTTGCACTTTAAGAAAAATATTGAATATGTGTGAATCGGGTGATTGCAATATTATACTAGTGAAATTGAGAACAATCTTAATTGGACCTTATGTTGAAGTTCAAATCTATCTTACTCTAGAAGGAAGAAGCAAGAGCAAATTTTTTTTCAGTTCCTGTAATGGTACATCTACAACTATTTTTGTCCTTGTTCTTTTTATTTTAAGACTTTTTTTAAATATCAAATCACTACTTCAACAAAATCATTTCAATAATATATGCAAGAACAAATCATTTCAATAATATATTAAAGGGCCAAAACTGATATAAATGTTCATAAAATAATATTTACACCAATGAATATTTCCCTCCGAAGCAATATTCAAAATAAAAACTGAATCCCACCCACCAGAAGATAAAGACATGAACACTCAAACATACAAATTGTACTGTATTCAACAAGCATTCTTTTCTTGCATTTTCCAACAATTATCTTATTATTACATTGACAAGAAAATCATGTTACTTACCAATCTTCTCTTCAAGTTTTAAATACATCTCATGACGTGTGACATCCACTTTTTTCTTTGAATATTCCTCTAACAATTCATTAAATGACTGAAAAGTATTTGTCAAAAAATAGTATTATTTTAACACCAATTAATTTCTAAATGTTTAATGCAATATATTACCTTGTTAGTTTCAAAATCTTCTGGAGTTCTCCTTTTCTCTAACTCATTCTCACATTGTACATATTTATTGAAATTAAAATCAATTTGGCAAAAGGTTTTCATTGATTCTCGCAGGTTATCTAGCTTTTCATTTCTCTCGGCTTCATCTTTTGGCAAAAAAATGAAGATGAATGTTATAATACTTTCAAACAATTTTATTACTAAAATATAACACAAACAATGCAGAACAAAAACCTTTTATAACTTATTGTCACTCGTTTAACACACATATACTCTACCTACCAAAGCTACTTTTACAAATAGGTTCCACAAGACTAATATTATTTTCCATGGCTTTGAGAAGCAATTCTCTACTTTTGTACATTGTTGGTGAGCACTGAATTAGCTAAAATCGATAAGGTATCTTTTTTCTATTTGTGCTTGCCAATTACTGGAATGTTTATCCACTCTTGGTCTGATGAATACCAATTACACCAGTGATGTTTCTACTACCACCTATTTCTCACTTGTCACAATCACAAACAAACAAACGCCCCTAACACAATATTCTATAAATGTACTGAAAACTATACGTAACGTTTTTTTTTTTTTTCACACTTGAGCTTGACATCAATCGTAACGAACAATCAAACGGAACTTAACGTTATTCTGGTTCTGCTGAAGTTCACGCTCCGCGCCTAGCTTATCTGTTGATTCTCTTTCGCTCCGCCTGCGCTCCGCGCGCACTCCTGGCGCTCCCCGACAGTCATGTTCACAATGTTATCTAAGTTTGCCAACTGTCTGGCAAGTAATCATAAAACATTCAAAAACTTTTTACATTCTTGACAAATATTTGGCTCGCAATCTCCACATTCAATCATATAAATAGCTGTTTAAAAATAATATTTAGAGTTCTGGGTAACTGAAAAGGTTAAAGAAGTATTGAACTCCTTTATCTCAATTGATAATTGTCAGTTAGAATTCAAATGTTTGTTGCCAAAGAATTTCGGCGCGGAAATTTGAAACCAGAATGACAACCACTATCTCGTAGAATCTGATGTAGTAATGTAAAATTATAATAATTGTATCGAAAGACATATTCTATTAACAATCCAACCACTTCTTTCAAAATATTTTTTCAACATTTACTAGTTCGACAATCAAATATTTATAGACAAATATTTTCTTGGGGTAGGCGTAATTTCAAATCCTCCTACATTTATTGTTAGATTCTTACAAAATCAGATGAATTTTCCTTACTTGTTATTATTCAGTAATGTTTTAGATGGTTAAATTATTATCTTTATTTTCCTATTAAATTATTGGGCTCATTTAGTATTTATCCAGTATTTCTTCACCCTTAGTACATACCATAAATGGTAGCAGAAAATGTGATAGCATTCAGTGATAACTTTAAGGCTAAATGTACCGACACTAGTTCAATTTGTCGCCACCACGTGGCAGCACCAAGTTTAGTGAATTTTACTTTACCGATTACGTCTGAACAAATGGTCCGATTTTCGATCTGTAAACGGCATTTGACTCCTGTTTATAATAGAATTTACGCTACGAAGCCCGTTTTCAAAAAAAACTAGCAGAAACTCGATTTTTAAAATTTTTCTCGTACTTCCGGGAACAATTTAAAAAATGTGGGCTTATAGCGCGATGGCGACACGCTTCCAGAATCCAACGCCGTGTCAAACATGCAAATCGGATAAATAGGAGCGACGGTAAGTGAAATTTCGAAAAACACCTCACCCCACTCCCCCTTCCCCTTCCACGCCGCCGGGACATTGTTGGCCGGCGGCGCGGTCAAGCCGGCACGGGCGAGCCGGGCGGCGGCCGCCGCGGCGCGGCGACGGGCAAGGAGGCTGAACTTTCGGGGGGAAACAAGCCAGACACCCCGTCACTTCGTTGATGCTTCCGTCACTTCGCATCTCAAGATATTTTTTCCCCACATATCAAACTAGCGATGCTGTAATAGGGGTAATCGGTCTCGTATCATCTTTAATAGTAGTATAAAACTATTACCTTATTCACATATTCCATCTTCCTTCGAATACCATCATAAGAATGTCTGAGGTATCACTCAAAACACCGATCCCGCTTTGGTGCTGATTTCAAAAAGAAAAAATCGAACTAATTGCGTAAATATCACCCATATTCCATCTCCTCACATCGTATTTTAGATATATTGTACTTCTAAGATCTTCCATTACCATTTCACTACCGGAAAAAACAAGCGGAGATAACGCAAGAGCTCTTTTATCCTACGATTCGATTTATCATTTCAAAACGGCGTTTGTCACCTTGATAGAATTCACCTGGTTAATCCTTTTCCCAGTAAAATAGCCGAATCGAATTTTTAAAATGTTTTTATACTTGCGGACATATTTGAAAAAGTGGTAAAATAGCGCGCTGGCGAGATGCACCCTGAATCTAACGCCATATAATACACTGAAATCGGATAAATAGACTTCTCTAGTCATGTAAAAAAATGATCTTCAGTAACGTCAAAATTCTGTTTCGCGGTACTGCTTGTCGATCTCATGGCTAAAGTCCGGGTCTAATGTAATTACATATGTTTTGTCTACTGTTCTCATTTTGTAATTTAGGCGAACTGTTGCAATCCTAACAAAATATTTAAATTTTTCGTTACAAATTTTGTACTGTATTACGTATTTTACATATTGTGCTGATCATTTAATATCTGCTTAACAGTATATTTATTATTTGCTAATTATTAAGGTATTTTCACAAATTACCAAATTTTCTTGAAATTATTTCCGGAAATATATTTAATTAATTTTGAAAAATAGTTTTTATTTAAATGTGTTTATATTTTTGCAATGAGCATATTTTGTCTAATACTAATTCAGAATTGCTGACATTCCTATGTGCTGCACGTAAAGATTTCGAACAGAGTGCTTCAAAGATTCTCTGTTCGTGTCTGAATTTTCTACGTGCATCTCTTTGTTTTCATTGCTGATAGAAAGAAATAAAAAAAACAGTAGGCAGAAAAAGTAGTTACTTTTATATTCGATGTAATTAATATTTTATTAATGGAATTTCAAATTGTGAACATTTATTTTACTTTATCTCTCTTCTCAATCTTCATACGAAGAGAAAGTTATATCGTGCGCAGGAAAACTCTCAAAGCCGAGTCCTGATAATGAAAATGTGGATAAATCGTGTTGTTGTATAGTAAATTACTTCCTGTAACTCGTGGTGTAGCCAGAATCCATGTTTTGTGGGTCCTTAATACCGAAAAATTGATTGACGGAAAAACGTCCGTCAGTGTCTCTGGTGTATGTGAACAACACTAGCGTTTACACTGCGTACAAATTTTTCCAAACTGGAAAAAACAACAACAAAAAACAGCTGTCGATCTACTGTCATTCGAAGCTCGGCAATTTTCAAAAACGTGCATTACTTTTTGGAGATACATTACACGAACCCCCCCCCCCGGATATTTTAAAAATTTGCTCAAATATGGCTCCAAATGTTTTCTTTATATTTCTCGTAAAAATTGAATAAAATACACATGCCTAAGGTCCGATTTCACTGATAACTGAATTTTCGAAAATTGCAAAAGATTGAATTTTTTCGGCGTTTCCTACAACTACAATATTGACGATAGAGACTTTTCCTTTCTAAGAAATTTGTTGTACATAATTAGTTCTTTCATTAAGATCATGAATTTTTTTAAAACAATTTTTGTAATTATGGCGCAATCTTGTGTGCAATATATGCAACCTTAAAAGATAACAAAGCAAGATTTTTTCAAAATCGGCTCCATTTTTTCCCTTTAAACTATTGGTAGGGATATTGCGAAATGTACTTTAAGAGATGACATAAACGCTATTTTGCTCTATTCTTTTGTTTTTGCGAAAATAACACAAATGAATCTTTTTGAATAGCCTGTCACGTCGTTTATATTTACATTATCGGCGATTTGTTCACATTATTAGATTTATGAGCACACGTACTTTAAATTATATCATTTAAAGTTTTTCGAAAACCAAAAATTTTTTTTGGAAACGAACTCGAAATTTCGCATTTTCAGAAACGCTCAAACGCCAATTTTTTCTGAAAAGGTTCCAAATTTTTTGTTCAAAGTTTTTGTACGTATAGTGCGAAATGCACTGTCTAAGGAAACAAAAAAGTTTTGTTGTATTATTTTGTTGTTTTTCTTCAAAATTTACACAAATGTATTTTTTAAATATTTCGCATGCCTTGTATGCACATTTGCAGCGATTTGTAAACATTATTGCATTTGTGAATGGAAGAGCTTAAAATATCTTAAAATAAATTTTAAAAAAAAACTCAAGATTCCTGTGAAAAAGGGCTTCATATTTCACATTGCCACAGACGCTTAAACACCCTTTTCTTAAAAACGGTATCAAGTTTATGAATGAAAATTGTCGTAAAGGACAAGGTTTCAGTCTTCTTTAATATTCTAAAAGCAATATTTTGAATCTACCATTAGGAAACCGAATAATTGAGAAAACCTAAAAAATAAGTTGGGTGCATTAAATGGCAGGTGGCAAGTTGGGGCAAGGCCATAAATCTAGCCCATGCCAACAAAATAGTAAATTTTACTACGACAAAGTCCGAATAGCTGGCTGAGACTATAGGAAATTGAAAACTAATACGGGAAAGTCTGTGCCATTCTGTAGCACCACCAGTTACTTTCTCGTGTTAGTTACTCAAAGTTATGTAATGCTGCGGAAAATCTATTTCGAGATATTAACAGAAGTACTCGTTTTGGGGTCCCCTGATAGATACCGAAAGGGTGTATGTGTGTTTTGACTTTTTAACGTCCGTTCGTCCGTCCATCTGTCTGTGTCTGCCTGTCTGGGCGTATGTGAACACCACTAGCGCCTAAACTATGTGTAGAATTTTTGCTCAACTGAATAAACCCCTGTGGATCTGGTCTGAGTCGAAGTTCTGCGATTTTTAAAAACATTCATTAATTTTTGGAGATACTTTTTATTAAGCCCCAGGGACATTTTCAACATTTTCTCAAAAATGTCAACCAGGATAGGTGGCTCAGTGCATCAACTGATGTCACTGCAATGCCTCTGACCGAGAGGTGCTAGGTTCGAGTCCCGACGGTGGCAGGATTTTTCAACACTAGCTTGTCAGTTAGATGTAGAATTCAACCGATGTCTGACGGAAAATTCTAGCGACCGGCTGCTCTGATTGGAAGTTTTCCGTAGTTTCTCCGATCAACAGCAAACGAATGCCGGTGCAATACCCTAACAAACGGACCTCGCGCGATATTTCCTTCCTCTTCCTTGTCCTATCTTCACACACACACACACACTAACTTGCACAACACTACCATATATGCTGGGAGACCAGTGGGAGGATTGGAACTTGTCCCGGCTGTGGGCCGTGCACTGCTGGTGGGAGATACCTTGTTAAGAAAGAACCCGGCAAGCCGACAGGTAAATCGGTCGGTGATTTCGAGCTTGTCCCGGCTGGGGTGGTGCCCCGCTGGTGGCAGATACCTGGTTGGGAAGCCCCGCTAGTGGACGGAAGGTCAGCGCCGGATCTCGCCATCGGCATAGCGGGCAACATCTCTTCCACCTCACGATGAAATAAACATTCATTGCACTTACGGGACTAATGACCAAAGCAGTTGACGCGCCCAAAATCACTAACAATCAATCAAAAATTACTCCAAATACTTTCCTTAAATTAATTGTAAGAATAAAGTAAAATACACTCAAGGTGGCATAGCTCTTATTTTCATTGCTGACTGATTTTGGGAAAATTACAAAAGTTCGAATTTTTTTTCGGCGTCTTTCTACAACTACAAAATTGAAGATAGAGATTTTCCCTTAAAATTATATTTGTTCTCCATACTTAGTTCTTTCAATAAGGTCATGCACATTTTTTTGAAATTTTTAGTAGTTTTCGCGCAATATTGAGGGCAATTTGTGCAATTTTTAAAAATTACAAGAACAAGATTTTCTCAAAATCTACTTCAACTTTTTTCCTTAAACTTTTGGAAAGGGTAGTACCTAATGTACTCTGAGATGACATAAACGACATATTGCTCTATTCCTTTGTTTTTTCAAAACTTACAACAATGTAATTCTTTGACTAGCCTTTCATTTAGTAAATATTTTCTTTAACGGCGATTTGTTCATATTAGGGAACTTTTGCCACCTCGAACGTTAAGTACTATCGATCTTTTGCGCATGCGCAGATGCACCAAAGTGATGCGAAACTTGCACTGCGAATGAGCAGAAGATCGATAGTACGTAACGTTCGAGGGTGCAAAAACTCCCTACTATTACATTTACGAGTACATGTGCTTTACATTATGTCTTAAAAGTTCCTCGACAACTCAGATGTTTTCTGTGAAAATGAACTGAAACTTCCGAATTTGCACAAATGTTCAAACGCCATTTTCTCAAATTGCTTCTTCAAACTTTTCGTACGAATGCTATTTGCATTCTTTAAGTTAACATAAAATTAATTTGGCTGTATTTTTTTGATTTTTCAAAAAATAAATAAATGTATTTTTAAGTGTCTCTCACGCCATTAATATTCACATTTCCAGAAATTTTATACATTATTACATTTGTGAGTAGAAGTGCTTTAAATGTCACCAAATGAAGTTGTTCGAAAACTCGAAAGATTCTTGTGAAAATTCCGAAGCTTCCATTTTCGCATTTACAGTAACGCTTAAACGCCATTTTCTTAAGAGCGGCTCCAAATCTATCAATGAAAATTCCTATATAGGACGAAGTTTTACTCTTCTTTAATATCCTAAAAGTAATATTTCGTATCTACCATTAAGAAGCTGAAAAATGAGAAAAGTTCAAAAAATGTATTTTGGGCGGCGATAGATGTCAGCAAGATGTCAGAAGATGGGGAAAGATGGTAAAACTGGCCCAGACCAAAGATATTAGATTACTATGATAAAGTATGTGCAATTTGTCCTAAAGTACGAAAACGTTTTAAAAATTCGATTCGGTTATTTTACTGGAAAAAGGATTAACCAGGTGAATTCTATCAAGGTGACAAACGCCGTTTTGAAATGATAAATCGAATCGTAGGATAAAAGAGCTCTTGCGTTATCTCCGCTTGTTTTTTCCGGTAGTGAAATGGTAATGGAAGATCTTAGAAGTACAATATATCTAAAATACGATGTGAGGAGATGGAATATGGGTGATATTTACGCAATTAGTTCGATTTTTTCTTTTTGAAATCAGCACCAAAGCGGGATCGGTGTTTTGAGTGATACCTCAGACATTCTTATGATGGTATTCGAAGGAAGATGGAATATGTGAATAAGGTAATAGTTTTATACTACTATTAAAGATGATACGAGACCGTTTACCCCTATTACAGCATCGCTAGTTTGATATGTGGGGAAAAAATATCTTGAGATGCGAAGTGACGGAAGCATCAACGAAGTGACGGGGTGTCTGGCTTGTTTCCCCCCGAAAGTTCAGCCTCCTTGCCCGTCGCCGCGCCGCGGCGGCCGCCGCCCGGCTCGCCCGTGCCGGCTTGACCGCGCCGCCGGCCAACAATGTCCCGGCGGCGTGGAAGGGGAAGGGGGAGTGGGGTGAGGTGTTTTTCGAAATTTCACTTACCGTCGCTCCTATTTATCCGATTTGCATGTTTGACACGGCGTTGGATTCTGGAAGCGTGTCGCCATCGCGCTATAAGCCCACATTTTTTAAATTGTTCCCGGAAGTACGAGAAAAATTTTAAAAATCGAGTTTCTGCTAGTTTTTTTTGAAAACGGGCTTCGTAGCGTAAATTCTATTATAAACAGGAGTCAAATGCCGTTTACAGATCGAAAATCGGACCATTTGTTCAGACGTTATCGGTAAAGTAAATTCCTGCTGATGGTGCTGCGATCTATTGAATTTTCCTACAAGTTTTTTTCGGTACATTTAGCCTTAAGACAAAATACAAAAAAAGAATTACTAGGGACCTTGAACATTTATTTTTAAGAACAATGTTAAGTTACAGCTTATTTTTGCTGTTCCCAATTAGCATTTCATAAAATGTTCACAAAAATTTTACTTTATCACAGATTCCACTTATCTCTTAGAGATCTGAAATTTCAATAAATAAGAGATACTGGGATGAACCTGCAGTTATTGGAATGATAAATGGACAAATATTATATAATTTCAGATAAAAATCTTTTCCTTAAATATTTTTGATATAATATAATAAAACTAGTGGTGCTTCCAACGCACATACTTTCTCGCTATGCCTCTATACGGTCCTTATTGCTATTCCACTACTCCATAAACCAGCAAAAGTGTATTCTACCAGCAAACGTTTTCCGTACCGAGGCACGACTCAAAGTCAACGAACCAGCACTTATAACACTACGCCACACCAACACCGCCTATGTCGAACAGAGCCACGAAAGAATAGAACCGACCTATAAAATGGTAAATGCATTATAAAGAAACAATCGATACGATGGTACATGCTTTACAAATCCAAGAAGAGAAGTAAAAAATTGTTAAAGGTTAAAAATTTGAACAAATATATACAGATATTTCCAGTAAATTTCTCGCAATTAGTTATATTTTGTCAAACGTAATTGTATGGGTTTTATCATTAGAAGCCGGTAATTATCAACATGCGAAAAACATGTCTCTCAAACATGACCAAGAAAGGCAGCGGTGAATCGCTTAACGAAGTATACGTAAGGCGAAAAAGTAATAAGAATTTTTTGGAACCGTTAGGGATATCAAAGTTCATCGCATGCCTTCTGGTTATATTGTATTACAATTTAACGTTAAAATGCTCATAATTTTACTTAAATTGATTCATACAGATATATATTAGACAACGGTTGATTTGACATGTCATACGCTTCAGAAATCGAATAACAGTTGAAAAATTGGTTAAAAGACGCAGTTTGGGAAAACACAGACAAGTCCTGTCTATTTATCTATATAGAATCTATCTAGAATCTATATAGAAAAATGGTACATGACCTTATTTGAAGTGCTAATTTTGTACAACCGACTTTGTCTGAGGCGAAAATCTCTATCTTCAATTTTGCAGTTTTTAAATAGTTTTTAGCAATTTTCGAAAAATAGGGCCTAGCAACGAAAATGATGCCTACGTCATTCCCTTCAACGTTCTTCGCACTATTCAACAATAAAATATAATCAAAAAATTTGGAGCAATTTTTTTTAAATTTACAGAATCTCAAAATGGGCTTCATGTAAAGTATCCTCAAATACTAAGATATCGTTTTCAAATTCAAGAGGCCTTGAGACGAGTAAAAACCATCGGCGAATATCAATTTTGAAGAAAATCGACCGAACGGTTTAGGCGCTAGCGTTGACCACAGACGGACAGACGGACGGAATGCCGTCAATCGATTTTGAAGTATGAAGAAGCAACAAATCATGGATTTTGACTACACCACGAGATAGAGGATTTTTTTTCTAAATTTAGCAACAGGTTTTATCCACTTTTTTGTCACCAGACCCCTGCTATAAGAGATTTTCTGGCGAAAATTCCCCGTTTTCCGCCATACGATTACATAACTTTCTCTTCCTACGAAGCATTCGTAAGGCGAGAAAGTAAAAATGTTAACTTGGAACAAAAAGGGATTGATATTCATAGTGGGTATTCTCTTTTGGGTGTAATGTAATCAATATACCCCACCCTTGTGAGAACATTGACATAACTCAAAAAATTAAGGTAATGTTTGTAATAAACTCATATGGTGAGTAAGAAAAGGTCAGATTTGGAACTTGCAGTTGGTCCATCACACAGAAGTTTTATCAGTTTCATTTTAGGCTCTTTCTTGTGAGTATGGCATTTTCTGTTCGTTATTTCCCAAATTATTCATATCTTAGTTATGTGACTGATCTTGCTGGGATGCGCTATAGAACTCACTGCCAAAAAGATTGGAGAAAGGTCTGCTCTGTCAACTGAATCAAACAATTCACTTCCTGACCTCTTGCATCTAGCAAAATGAGAACACAAGAAACTCGGACATCAAGTATGAAAATAAATTAATTTCATTTTAATATCATTGACACTTTTGTAAATCCATAAATCTCATATTTTCTTTTGCAGTGTGTAGGCCTACTTTTTTATGCCTAAAACAATATTCTAATGTACATTTAGGCCTATGACACTCAACTTGATCAGAATTTTTGTCCAGTTCCCTTAATCCTTTAAGTCAATTCTTTAACTTCAAATGATTCCTTGCTGTGCCTCTGGATTTAGCTTCTCTCCTTACTCTTTACTAAATCGTTTTACACATAGTTAAGGCACTTTTTTATGTGACATAAATAGAAAACTTATTCCTAGAAGCTTCGTGGATAAAATTATTAATGCACATTTGAAGAAGTAAAAATATGCACCTGATTTCTTGAGCTCAAAATTTCTATACTATCTCAGTTACTATACATATTGTGTCATGGAGAAAGGTATTTACAAGCCTTTTAATTTTTTAAAAGTTCACCCCTGTTCAATAAAAATGAATTGCATTGGCAAATGAGTTACAGATTTCATTTGAAGGTACTGGTGATAAAACAACTATAACATAACTCCCCAACTATAATATAACTCCCCAACCTCTTGTATCCAGCAAAGTGAGAACACAAGAAAATCTGTGTTGTGTAGTTACATAATTTGTTTGTTACATTGAGGATTCATTAATAAACAATCAATTTTGCCTACAGCATGTGCTCTGAAAATTCAAATTATTGTTTTTATAAATTTATTCTGTGATTAGTTATATACAACTCTATTTTTTAATCCCACTTATCATGAACATTTAAAACATAAATATTACTTTACCCAGAATACAGCAGGTTGAGTACTCCCTCCCTTCTGCTTTAAGCTTCCCTCAAAGCTTCTACATGCAGACAAAAATGTGACATTTGATAGTTGTTTTTGCTTCTTTTTAGGTTACTATTTAATGATGGAAAGGTAGCTTTCTTCAAACTCCCACACAAATGCTCAATTAAATTAAATTATCATTTAACCCATGCCTTGCTAGAATTGCAAGAAAAAAACACAAGTTTTACAAGGCCTACTTTAAGGCAAGTACCTGTGTGAGGAGTCCTGTTATATGATTCAAAATTATCCCTTCATTTCTCAACTTAAGGAAGTTCAATAAAGAAAGCAAAAAAATATGGATAGATTATGAAATACACCAATTCTTGGGTCAATACATACTATGCTTCTAAAGAGATTAATGATGAAGTCAAATAAACAAGTGATCTGGCATGAAGTTACAAATTTGTGGTAGAGGATACATTCATGGGCATGAGCAGCCTAAAACAAGAGGAGATCAACTACATTTATGAACCCCCTCTTCCATTAAACTTTTTTATTTACACATAATATTTTGCTTGTGCAACAATTTTCAATCTATTTTGGATTTCTGAAATGCATTTTTGGGTAGCTAAAGAAAGGATCAACTCTGACTAGGTGCTTTTTTAACTATGGTAGTTTCATACATTTTTCAACATTTCATCAATGATTTTGGTATTTGTAAGGGTTTCCAATCTAATCTGCATTGGACACCTTTCAACTTTTTCATGTTCTCAAAACACATCTAATGAAACAAGTCCATAACTTTTTTGGAACTGAAATTCACTAGTTCACTCTCTACTTACAGATTATTGCTGATGAAATATAATTTCAAGTAACTCCATTCCAAAAGTAATATTTAAATACTCAAAAAATATAAGTACTTTCAAAATGTGCAATTATTTTCCATTTATGGTTTATACATTCTACTTTTTCTTAAAAATTAAAGTCTTAAATAAACATAAAAATTCATTTAAATTATTGAAAAATACCTTGTTAATGAGTTAAAGGCTACAGTACAACAGGTCCTGACTTTTATAAGTTAAATGCCAAAATTCTTCAATTTTATATCCCTAGGCAATAAAACTCACTGAAACACATTTTGTTATAATAGTTTAATAGAGTAATTTGTTCATCTGTGGATTTGTTCATTTATCATCACTGAAAATTTTAGAATGAATCCGTACATTCTAGAAGTATTTTTTTCGTAATTATATAAATATTGACATATTTATCTAGTTGTCATTTCATCAAACATATTTAAGGAAATAAAATGTTTTATTATATAAGGCTAAGATACATCTTTTGAAATTTTCTTGGTGTTCCCCCGGCCTTTCCCCATTCAACACTTATGCATACATTTTATTATTACTTTTATACGTGAGGCTTTTATACAATGAAATAACTTCTTCATCTGGACTTCTATCAAATTGATTCTGATGAATGAGCTTGAATCTGAACAAGGAGTTTTGTTGTGTAAAAGTAACTTCTATCTTAATCAGCTGCAAATAAATATTTACGATTATGTACAAATAATAGGGGAAACTAGAAAATGAAATGAAAAAAATTAAATGATGTTTTCCAAAGAATGAAAATGCATTATATAATTATTTTCTTGATTAATTTAAATATTCAAAATAATTTTATTTTCATAACAAAAGCATGTACAATAAACATGTTTATACATATTGATATTAATTTGAAAGGGTATTTACATATAATACATATTGTACTATACAACATATACATAATCTTGTAAAAATTTGACACATTAATCTTATTTATAACTTGAGTTGCAATTATTTTCATTTCTCTTCAAAAGAGATTCTTCAAAAAAATAATTTAAATTTTAGTGAAAAAGAGGAACAAATTTTATACATTAATCAATTCAATTTGACTATTTCCTCTTGCTTCACTGTCTTCTAGAAAAGTGCTAATTCAGAAGAGAATGAATAGATTACAATTTTCATTAACTTCAAAGGAAATAAATAAGCAAGTTGTTGAAAATAAGCTTAGATAAATAAATATTCATATTTTTGAAAGCCTTGATATTATTTTCTACTCTAGCATTGCAAAAATACAATTTGTTTATAAAGACATTTTCTGGAATTAGTTATAAAAAACATATTACAGGAATTAAATTAAAAAAACAAGTAAAAACTTCAAAATTGTAGTTTACAAATAATATTTGTTAAGCACAGAAAACATTTTAAACAGTTTAATTATGAAACAGAAATGTAACATTTTATATTGAAGGACTTGTTATACATAGTTATGCAACACAAAGAATGTTTCTAAAAATTTTTTTTCTGAATGACAAAATTTAGACTTTCCTAATCACAATCATCTCCATACATTATGAGAACATAGGATTTACTGTTGCACAACCCTATGAGAGAATATGTCATAGCAAAACATTTCATTTTTTGAATAAAGTTTCCAAATGAATGCAACGTAAGAAAATCACAATTTTGTACAATAGTAACATTCATAAATCATTTTATTTTACTAGTATGTTTGTTATTATAAAAGGATCAACAAAATGACGTTTTTAAAATTAAATTTTCAAAAATATGAACATTAGAGAGTAAAATGCAATATTTTTAACATTCTCTTCACAAATGAGCACAATAATTTTAATCTAATCAGGCGAAATCTTGAAATATTTCTCAATAGCAAGACCATATTTTAGCACCCTTTATTAATGTAATGAATTGGCTTTATGAATAAAACTAAAAACTGTACAACTAATTTGAAAAACAAGGTCTCAGTTGAATACTTTGAGATATTTTACTTAAAAGTTTACTTGCTTTTCCTTTAAGCAATTACCACCATGTAAACTATCGTTCATTTGATGGTTTTCTGAAAATATAAACATAATAAATAAAAAAAAGTTTCATTTCACATTTTTGCAGTTATGCAAAATGCAATACCGTATGTGAATTTGTAACCTCCCTGACAACATTCATTAAAACAATTTGGGCAAAAATACACAGCATTAAGATATTTCATTTGAAGTTTCTTGTTTCATTTTCCTGCTGATAATGGATAAAATTATGAATGGCTCACATGAGTAAAAATAGTCTATTCACCCTTTCCTATAAATAATGTTTTTCTCTTGAAAAATTCAAATTTTATTCTCTTATGCCATATGCTATTAGTATAGTTCTAGCTTTTACTTTCAAATTAACTTTTGTTTCTCTTATATTTTTATTCACTATCTGTTTTATAAAATTACTATTGAATAAAGTGACACTGTATTCCAAAGCATTTTTGTTTGGTATTTTAAAGAAATGATAGATATTATTCACAAGAAGTGCTATGGCTGAACTATGCTTCAAACATTTATTACATCAGTCTTCATTTAAAGGAATTTATTTATACCATAACTGTTTTTTTTATTCTAAGCACTGATAGTAAAAGGAGAAAATATTATTGTCAAGTAAATGAAATGTAAGCATATCTTATTTTACTCCCTAGCAAAATGATAATCCTTTTTGGTAAAATACCTACGTAATGTAAATTGATGAAAAGTGTGAGCAATGAAATCTCACCAACTTCTTACTCCAGCAATTAAGATATTTAGAAACATTTGACATAAACAAAACACACTGACTTTGTTTATGAACAATAGTACAAGAAATTCCCATTTTCAAAGACTTTGGAAAATGTAAGCACCAAAAATGTTTTAATAGTATAAGATTGAGAATCATTTTTGATTCCATAATATTAAAAATATTTCTTTGACTTGATACTTAATTCTTAATTGAAATCACACTAGTCACTCCGAGCTTGAGTTTCAGTTTGCCAAGCAATGCTTATTGAACTTGTATGACCACATGAAAAGAAAATTATCTTGTTAAGGAAGCCTTGACATTCACTTCAAAATATTATTGGAAAGCAATAGATGCACTCCAGTGGTCAAATGAGTCGAGTCACAGGGAGGGGCACTTAGGGCAATAACTCTCCTTCCCAAGGTAATCACTAGTTTGAGCTTCTGTGGAATCAAGTAAAATTTCCAGCTTTATCTTACTGATAAATAGATTACTGCATTGCATAGATTTATTCCAACTGTTTAAAATAGATCTAAATTTCCCCATCTTCCATATTTAATTTTCTCTAGCTCTCTCCGCACAAAACAATTTCCTGGACCCATCTCTCAGTCCAATACAATGCTTGCTACCATATTCAAGTCATAGAAAATTTTCAATAAATGTAATTTCTAATATTAAACTTATTTTCAAGCCAAATTCTTTTATGTAAGAATACTAGTCTTTTTTAACAATAATAACCTAAATCAGAAGAAACCAGGATTGGTATGCTCTATTATACAACGTTTACAATATTTTTTTACAGCTCTGTAACCTTCAAGAGATATCTGACAGTCTTGTATATTCAATTGTTGAAGTCCTCGACAATAGTATGCAATGCATTGCACTCCTCTATCAGTGACCAAATCACAACTGCGAAGACTGAGTTTCTTCAGATTTGGACAACTCTCTGCCAAGGCACGTAATCCAGCGTCACTCACATCACATTTCCCTATGTCCAAAGCTCGCAATCTAGGACATGAGCGAGCCAACATTGTGATAGCATCATCACTAACTGCCTCACAGCCTCTTGCATTCAGGTATCGCAACTTGTAACATCGTCTGGCAATCACCTGTAATTGAAATAAATCTCTTTAGTACATCTTTCATGGAAATCTCACAGAATGTTTTACATGTTTTACCCCTAAACATTTACCTGGAAAAAAATTGTAAAACCTGAAAATAATATAATAATGAATACATTTATTTTTTCATAAACTTCTTCCTCCAAATATTGCCTACAAAGCAGTCTTATTCATGCAAAGTGGATCAGTTGCAAGGGAGCTTCTAAATCATATTAATAAAGTTTATCTAAATTATAAAGGTTATACAAGTTGGCTGCTGCTATAAGAACAGCAATTTTTATACATTTGAATTATCAACTTAAATTATTGTATAATGACACTCAAAGAAGGAAATAATGCTATAAAATCATTTCTTTCTGATGGGTGATACAATGTATATTTTTTAACATTAACATAGAAAAGTGCTCTTCATATTCAAGTTCAAATGGGGAAAGATATACTTCTTTTTATTGAAATTTTCTGGGAAGAGGAGAGTTCCAATACATGTGCATCCCCACTTGGTCTGCATTTGCCTCTGTACTAGTTTACATCCATCAACTAAATATTGTCCTCCATATCAAAACAAGACATTTTGTTTTGTTTTTAGCAATGCGTCTGAATTCAACCCTTTAACATTCATATTTTTAATAGAATTTGCTCTGTTAGAGAAATTATTTGATGCCCAAGAAAGGCTTAGAGATGGGTTGCAAAAACACACTCACACAAAAATAATAAATAAATAAGTAAAAGGAAAAAACCTAAATTCATAATTACCTTGAGACCAGCATCAGATACTTGATCACATTTTGCAACAGACAGGTATCGTAGTGTGGCTCCCAGTTTTGCAAGTTCATACAGACCAAAATCAGTAACCTGATTGCAGTCTGACACACTAAGTTCTCTTAACATGGAACAGAAACTGGGGACATATTTTATTCCGGCATCTGAAAACAAAACCGATAAATAAAACATTATTATCAAATATATTTTACTTCCAATAGTTTCCAAAATATCACCCTAAGAACCATAGCATTTCTTCCAATAAACTAAAACATTTCCTTTAGAATACATGATCATTATTATTATGTAAGATGAAATTATTATAATATGCCCTGTTAATTTTATTTGAAACAAAATAATTATTTCAATTTTTTACATGAATTAGACATTTATCATTACAATGCATGAAAACTTGACTAATGTTAGTTAAAGAAAACTTTTTTACTTGTAAAGACTGTCTTTCTGGCTACTCATAAATATGATGCTAAAATAAGTGCTCACAAATGTGTTTATCTTATGAACATGTCTTTAGTGTCATAAATTGCAAATGGTTTTCACATTAATTGCAAAAAAAGTGTAATTAAAAGAAATTTTAATTGTGTTTTTATTTATTGGGTTTTGTGTTCTCATTCATTCGAAATTGTATATTGTTTTCTTCACAGTTCAGGTTTCTCAAAATATGTTTATGACTAAATTTTTGATTTTTGTACTTCCCTATTGATCCCCATCATTTCTTTAATCACAAAATATTATTTCTCAGTGAATCTATCGGACATCAAAATGACATAAAGTAATTTATGAATAATAGTAATTAGTGGCACAAGAGAATAAAATATAATAATTTATTCACAAGTGAGAAAGTTGGGTCAATGTAACAATGTTACAAGGGGAGCATAAGGGTCAACTAAATATAACAGTGGGAGCATGAGGGGCTAATTTGCATGAGCAAATAAAATACTTTTACTCTCAAGTGCTAAACATTATTTCACCAATTACCATCATATAAACAAATTTAACAAAGTTGGGGGAAAAATGCAAGTATTTGCAAACATTTCATTGCTTTTGTGATATTGTAGACATGGAGACTTAAATAAATTGATCCATTATGGTATGTGTTTATTGTATTAATAGTTAAAATAACATTTTCAGCAAGGAATTAATTTCATTAATTTCACTAGTGAATAAAATTGAAGTGTGTGAGTCAATAATAAAATTAACTACACCAGCCATAGAAAGACTACCACTATTTTTAAATGTTAATTTTTTGATTTTGATGAAAATGTATCTCATCTTGCTAGTGCCCTCATCCCTTCATAAATATATGCAAGACATGTACACAGGTGGTTCCATAAGTTTCCGGCCTTACCAAGATAACAAGATCAATGGGAAAACCTTCTGAGCAGTTTATAGTCTTATCTTTAATAGTTATGTTTGCAGCTGACATCTCACTCACTTTCATGGAGACAGGTAATTGAGTTGGATGAAGTGTGTTTAGCTTCATGACAACACCCTTGTGTTCTCAGATTGTAAAGAATGTTGTAAAAGACTTTGGCTTAAAGTGTTGGATGGTCCAAATTGGGCACCCAGCGATGATTACAACTTATCAAAACTGAAGGAAAACCTTCAAGGAGGAAATGTTTTAGATGAATTGGAGTTAAAGAAGCAGTAGTTGACCAATTTGCAAACAAAACTTCAGAGTATTTTTTCAGAGACCAAGAAATGTTAATATATAAATTTAAAAAGTGGGTTGGAGTAAAGGATGATTAACTTAAAAAGTTACATAATTTTTTCTTTGTATCAAAATAGAAAGTTGGTATGGCCAGAAACCTATGGAACCTACCTCGTATAACAACATTACAAGCCACTTTGATAAAAATTGATATATTATCATTTACAAATAGTGGGAGCCTTGTTTCTACCACAAGGCCTTCAATTAAAAAGAGCAAAGAAATAACCAATGATTTTCACACCTTCAATAGATTGATTGATGTATTTATTCATGATGATGATAAAAATAATAATAATAATAATAATAATAATAATAATAATAATAATAATAATAAGATAATAATAATAATAATAAAGCTCTGACCGATAAGTATAGATCAAGAGTTACAAAAATCTTGAACACTAAATTAAACGGAAAAAACCAAATCATAGCAATTAACTCATGGGCAATTCCTACACTTTCCTATTCTTTCGGAATTCTTAAGTGGTCAAGTGCAGACCTTGCTGAATTAAATAGATTGACAAGAAGGCTACTTACTAAATTCCGGTGTCTTCATACCAACTCATCTATTAAAAGACTATATCTACCCCGAAGAGAAGGAGGAAGGGGACTACTAAATATTGAAAATCTCTGCAGAACGCAAGAAAGAAAAATGAAGCAAAAGTTACTCTCGTGTGAAGATGAATTAATGAAAATGGCTGTACAAGCAGATGATGGTTATACCCCGCTAAACTTGAGTGCCTCCCGCCCAGGGTCAACGGAAACTGCAGCAGAATCAACACCAAAAGAGACGATTCAAAGAGATCTAGAAGAATGGCAACAAAAGGCAATGCACGGCAAATTTCCCAAAGCTATTCATGAATCACATGTTGAAACACCATCGTTGCTGCAATGGCTATCAGACGGCTATTTATACCCAGAAACAGAGGGATTTATAATGGCAATTCAAGATAGAGTATGCCGAACTAGAAACTATGAAAAACATTGCATGAACATGCCCGTTGTTGACAAATGTAGAAAATGCGGCACCAGTGGTGAAACAATAGAGCATATAATGGCCGGCTGCACTGCACTTGCCGACAGCGCTTACTTATAGGCAGACACAACCAACTAGCTAAGATTGTCCATCGACAATTGGCTCTCAAGCATGGAATGTTAAATAGTGGAGCTCCACCGTATTATAAATACAACCCAGCACCAGTAATGGAAGCAAATAATGCCATCATTTATTGGGACAGACCCATATTTACAGATAAAACTGTGGCTTTCAATAGACCTGATATAGTGTTGATTGACAGGAATAAGAAAGAAGCTATACTGATTGATATTGCCGTACCATTGACACACAATCTAAAGAAAACAGAGACCGAGAAAATTACTAAGTATGAAGATCTTGCTCTGGAAATAAAACAAATGTGGAAACTGCAGAGTGTAAAAACATATCCACTTGTTATTTCGGCTGAAGGTGTAGTCTCAAAAAATTTCAGGAAAAATCTAAAACTAATGGGATTACCTCAACGAATCCTAAACTACGGACAGAAAGCAGTGATTCTGCAGACATGTCATATAGTTCGCAAGTTCTTGAACTAACACAAATGAGGCTCCCATATTGGTCTTGAGGGTCAGAGTGAAATCTCTCTCCTCAGTGACTGAGCTCTTTCCTATTCGTGGCAGGATTGGGCAAATTGAACCCAGCACAAGCAGCTGAGAATCACAAGATGATGATGATGATAATAATAATAATAATAATAATAATAATAATAATAATAATAATAATAATATTTGTATGACCAACAAATCCAAACTGATCCAAACTGATAGCGGCAAACAAACCGGATATACAGTAATCCCTCGACATCCGCGAGTTCCGAACATTCGCGATTAGAGAAATGCTACCGGTTTTAACATTCGCGAATGTGTCTTTTGGTCGTAATGCATTTTTTTGAAAGCGAACATATTTCATTTCCTTTATTAGAGTCATCTCGTAAACGAACTCGGCAGACACCGGAGCTCAAATTGTCACATTCTGCAAAACTGTCAAAGTTGAAATGTCAATACACATTAACAGTATAACAGAATTGTAAAATTCCCTTGGGTCAAATTGGAGGTAAGAGTTTTGGCCACATGAACAGAAAAGTCATTCAGATTCAGGATCTTTGCAAGTCTCATTACAATGACCTCACTGAAGTGGAGCTTTGGGAAATCATTAGCAAAGAAAACCTCCTCGAACCTCCTGATATTACACTTGCTTTGTATTGATGAAGTAACGGAAGCGAAACTGGGTCCTGGAGCAACTTCAATGTCTAAAATGTTCACTTCAACTAAAACTTCAACAAGCTCTGGTGGAAAGGGCATTCGAACGTGATCCGAACATGGAAATAACTTCGAAGTTTAAAATAGAAATAGAAGCAGCAAGTCTTCCACATTTGGATAATAGAACAACGAAGAGGGTGATGAAACAAAAAAGTTATCAAATCTTATTTCCATTCACTTTCAACTGTGAAAACTTTCAAATATTGTTTTATTTCTTCTCTTTGGGATGTTAATTGTGAATTCTGTTTGTAGTAGCGCTTACTCAGTTCTACTGCAATTGTTTGGCAGATATTTTTCTTTCTTTTTTAAACAGCTTTTCGACATCCAGGAATCTAACCCATCTTTCTTCATTAAAAGATAGACTCAACATTCGCGGATTTAACATTAACGATGCTTTTTGGGAACCTAACTCTCGCGAATGTTGAGGGATTACTGAAGTTATCCGGAATTTGGAGAAAAAAAAAATCGTGTGTTCTAGTCGATGTTGCTGTACCTTGGAACCAAGGAAGCAGGGAAACGTCTTAAATACAAGAGTTTGGAAATCGAGATCAGCCGAATGTGGGACGTACAAGCACCGGTCGTACCGATAGCCATCGGAGCTCTGGGATTTGTTCCGCAAAATTTTTGTAAGAACTTGACTAAACTCCCAGGTAATTCAAATGACTGGAAAGTGCAAGACATTACTTTATTTAGAAAAGTCCGAATTTTGCGCAAAGTATTGTAGAGGCACCGACAGTCCCTAGATCTGCTCCTTAGGTAGCTGGTTGCAACCTGGAGTAGATTTTATTTTTATCCGACTCATAACATCTTTAGTCGTGCTGTAGTGAAGTAATAATAATAATAATAATAATAATAATAATAATAATAATAATAATAATAATAATAATATATATTGAGTAACGTATACAATTTCAATCGTAAATCACAAGTCAAATCTAGTGTATATGGAGGGAGTATAATATTGCACACATCTTCTTGAGTGGAGAAAATAAAGTTACATTTGCTGACCAGAAGCAAAACAAGGGGTTATCTCAGCATTTTCTCAAAGAACAAGGGAAACTCAGCAAAATCCTGATCAAAATGGGGTCTTTGGACTACGAACTGTATAACAATACTTGTTATAAATAGCTGAAAATATTATACAGTAAATACTTATTTTTAGTAGTAAAATAATTAATGATATCAAGATTTGTATTTCAATTCAATTTAATCTTATTCATACTCATACGTGTATTAATTCGTTTATTTATTTATTTATTTGTTTACTTGTTTGTTTTGCTCTGTTTGTTTCATTGTTTATTTTGTCGGACGCCAGCTCCTTACCGGTGATGCGAACACAGCGGCGGAGGTAGAGGTAGACGAGGTGAGGACAGTTGCGCACGATGACGCGCAGCCCGCCGTCCTCCACGGCCTGGCAGTCCGTGAGGTCGAGGTACTGCAGCAGCAGGCGGCGCGGGGGCTCCGGCCCGGGCATCACGCTGATGCACGACACCCGCGCGCATCCTGCGGCAGAGGGCACACAAAGGGTTGACACCCGCACACGAAAATTGTTCACAAAATGCACATAATTTGGGTTAAAAAAAAACACACCACCACAAAATATAGTTGTATAATAAAGTATATTTTAAAAATACATTACAATACTGAAAATGAAAAGAAGAGAATTTAGTAATATTGATTTAGTTCAGTCAAAACTATAATGAAGAAGAAGAAAAGAAGAGATTGTCAACATTTGTTCTCTTCAATTGTCTCAATTCTTATCTTAGGAGACAACAAAACCAAACACAGCAAACTATTTTATTTCAAACAGTTGTCTAATAATCCACGATTCATTACAACTGTTTGTCATTCGTAACTTTGTATTTTAATCATTACGTTTTTCCACTTTCATTCACATCCCTTCATTTTTTGTCTGAATTTTTTCGTTTACAAAAACAGGCGGATGCTGGACCAAGCGATGATTATATTCCGCTATAGTCTGTTTCGTAATCAGTACTTCATAATGCTTATTGCTGGTCATTAAATTTCTGATTTACTTCTAATATGACGAAAGAAAAACAGAAAGGCTCTTTTGAAGAAAGGTGATACATCTCTGTGTAATAATAGTACATGTGATTAAATTTGATTCGAAAACGATCTCTTGAAAGCGAAAGGCAACCTGTTAACAAATTGCTAAATAATGAGTATACCATGATTTAGCCTATTTTTACTTTTCCAGCGCAATGCTGCACGAAAAAAATGGGAATTTTCGGTAGAAAAACTCTTATTACAGGGCCCTGGTAACGAAAAAGTGGATAAATCCTGTTACTAAATAACGAAAAATATCTTCTAACACGCGGTGTAGCCAGAATCCCTGTTTTGTAGGTCCTTGATGCCGAAAAAACTATCGAAAGCAAAACATCTGTCCGCCCGTCTATCCGTCTGTCAGTGAACAACGCTAGCGACTAACTCCGAATTTTGAAAATTGCGAAAGTTTGAATTTTATTCGGTGTCTTCCCCCAACTACAAAATTGCAGGTAGAGATTTTTCCTTCAAATAAAATTTGTTCTTCAAAGTGAGTTCTTTCTTTAAGATTACGTACATTTTTTTAAAAAAATATTAGTAGTTTTCGCGCAATACTGCGTGCAATATGTGCAATTTTAAATATATACAAAAACAAGAATTTTCTCAAAAACGGTTCCAATTTTTTTCTTTAAAATTTTGGTAGGGATAGAGCTAAATGTACTCTAGTAGATGACATAAATGTAGCGCAGAAAGTGCAATAAACGAAGCTGTTTCCAATAACGCGGGAAAGTATGTGCTGTTGTAGCACCACTAGTTTATAATATGCGGTCTATTTATAACGGGTAAAGTGCGAATCTGATAGATGACCCGAATTAGCCGGATGAAGTTCACATTATCAAAAATGGATGGGTAAAGTCCGAAGTAGGAAGAGTTCGATGCATACTTCGGACTTCAGCCTATGAAGTTGACAATAGCGAATACGAGGTGGCTAGGAGCAAGTGAAGTACGTTACAGAGAAGTGGAACAGAAAAAAATATAATAAACCGGGATCGGACTGTTTCTACACGAAGTTTCTCTTTTGTTTGAGACAATCCAGCTGTTTCAGTTCGGTCAATTATTTTTCTTGGAGAGTTTAATATTCCCAAATTACAATTATGTATTTGCATAAAAAATATGAGAACGCGCAACTTTTAAAAGTGCACCTTAATCCTGAAGCACAGTAGCAATTAACATGACTAAATTCGTAATTAAAATCTGTCATCTTGTTTCACATTTTGAAACCAATTAAATAGAAATAAAAATACATTACAATAACCTTCATCTCGATCGCGGTGAAAAGAAAAATGTTGAAGGTTCTAAAATCTAGTAGGGTAAGTTTTTCCAACTACGATTTTACTAAACTTTCTAATTTTCGATAACACGAATATTCCATTACTATGCGGTATAACTTCAATATTGCTGCCTTATGTTTTCGTAGTATCTTCGCCGGTCGAAAGAATAGTGTCTCATAATGAATTGCCATAAAGTCCGATGTTACTACATACTTCGTATAAAAGATATAAATTGACAATACAAGTTCAATAAAATACATATTTTAGTTTCCTCGCCTAACAATGACAGCGTGTGACATGAAATGTCCAACAAACATGCGTTTCAACATGACATTCAACGCTGAAAAGAAAGATTGAACACACAAAAACGAAAGAAATGAAATCACTTTCATATTGGAACACTGACCATTCAGTTCTTGATGGAGTAATCGCGCTTTAAGATTAGTAACCATCCCACTGAACACTCACTACGGCTGCACCGACCGAATGTATCGGCAGCCGAAACCTAGTCAGCCGAGAAAGATCTCACACGTCTGAAATCTCAAAACTATCCTTTTCAGTAGTCTTCCAAGGAGCAAAACTGTATAAAAAAAATTTAAAAAAAAAGATCAGAAGGAAATGTATAATCATCATCTCACTTCTCTTTTCCTGGATAATGAAATCACCCATACTAATGAATTAAAAAAACAATAAAAAACTGCGAAGTTCTACGAAACTTCTCGACAAGGCAAAGCTATTTACTCCGTCTATCTAATGGGAAGCGAGTTTCTGGGCAATTTTCCGAAGGAGCTGGCGACTCCGTGGCTTGCTGTAATTAAATCCTTCTGCGCAGCGCCTGCCCTCTCGCGTAGCGGGCCACAGTGCGCTTGGAACGTAGAAGGAACGAAAGTCAGAATGATGGAGGACAGTCATATCTCTCCCAGAAGGATTTATACATGTTGTGAAAGAGCAGATCTCAGAGAAATATCTTTACGAAAGGAAAGCCAGATCGTGTTTTTGTAGATGAGGCAGTAGACACGGCAAAGGGAAGTGGCGACGGCAATACAGGTGGAAGTGGAGGTGGTAGCGAGTGTTGATTGAAGAGGCGATGCGTTTCGTGGAGAGACAAGAACTAGAGGTTCTGAAAATGCGGCAGGATGAGCTGGAAATAGTGGGTACCGAAAACTGATCGTAGGAATTAATAGATTTAAAGAACTGAGAGTCGAAGAGAATGTGGTAATGAAAGTGAGCTGGAATGGTGATGGTTACAGCTGATGAGACTATCAAAATGGGCATTTGCTGACGGGCATTTTTGGTGGCGAAGGGCAATATAATGCGCGCAACGCCAGCGAGGGTGTGGAGTAGGTGACGGTTGGGTGGAGGCGACTGTGAATGCTGTTGGAAGTCGTTTCGTTAGTGGTACCGTTGTCGAAGCATCGTCAAATGGGATGGAAATGGCAATATCGAAAGTCAACAGTGGCATGGAGACAGCAGTTTTGGGGTGAGGTCAGTGGTAGGTGGAAGTCTGGGAGATGGAAGAAATAGTGATATGCAACAAGGTGTGTAACTGGGCGTCAGCGACGACGAAACAACAGCAACGGATTATACTCTGAGGCATCAAGATGGATACATCTGTGATGAAGCGGAGGCTACAAAGAGAAAAGTTTTCAGTGGGGCCACGTTGGAACTGGTGGTCTCAGCCGGTGATATTTTCGATAAAGATTGAAGTATGAACGATAACTGAAGATGTGAAAATGTCGAAATAGAGATTAAGAATGAAGAATTAGACGGTATCAATGACAAGGACAATGATGGCGGTGAACCACTGCAAATAATTATGATGAAAGTGACGAGGGTGCAGGTGACGATTAACGACTGTGAATTGTGTCGAAGTTGGTGATGCCGAGGGTAAAAGAACATGGTGATGCTGAGGGCAAAAGTGGCAATGGCAATAATAAAGTAAATGATGCCGAAGACGATGACTGTAATGAGGGTGAAGATAGTGGTCGTGACGACGATGCTGATGACGGAGATGACGATGGTGAAAGCGATCATGGTGATGGTTCAGTATCGACAGTAAGTCGGACGATGTTAGTGACGAAGATGACGATGAAAAAGGTGACGATAACGTCAGGGATGAAGGCCCGATGACGGGGACGACGGTGGCGATGGCGAATATAAAGGGACTGATAATGAAAAAGAATTCGACGATGACAATGACGGTGATGAGGATGAAGGTAGTGATGAAGGTGACGATGATACGGACTATGGAGACTGTGACGACGTAGGTGGTGGCGATGGTACGGTAAAGACAGCTGGGTGGAAGATAAAAACGATGATGGTGACGATGACGGTGATGAGAGTAAAAATAGTGATGAAGGTGACGATGGTATCGATGATGGAGACGGTGGAGATGAAGGCGGTGGTGATTGTGAGAGCGATAATGGCGATGGTGCGTGAAGGGCAATGGGGTGGACGATGATGAAGACGGTGACGGTGATGAGGGTGAAGGGAATGATAGTGACAATGGAGACGGTGGCGATAGTGAGAGCGATAATGGCGATGGTACGTGAAGGGCAATGGGGTGGACGATGACGAAGACGCTGATAGTGACGGTGACGGTGATGAGGGTGAAGGGAATGATTAGTGACGATGATACTGACGATGGAGACGGTGGCGGTGGTGAGAGCGATAATGGCAATGGTTCGGCAGCGGCAGGCAGGTGGACGATTTGGTGTCGGCGCCGGCGCCAGGAAGGCGTGCGTGCGCGTGGGGGGGGGGGCGGCGCCGACCGCGGCGTGCGTTCTTTGCCGGCCCCGCTCCGCGGAGAGGAAGTGGCCGCTGAAGGCTGCGCTTGACATATCGCTTTGCGTGGCGGCTGCGCCGCGCCTTAATCTGCCATAATAATGAGCGGTGACCCGCGCCGGGAGGTCAAGCGCCTGGCCGGGCGAGGCGGCGGGGGGCGGGGCGGGGAGGGGAGGGGGCGGGGCGGGGTGGGCGGAGCGGAGCAGCCCCCGGGGGCGAACGCGCCGGAGAAGAACTGGACGCGGGGCGAGCGAGGACGCCCAGCGGAGGAGGAGCAGGCGCGAGCGAGCGAGCGAGCGGCCGACGCAGATGGACTTGCACCGCGGCTCGCGAGCGGCCCAGCCGCGGGCCACCGCGCCTCTCAGGATCCACGCACCAGGTGTAATATACTACTCCGAGAAGACGCTGTAGGAGCTTGAGGGATTGGAGAATAATTATCTGGAGATTTGATCGCGCGTGGGTGAACGTATCTGCCGATGTTCGGATGGATGATTGGATGAATGAGATGTCGTGTTTTTCCAAATGGATGGTTGAAATAAGAAAACGCCCAGTCCCAGAAATCTGAACGTACGCCTGAATTTCTTAATTAGTATTTATTATGACAAAGTAACTATTAGTAATCTAAGTTTGTGTTTTTACAGATATTGAATGCCTTCGCAAAGTATGCACTAATTTTGATGACCCTTACAGGATGTGTAATACGATAATACTACTTTGGGAAAAAGATGGAGGAGTTTGAGGAATTGAAGAATAATTATCTGGAGATTTGATCGCGCGTGGGTGAACGTAGAGGTCGCTGTCCGGGTGGATGAGTGGATGGCTGGATGACGGAGTGGATGGTTCCTTGGATGGATGAGTCTTTCCGATTGGATGGTTGAAATAAAAAAACACTAAAACGAAGACCCAGAAATCTGGTCGTATGCCTGAATTTCGTAATTCTGTACTCAAAAAATCTATTAGTAAACGAAGTTTAGTTGTTACGTGATTTCTTCGAGAAGGCGACACAAATTTTTGATACAAATGAGTAATCAGTCAATGATTAAATGTGATTAAAAGCGTGTAATATATCGTCATAATTTACACTTGCGAGTGCGTCACAAAAGCTAGTTTAAATTAATCGTGTTGAATAATGAATCTCTTAAGTATATTTTTACTGAGTTCCATTGACGAAAATGATCTCTTTGCATTGTAAATTTACGATACTGTTATTTTTTGCACCAAAAGTTATTAGATTCGCCAATTCTGAAGTAAAGACAAACACTGAAATCGTACATGAAAAGACAAGGGTGTTGAACTTAATTTTGTTAGCAACACAAAATATGGATCAATTATGAAGTTCCTGTATCAGATCAAGAACAGGAAAGTATGTTCAATAACACAATAAAGGATGGAAAGGAAGTGTAAATCAATTATTTCGTCTCATGTACAACATCATTTACATCAGTGAAAAATTACAGAAAGGAAAATCAAATTTGGACAAGAACCTCCAAATATTTACTTGAGATAGTGATAAGATACGATGTAATAGAAATCGAATGCCTTTTTTACTACTCATACGTTCAACACTAGCAATGATCTTAACTTCAAAGTAACGAAATATGTATTAATCTATTCGATTGATATATTTCTGTAACGATATATGCATTGGTCTACAATGATTCTTGGGAATTATTACAGCAACAAAGAAAAATATTTAAAAAAATTGAATATTCGTTTCAAATCGAAGACTGCGTCATTTTGATCAAGGTAAAAGATGATACAACATTAGTAATAGGTCCAGCTTCCTTTCAGTTCTTGCAACTTAAAATGTGAATGTTCTGTTAACGGTTATCCACCACAGCACCAATATATACTTCGGTTTTTCTTTCTTGGCGCGTGGGGGTATGTCATGAAAATTGAATATCTCACGGTATTTCGCGTCTTCTTCGGTTGTGCCGCGAGAAGTCGCATGATCGCCAGCACTGCTCGATAGTCACGATCATGTGACTCCTAGCGGCACAGCGGAGAACGACGCGGAATACTGTGAGATATTCCATTTTGATGAGACACCCCCACGCGCAAAGAAAGAAAAACCGAAATGTAAGTATTAACACAACAAAAATGTACAACTGTCTCTATCACGATCATTCTCCTCATTATTTCATCCTCTTCTTGCTATATTCCTGATGGAATTTTGTCAACCAAGAATAAATGAGGAGACAGTGGATTTTGATTGATTGATAATAAAATATGAGACAATAGGCAATTTGGCTTTTTTTCGTTTCAAGTTCATCACAAGGTAAAACCAAAGATATCTACACGTGGGATTGGAGACCCCAATCCTAGAGCACAGCTGCAGCCGCCGCCGAGGCGTCTGCATAACTCAACCATTTTACTACAAGACAACCCCATAAAAAGAAACGGTCATAACATTTTCGATAACATTAATTCCCAACAGCGTACAATCGATTAGGTGTGTCAATCCGAGAAGTATTAACACATGAATGAACTTCCCAAACCGAATCGTCTCTTCCTCCATCCCATCATTCATCTCCCCGCGTGAGTAATCCCCCCAGGGCGCCGCCGCATTCCTCCGACTCCCCTCTTCCTCTTCGCACACGATAATCCCAGGCAATATTAATTACTTCATTTTGTTTACCTACGTCTAACAAGTTCTATAAAACCAACCAGTTTCGGCTGCGCGATCGAGGTTGTTGCTCGTTTTTCAATCAGGGCGGCGGCGGCGGCGCCGCGACCGCCACCACCACCGCCGCCGCCGCCGCCGCCGCCGCCGCCGCCGCCGCCGCCGCCGCCGCCGCGTAAGTCGGAAGTTGCGGTGCAGGCGCGCGGTGCTGATTACAGAGGCGGAGAGGCGCAGGCAGCGAGAGCGGTGGCGCAGCGGCCTCTATTACCCCGCGCCGGCGCCTTCGCCGCCGCCGCCGTCGCAGTCGCGGCCTTCCTGTTGCCCAACGCCTGCCGCCTCCGCCTATACCCGCCTCCACATGTGGGGAGAAGGCCTCCGCTACCTCTGCCGTTTTCGTAGCTGTCTCTCTGATTTCTTGCTCTTTCTTATTAGACGCCAGCCTACTTCCAACTCCATCTCCACTATCAGTGACATATCCTTGCCTCTCTGTTGTCGCAGAAATCTTTCTTTTGTCCATTTTTCGCTCGTTCCAATTCCATCTCCACCATCAATGACGCCCCTGGCCTATCGACATATTTGCCTCTGTGATCTCAGAATTTCATCTTTCGTCCAATTTTCGCTCGTTCCTTCTATATTTCTCTACGTTCACATCGTCATGTTATTTCTGATGCCCAACGCCAACGCCCCCTGTCTCGCCCTCCGCCTTCTCCATCGCTACCTACACACGTCTCCACCAGCGGGTTATAACCTCCGCTACCTCTGCCGTTTTCGTTGCTGTCTCCCTGATTTCTACCACATTCTTCTTCGCCACTTGCCGACTTCCAATTACATCTCCATTATCTGTGACGTTTCTGCCCTGTCGCCTTCTTCGCTCCTATGATCTCAGAATTCCTTCTTTCGTTCAATTTTCGCTCGTTCCTTCTATATTCCTCTACGATGACATCGTCATATTTTTGAAATGTGATGTGTCAATACTCGAAGAGTCAGATTAAAAAGGTGAAAATCAGAAATTGTTCATAAGAAATCAAATGTATTACGTAGGATTACGTGGCTCCTTTAAAGGTTTCAGGGGGCCGTGCCCCCCCCCCCCTGTACGCGCGCCCATGGCTATCTTATTAATCAAAGACATCCTACGTTCGCCCATCTCTGCAGTCCTTCGACCCATTTACACACATTCCGCTTACATTCTTTCATGTTGCCCCTGTTATCATCGCGATCTTTCTGTCATCCAACGCTTTCCGTCTCGGCTTCGTCCTCATCACACTTCCCTTCCCCCACCTCCACCAGTAGTGTTGTAGCCTCCGTTACACTAACGTTCTTTCGACGTCGACGCTGTCTCTCAGTTACTTCCACCTTCTTCTTTGCCACCTACGTCGCTCCCCTGCGTACTCCAAACTCCATCTCCATTAACAAGGCGGTTCCTGCCCATTGCAATTACTTTTCCCTGCAGTTTCAGATTTCGTTCCTTCCTTCATCCTGTTTCCAATGGACGATTCCACATGTTCCTCTACGTTGACCTCATCGTAGTGGTGACCTTTCTGTTGCGCAACGCCCTCCCGGCTCGCCTCCGTCTTCTCCACCTCTGCCCCCGCTGCCTTTGCCGTTTTCGTGGTACTCGTTTCCGTTTCTGATACTTCCATTTTCCTGTTCTATGCTACCTGTGCCGCCCCGCTGCTACTTCAAATGTGATCTCCTTAATAAATGACGGTCCTGCGCAATCGCCATCCTCGCTCCTTCGCGGTTCCACAAGTACTTCCTTCCTCCGACCATTTGTGCCCGTCCCACAGTGTTGACCTCCGTTGATCGTCGCGACCTTTCTGTTGCACAACGCATTCCGTCTCGCCCTCCAACATTGCCCCACCTCTGCCTGCAGTGCTACCTGTGCCACCTCTGTTCCTCTCTCTCTCTCTCCTAGATGTATCTCTTCCTTACACGACTCCAATACTCCAATACAGAAACTGCATTTCCACTATCACCTATCCGTTTCTTTAGCTACTACAACTTCCAGTCATTACCTTTCAACAGCTCCAGCATCTTTTCTTCTCCCATCTCTCGTATTACCGACTGTAACTACACATTCTTTCTCTACCGCCGACGCAATCTCCATCGCTGGAGGGAAATCGCTAGAATTATTATTGGACATTTGGACTGTATTTGCTTTATTAAACACTGGGCATTTCAACATGCAAGACAAACTGTTATTGGGCATTTCTAGAGACGGGTCCTAATCAAAAGAAAAATTTGTTTTTGGACACATTGAAATCAGTTTTCTGAACATGTGCTATGAAGCTCAACGCTAGGCTCCAGAGATGGAGAGGGGAAATGTTGCGATAGGAAACATCACGCGCATTCCGTGGCTCGTGTTTTATGGTATTCGTCCAGCATATGCATGTAACTGTCTGGAGGAAATAACTAAAAATATATCAAAACATGTGCCCTTTAGACTTCTCACTTAAGCCTTATGTGGATCGACAAGCCTTGGTTAAGCCTTGGTTGGTGTTGAATTGAATATTCGCGCACTATTGAGACCCGAACCCAGGACTGTTGTCCAACGACTCCCGTTTTGAATTTAACATGCCCGCACTCGCCTGCGCTACCTTTGCCGTTATATTTGCCTCTCTACTCCTGCACTTGCAAGGGGACCTCTAGGATGCTAAATTCCCTTCAAATTATCCATTTAGCGTTGGACTATCAGAAAGAATTCACGATTACATCTCTTTCACAGTGGAAAATAGTAAGCAAACAATGATTTTCAAATGAATAATTATTAACAAAATTACTAATTACCAAACAAGTATAGTTTAATATTTACCGACTACAGAAGATAGATTCCTTGTCTTTCACATCTCGGTGAAATAAAAATGTGCCAACATTTTATAACTCAAAGTCAAGAAATGTTCTTTAGAACGGTCTTTGACATTTTAATCCTGATAGCTCATATGCCAAACGTTTACTGGCCGAGCTCTTACAGAAAGAAAGTTATTGCTACGGTCCTGTCTACTAGTATATAGATATTTTTTATAGTTCTTTATCCTCCTACGTCTGTTTTGTTGCCTGGTCTGCACTCGGGTCTACTTAAAACCCATCTCTGCTATCACATTTTCAGATGTTTAGCGGCTAAAATCCCAGCGCCGTTGTCCAAGCAGCTTCAATAGCCCTTCTTCTTTCATCTTTTTTACTATCGCTTATTTCTTCTACGTTTTCCTTCACTATCGTTGATTCAGTTTCCATCTCTTCTGCATTGCTTCGCTGCTGCATCACTATGATCGGGCTGTATTTCAATTTCTCAAGTTTTTATAGAGATACATCAACTTTGGAGAAAACATTGAATGTTCAAAATTGATTTAGTAACTTTTTTCCTTCACACCCATCCCGGGTCATCGAAATCTCCGGGTAAACTCAACTAAAAATATCACCTTAGACACCGTCACCGTTCTGTTTCCCAATTTCACGGTTCCCCTTCGTCATTGACCTTTCCCACCTCAGCATTTTTTTATTGATGTTTCCTTCCTCCTCTCCTCTCCCTGCTACTACCCCCACCCGTTTTGAATGTTGCTTTCAACCCTCTGCTTCCGCTGTCACTGACTTCCTCCTCCTCCTCTGGCCTTTGGTCCGGCTCCCCATTTCCTTGCCACTGTCTTCTACCAATTTTCCATCTTTTTGCTGTCATTATAGAGAAAATATATGTCTTTATTCTGCTGTCACTGTTTTGGTCAACCGTCATTGTTCCTCTATGGTCACTACACGCTCTCCACCTTCTCCATTTCCTCAAGTTTCCCCCTCATCTTCGCAAACAAAGGGCTAAAAATAATTTTAAAAATGTTAAAGTTTAACAATTATACCAATTCCTAGGAATTTCTAACGAACTGATTTTTATACAGAACTGTAGAATAAAGTTTGGAAGATGTTCTAGGATAAAATTGGACTAAACGTTACCCCAGATATTGCACAATGGAAACAAAAGCTTCCAAGATAACAGACTTATAAATCATTATCTTTTATAAACAAAGAATATTTGCCTCGTCACATTTTTTTGCTGCCTTTTATTTGAATTCGTGATTAGTTTTTCCGCAACAATATGACTTGGAAGTATTTTCTTAAGAATTGATACCGTGTCACAGAAAAGTGTCCACTAAAAAGAACAAAGCAATACATACTATTTTATTTCGTGTCTATCTTAAAATGTAACAAAGTTAAATTGGATTCGAATGATTCAAATCCATCAGTAAAATCTTGCCAGAATAACCACATAAACACTCGTAAAGAATGTTTCCCTCAAGAAATAGCAAAGTCATCGCTGGCGTTTATGCTGACACGAAAAATGTCGGCGGCCCTTTCATTTCGCTAAGTCGATTATCGGCCGCATTTAGCGCAAACATTCATCTCTAATGCCACTATTTGTGCCCCGACAATGTCACGCGCTATCTGAGAGCCCCCGCCGACACTATCGAAAGCACATCGTCCCTTTGGTGCTACCCGCTATCGCAAGCGCCTGTCCTTTCAGCGCGCCGCGGAGTAATCGTGTATGAAGCCGCGTATGATCCCATGTGCAATTATCGCTGCAGCAGTGGTTGCGAAAGGAACGGAACTGTGCGTGCCTTTTTTTCTTCTTCTGCATGTGCGTCTTAACATTACCTTTGTTTGAGACGCACGTTAATTGATGGCGGTACTTCAAAGCAGCCAAGCGGTCGTGGACGTATAAAACAGGTCTATCTCGCGTTGGCTACATTACAAGATTCTGCAATGCGAGCATTAATGGAAGTTAAAAGAGGAAGAGAGAGTGGAGGAAAGAAAGATAGTGGGAGAGAGAATGGGAAAAAGGGAGGAAGTAAAAGGGAAGAAGGAGTGGGATGGAGAGTAGAGAAGGAGGGGGTGAAAGGAAGAGCGGAAGAAGAGCGACAAGTAAAAACTGCACCAGCAGCGGAGTACCCCAGCGGTTGCTCACACTCGGGGGACTACCTGTTTTCACCTTCTCGGGCAGCCACCTCCACCACCACCAACCACCACGTCCACCACCACACTAGCGAGCTAGACGGGCAGTCAGGCTGCCAGCCTGCCAGTTCCCTTGCGCTGTTGCCACATGGCACACAAAACAGCTGTTTTTCACGTCCGAGCGGCGGCGGCGGCGGGGTCCGGGAGGGCCGGCCGCGCAGCTTCCCGAGGCCGCCGCCGCACGCGGGTCGGGGGCCGACGGGTCCAGAGGAAGGCGCGGCGGCGGCGGCGGCGGCGGCGGCGGCGGACCGCGCGGGGTGGTCGCCACGTCACGCTGCGGTTTTCGCGTCCGCACGCCCGAGGAAGAACAATCGATACTTCCTTTATCAGCAAAAACCAATCGGCCATCGCCACGAAACTAGGATGATTGGGTGTTATCTTCTATTATTTGATCCTTGCTCACAATATAACGTGACGTGTTTATTATTATTATTATTATTATTATTATTATTATTATTATTATTACTATTATTATTATCATCATCATTATTATTTCATCGTTAATTGACGGCTTTTTCAGTTCTTAGGATGAGATTCATAGAAGCTGGAATTTCTAGAGGTATCTAAGCAGGATGTGTGCGTTACCCAGAAGTACTAGGGAGTTCCGCAGTTGCATGCTCAAAACCTAGGGCACTCAAGTGTTTCGTTAAATTTCTGGGGATGGTTCCTGGAGACCGATCCGATTATTACTTGGACATCAATGACACAGTATTTCAGTGTGAGCAACTTCATTTAGATATCGCGATATTTCGTTAGGTGTTTTGATCCACTCTGGAATCTGCCAGCACGGCAGCTGAAACTATCCGTACCTCCTTATCATTCCCAACGTCAGCTACTGGCACGTTATGGTTCAAACGACGGTCCATTTGATCACGAATTCCAAGCTTGTCTTCTTAAGGGATTTTCGCCTTTTGCTTACCATTTCTGTTTCCTCCACTGTCTAGCTGCTCACACCCTTCAGTACAAGTTTCACTGGAAGATGAAGACGACTCGCCTTGTCAAGGCGTACTTTGCAATATGACAGAACTATTTTGCTGCTGGAATTTTGTAAGCAACTGTATCTCATTTCCTGAAGCTGACGTAGCATATACTTGCTGTTTTCTCTGCTCTCGTCAAATTACAATTACCGTTTAGTGATTATATTATTATTATTATTATTATTATTATTATTATTATCATTATTTATTTTAAAAAGTTAGCATGACAAATTCACAATTTCATTGTATTAAATGAATGACTTTTCACTCTGCGGGATGTTCGATGTTTGGATTATCCAAAGTCCAATACCTCGGGGCTACGGCCTTCTCTTAATGGATTCCGAGAGTAGCGGACACATTTTAAATTTAAAATGTTGTTGATCCATGATCATTATCGCCATCATCTACTAATCAGACCATTACTCATTCGCCTCAATGACCAACGCTGTTGGACAACCCCTAAACCTTAATAATACATACATTAAAATCACAGTACTGAATTTATCTGATATTCCTAATGTGATTGTAGATATCAATCACGTTTAACGCAATGTAACTTAATCATAGAGCCGATACCTACGGACAATCAGCCTCATCTGAAAGATGTGTTTCCCCTTTAGTCCGTAAGTAATGCATTAATATCGATGTTGGTAATTTGATAATATTAGCAAAGAAAAAAGTGATGTCGAAGTAGAACAATTAACTGATTTGGTTGTAGCTTTTCGACAAACGTACGTGGTTTTAAATATCATTAGAAGAAAGAGATATTGTCTACGTGTTTTACACACCATTCATTTTGTACGCACATATTTGTATAATGATGCTGTTGTCATTTTCTTTGAGCTGATACGAAATTTTTTTAATCTTCCTACTGAAACATAACTTCAAGTGACTGTGATCTCGAAGAACACGCTGACTTTTCCCCACAATGTAATCAGCCAGCTAATCTTATTTGAGATCAATAATTACACAAATTTTCATTTAAAAATCAATTATACATTCACCATTTGGGAAGAAAACATGAAATAAGTAAAAAATAATGTAAATATAAAAAAATCAGAAAAAGTTCCCCGCTGAAAATGTCTTGCATTTACCTTTAGGAAGAGGAAATTTCTACACCCACACTTACAAGCATGTTTGTCATAAATAATGAAGTGATATTAATGCAACACTGAAGAATGCTTTCCGTTCCTTAATATGTTAACGAATTCATTTTGAAGCTGTTTTATTCGAAACGTAAAAGAGGACCCTGCACTAGAGCATTTACGCGCCACACAAAAACAGCATCAATTACAGATTGCATGAAAACTGTTTATCGATTACGATGTTTAGCCGTCGGTTTTGTTTGAAGGAAGAAACACTTGAAATGCCCACTGTACAAAATTACAACACTGCGGAATGAGAGTGATAATAGGTTTCGTGAAGTATAATGTGGCAGGACGAGATGTTCTGAGGAAGAAAGAACGATGTATTATATTAGGTGCCGTGCTATTATGAGGTTCGTGGGTTCCGGCGGTTTTCAGGCACGTTAATTTAATGACGATACTGCTGGGGGAAATAAAACAAAAGTTTTCACTTTATTGTAGAACTTCGTAAACTATCTTCGCCTCCGCTGCTGAGATCAGACAAGAGGTGCAGCTACCTGCAGTGTAGGGACGGCTCATTAAATTCACATATTACCAGCTGAATCAAGAAGGCAGCGGCGGCTGTCACGAGAAGAGAAAGACACCATAAACGAGCATAAGCAACGAGAATTGACTGAGATAGAAAGCAGAGAAGACAGTAGTAACATAACAAAGATGAAGGAACAAGGGAAAGGAAACATATTTCGTAAAACTAATGTTCTTTTCTTTGTTCCAGGAAAGATAATGTACTTAACTGCTCGAAACTTTTACATATATTGCGTTTTTTTGGTTTTAGTACCTGAAGACCAGTCAGAAATAAGTACTGCATGGCATTCAAAAGGAAAAGAAAACAACAGAAAATATATTTCGTTGAATTTCCTTTAGTTACTCTGCGAAACTGACATTTTACCTCGTACACAAAACGTATGCGCGAAGTCCATCAAAATAAATGAACGAAAATTACGTCGAAATAACCACCACGATTTGCTGCAAAATCTGAATCTTCTTCGTACTTCTAAGGAATCTGTACAAAACATTCACACTGATGATTTGAAGAAATACGGCTTTTATATAAAGCATAATTACTCTAAAGTCTTTTCTCAAATTTTGAATAGAACGATGGAACAAGGTAAAAAATATATCTCCGGAATTTAAAAAGAAACGCTTCTTAAGAATATTGTCATTGTGTCTTTATTCGACGTTCACGTAGAACTACTATATCTATAACGCTTACGATAAATCATGGATTTATTGAATTTGTGGAGTAATAGGAAACTTTCGCTATTTTAGAATAGAAGTCACAATCAACAAATATTTAGTATAAGTGAACTTTTGTTCTTCATTTGATCTCTTTTATTACGAAAAAGTAATTTAACCGAGTATTATCCTGCATTTGAGCTTCTGTTGGAGTTTTACCCGCAGCGCCTTAATGATTCTAATAAAAATGTACTCTATTGTATTCTACACCTTTCTATACATCTACATTTTATAAAATTAAAATATGAAAATTTTCTAAGTAGTATCATTATAATATTTTCGGAATTCCTAGACGATTCAAAGTAAAACAGTCTACTGTATTCTTAACATTTATACATTAAAACAAACGGGACGCAAAAGCAAGAATTATTCAACATAATCCAAGAAAATGAAAAAGTAGGAATCATTTTAAATATTTATTATTTTATTAAATATCTAAAAAAATGCCTATTGACTAAGCGCGATACGAACACGGAGTTATCAAACTTGTTTTTTATTGCCTGGACTACGTTATGACTATAGTCCACCATTAATGGACTTAATTTTTGGCAATTTTTTAATGTGGCGCCATTTGGGCCACATTGTCAGTCACATATATTACTCGTAATGTAAGGAAATGAAAAGCAAGAATTGTTTTAAATTCCTTTTCTATTTTCTGGAATCCTAAGAATTCAGAAGGCTTCTAAACTCTTAATCCGTATCCCTTAAAACAAACGCGATGAGAATGCGGGCGTTGTCGAACTCAACCCATGTATTCCCATTGCTCTCCAAATGAGGCCGTCAACGTCAATCTTTCATTCTTCGCTGAAATGTCTTTTGCCCTTAACGCACATTTCGTTCTGTGGAAGGCGCAGCCTGACGACCGGAACGTTAGAAGGCCTACGAGGCGGTTTCTCTCGGGCAGTCAAGTATCTAAACTGGGACTTTTTTAAAATACTTATTACATTTTCCAGAATTTTTAAGGAGATCAATTAAAAAGAGCCTACAGAACGCCTAGCCTTTCTCTAACAGGGCACGCGAATTGCAAATTAGGATATTGTCGAACTTAAAGTACCGACTGAGTTTAACTCCTAACATTGCCGTTGTCTCTGCGGCGACACTGACCGAGAAGACGTAGTAGTCCCGACAGTGGCGGATTTTCAGTTCTGAACGCATAACTGGGTCGAATTCAGTAGCTGTCTGGAGGAGAATTCTAGCGGCCGGTTGCTCTAATCGGTAGTTTTGCGTGTATTTTTTCCCATCCATATCAGGAGAATGCCGGAGCAGTACTCTAACAAACATGCCACGATCTGCGCGCGATTTTTCCTTCCTCTTCCTTGGGGAGATACCCAGAGGAAGAATTCTCCCGCAAGATGGCATGTAGGTCAACGACGGATATCAGCCTCCAACGGGGTAAGAACACCGCTACCTCCCGGAATGAAACATTTACTACACCATCGGCACTGATAAACATAGCAGTTGACGAGCCAGGAATCAACAATCATTCATTCAATCAAACTTAATGCAAGCAAGTGAAAAAGTAGGAATTGTTTTAAACACCTACAATACGCGAATATCTCTATGGCTATGAATTAAAAAGAGACTACGGAACTTCTATCATTTTTTTATCTTTCATCATTATAGCAAATGCATTGCAAAATCGGCGGTTATCCAACTCAATGTAAGCAAGTGAAAAAGTAGGAATTATGAATATTTTAAGTATCTAATATATTTTCGAGTACTATCTTTAAGTATACGTTAAAAAAAGAGTCTACTTAGAGTCCCTTCCCCTCGTCCATTAGAGCAAGCGCGATGCAAACGCGGGGGTTATCGCATTGGCGATTCGCGGGCGCCCACCTACTCGGCGCGGACGCGTCCCGTTATAATTGCCGCGTTCCCGGCGCAGCGGCCCCGCCGGGCCCCGCCGCCAGCCCCGCGCTTGCAGCCACGCGCGGGACCCGCACGCCACGCCGCCCTGCGCTGCGCCGACCACTGCGCCGGTGCAGCTACACTTCGATTTTGCTGTAGTGGCCTTTGTTACCCCTCCTGCCTTATAAAATGAATCTTTTTGACAGTGGTAAGCACTTTTCTGAGGCCACGAGCTCCGTTGAGAAGGACGTTTACGAATTAATTTAAAATATTCATTTTATAAGATAGGTGTAGCCCCGTTGAGAAGGACGTTCGCAAATTAATTTAAAATATTCATTTTATAAGATAAAAGGTGTAACAATGACCTAATGTCATCGGCCACTACAGAAAAATCGAAGTATACGTACATACTCGATTCAGTTACGTGACCAATAATTTTGATGCTCGATTGATTGAATGATTTATTAGTGTTTCCGGACGCGCCAACGGCTAAGGTCGTTAGTCCCGTACGTCAAGTGCATGTTTTGTGGTGGGGGTTAGAGTGAGTTCCCCGCTGGATGGAGAGATCCTATGACCACCTTCGCGGCGGCCAGCAGCTTTTCCTCAACCAGGTATCTCCCTTCAGCGGGCACCGCCCCAGCCGGGACAAGCTTTAAAGTCCCGACTGGTATGCCGTCAAGTGTGGTGGTGTAGTAAGTGTGTGCCATTCTGGGCGAGGATAGGAAAAAGAAGCGGAAGGAAAGATCGCGCGCTGTCCGTGGCCCATTTGTTAGGTACTGTTTAGGCATTCGCCTGACGTTGGTCGGAGAAACCACAGGAAACTACCGATGTGAGCATCCGGCCGCTAGAATTCTCCTTTAGACAGCGGCTGAATTTCACCTAATAGCTATGAAGCTAGTGTTTCAAATCCTGACATCGTTGGGACACTCTTGACACTTGCGAGTGCTAGACTAAATGGGTAGGACTGTAGTCGACGAGTAACAAGTCGAAATTATTCGTATTTATTTCCCGAACGTTGGGAAAAATGGTTGGGGGCTTTGGTTCTCCCTATTGTTTTCTCATTACAGCTGCTGGGGGAAATTTGGCTGAAAACAATGTATTTACGATTAATTAAAAATGCTATTCAAGGTTTCTATTTAAAGAAATATTATTTAAAAGGCTACTTATTTGGTGAAAAGTTGGTCTATTGCGAGTTCAGTTAAAAGCATGAAGAAAGTAAAGCTATTTCACATTCGATTTTTTCTGGACTGATCATTTATCTTCGATGTGCATGGCGTCACTTTTAATTTACATATCAGAGAATTAATTGTAGTATTATTGAATGCTTTCAAGCTTTTAGTTATGTTTATAAAAAAACTATATCACTCGTGAAAAACTATCACTACACTTTGACTGTACAAAAGCTATATCAGAAAAAGGGATAATCAAAAACAGGGATTGGAAGTGTTCAGTTATGAACGATTTCAAAAGCACACACGTCAAGTGCACAGTCACTTAACTGCTTTTCATCACTTCCGGGACTCAAACTTAGAACTAACTGGCCTAAATTGCTTCAGTCTCGGACCCACAAATACGCAAGTTTATTATGACTACAAACAGTTTTACTTGATAATAATTACAAATGAATCTAGCTGTACACGTTATTACATTCGTGTACAGCTAGATTCGTCGATCGTCTAATATTTTACGATCCTAAAATAATCACTAGTGGGAAGAAAGTAAAGGGGCATAAAGGGACATCAATTGATGTCATCCATTGGACATTTAATACCTGACCCTCCGTAGTAACGCCACCTCATTTTATTACACTTAGGATGGTGAAGGAATAAGTTTATGAATAATCATGACGTCTAGCAGAAAAATTTATATTAAAACGAAAGACATGGGGAATTGCTGACTTACGAGGAAAATTGCCCGTTAACTTTTGTCAATGTCAGAACAATTGGAGTTTTCCCTGACATACATTTAAGTTCTCTGCTTCTTCTGATAGGTTTAAGTTCCTTTTGTTTTCCAGATCTTACAAGTTGATCGTCACCAACAGGAAATAAAGAAATACTAAACAGAAAACCTGCGAGAAGAATCATTACATGGGGTGAAGAACAAAACGCAGATTAGAGAAAGACACAGAAAAGGCAGCAGTACTATTTTTTCTACCTTTGTCATATGTTTTACACATATTATTGAACAGAGCGTCACTAACATAAAAACGTGGACGCCAAATGAATATCGATACTTTCACATCTGCAGCAAAATAAATCAACAAGCGTGTCACAATGGTGAGGACAAAAGAACAGACCAACAATGAAGGTGAAAACTTGCTTTTCATGCTTCATAAACACTCTCATGAACATGAACCACACCCTCTTTGTAGGCTGTCAGCAATTCACGCAAAAGAATCAAACAAAAAAACAAACAAAAACAAACGAAACCATTTGCGACCCCCGCGCGCTGAGGGCGAAGTCACACGTGTTCGCGCTTTGTAGGTCAGCCGCCCCGACCCGGAGAAATACGTCGCCGCCTCTCATCTCGCAAGAAACACGACGCCGGCAAACAAAAGCCCGTGGGCGAATGTTTGCGCATGTGTCGCCCTCATTTGAATAACTTATTCTTATTCCATATGTATTGAATTCGCTTCCCTCTTGAATGATGTCAGCTCGTCCAATTGCCAATGACCCACATCTGTTTCGATATAGTAGATATCTCTTTTGCAATCGTTTGGATGTTTCCGAAAACAAATGCTAAACTGTTAAGGTCGCTCACAAACAACTGCACTTTCGGTGATTAATCACCTTTCTGAAATATACGACCTACAAAGAATTATTTAAATTGAGTCTCTCTTGAAATATATCACCTTTCCCAGCTTACAATGATACAGCAAGTTTCGGAATACATTTCATTTTTGTATTTATCTGGATTATTTCTTAAAATAACTTCTAAAATCTGATTTTGTGTCAGGATACTCAAAGTAGTCACCAAAATATTCACTTCTACTTATACAATTATTATACACTTTTAAAAGAAACGATGAAAAACCATTCCAAATTGCTTAGCTCTCGGTACTGCATTAGTTTAAAGAAATGTGTCCTTCAAAATGCAATTTTTGTTCTCACACACCCGGGTATGTGTATAATCTTATGTTTTCCAATCGTATTCTAACTCAGCACTGAATAATCCATGGACATTTCGAGGCTACTTAGAGTAATAGAGTATAGCAGGAATACAAACTGCCTGTCTTGAAGACCGTATCCGGATCATTTCTACTTGTCTTATGTGCACAAGGGCATTAAGGCGTTACACGTTAGTCTGCATACTCAGGTGCAGTAAACTCTTCCGTGTGGAAGGTATGCTCACAAATGTGAGAACAAGTCTAGATAGAGCATTACAGATTTTGTGTTATGAAAACACGATTCTAAGTATTCTCGTAAAAGATTAAGAAATCCTTGCAGTGCCGGAGATAGATAATTTTGACCCCGGAACAATGCTGAAGCGAATTGCGCCCTCCCCCCTCAAAAATTAAAAATGTAAAAGTTGTATCAAGAAACTAAACAGTTTTTTAATGAATAACAAAAATTACAACGTTTAAGTTAGAAAAAGGTTTTTTAATAATATTTTACATAATAGTTTTAAATAGAAGTATTTAGTGATCAAATAATAAAATTTCCCAGGTGAGTTTAAAACGCTAAAAGTTTAGTTAGAGTTTAATAAAATCATTTGTTGTTAATGCATTAAATAATAAATATATATTTCAGAAGAACGTATTTTAATGTTAGCGTCATTTGACCCATTGCATGGAGCCCATCCTTATAACTGTCACACCTATAATCAACTATTTAAGATTAAAAAAATTATTGAAAATTCTGAAATATCAGACTACTGTACCCCGACTTAAACAATTACAATAAGGGATTTTTAGAATTCTAATTTCTTTTTCCGTTTTCTAATATTTCCCCCCTCAGTCCCATCATTGGGCCCCTTGACTTGCGGTGCCCCGAGTGATCGCCAGCTCTGCGAATGCCTAGCGCCAGTGTTGAATCCTAGTCAGCCAGAAGTGCCTTCGCATTTTTCGAAATAACATTAAAACGACAGATACGCAATTTCCAGATTTACGTAATCATATATCAACAAGATAACCAACTATCTCAGACCCGAATACGTCATTGAGTTGAAAATGACTTCACATTGCTGTCATCATTTTTTTGCTTTCTCTAAATTTATTATCGTATAAATGACAGAATTGATAAAATCCCACGTGTAATTAGTTATCTAAGAGAACGGTAGGTCTTCAACCCCAAGCCGAAAGGCTCCTCACCAGATGGAATCTTGTGAGGAATCTACTGGGGGGGGGGTATTTATTTTCTTTCTTTCTTCTTTTATTTAAGGATTAAGTGAGATTTTCTGTAATCCAAAATTTTCTCTGATCCAGTTTTCTCCCATATTCCAGACAGCTCACTCTCTGAAAGAATTGTTTCCTTCAACTACCTTCTTACACTTCCTCTTTAATGTACGGCACACGTAATCAAAACAAAGAAAAACAACAAATTGCAAAACACTATTATATATATATATATATATATATATATATATATATATATATATATATATATATTATAGCTTCGCTTTATGTAGATTCGTTATTATAGCGTCAGTAAAGAAGCATCCAACTGAAAAAGGCCGATTCACCTGCATCTGGCGTTTTCAGGCACAACCCTGCATAAGAACTAGAGGAACGACTTCGATGAAATACGCTAGTCATTAATCTACACAGTTTTTCATCGGAGGTACAGAGTTATCAAGAGGTCTTTGGTAGTATGTATGATGATGATGATGATAATGATGGAGGTGATGATTAAGAAAATGTTTATTATTTGTATGATTTTGTAGTACGTGTTATAGATTTAAATTCCAACCGTTTGAATTCCTTCTCACTACGTGTTTTCAGCTACTTTTAGAGATCAAACTGAAAGCTTCGAGGATCCATATTGAATGTTTAAAAGACGGCACAATGCTCCTGGGGAAATTATTAGACTAAACTGAATTCTTGTCATCTGACACCACGTAATGTATATAATTATAATTTTATCACCACCTTCATCATCATCATCAGTAGATTCTCGGCCTTAATGGAATGGTCATTAATGCGCGAATCTTAATAACTTAATAAAGCTCATAAAAGAACAGTACTTTAAGATAGTGACTGAAAAGTAATTCTCAGAATGCCAGCATTCAGTTCTCAAGACAGACCAGTTTAGTACTACCAAATTCCAAAGTAATATTTTAGAGATAGTCATAAGTGTTTCAAACTACATTTAGTTCAGAATGTATTTTTATTCGGCCTGTAACTCTAATTGACAGTTATCCCCACGTCGATTAATTTAAGCATTTTATAAGGAACGTTTTCCGAATCGTGCAAAGAAACGCATCGTCTCCTGTATTATTTCAGTTGTATATCTTTCCGTTGCGGCTCTCACACGCAACCAATCTATAAATGAGGTCTCTAAACAAAGAGAATTGCAAGGAGACGTGACGAATTGCACTTTGATTTTAAAAATATCAAGGATTTGTTTAAAAAATCGCATCTAAATCTTCAAATCAAATGCAACCCGCAACACTTGCCAAAGTTTTCGTCAAATAACTCCTAAACCAAGCGTTTTAGAGCCAAAAGCAAACATTTTGAGGCAAAGCCTCAAAGAAACGGTTTTAACACTATAATCTATAAGATGAGACATTCCTCGACATTCAATTAAATTTTCGGTTCCGCGCTTCAATACTATTAAGGCCACCTCAATATTTGAGCCCTTGATGCTGGTAGCAATTTTTGTGACGACACGCTTACAAGGCTTAGATTCCTCAAATCTTATATTTACGCTTTCCGTATAAACCGTGGTTTGTGCAGTCTGATTAAGTTTATTTGCATCATCATTAATGCAAGATTTGCTCTCCAGCAACAACTAGAAGTACTATTATAGTTGCTTGATACCTATGAACAGAGGCGTATCTAGGTATACAGGCGCCCATGGCAAGCATAGAATTTGCGCCCCTGTCAGGATACTTCAAATTAAGGTTCTTGTTATTTATTTTACCCGGAATACTCTAAATAGCGCCCTTTGTGAGTGGCGCCCATGGCACGTGCCATGTCTGCCATACCGTAGATACGCCACTGCCTATGAAGATTGTTTCTTATACGTGTAGTGAAACTATTCAATTAACGTTTTGCCATGGTCTGTAAGTGCTCTTAATTGTGGAGGGATGTAGGTGTTCAGTGAAGAGTGAAAACTGTGTTTGTGTTTTACCTGTACCAATATTTTCGTTATCATTAGATGAAATTTTTAAGTCAGCGGGTTCAGACACGTAGCTTTCTCAAAAGTAAAAAGCTAATATTTTTGTGGCTATCACGAAAAGCTAAAACCTAACTGACAAAGAATATTGAATAATTACTTCAAATGTCTTTAAGTAAGTGTTGGGAATTGTTCCAAGAAAATTCTCCATGATATTGAATAAATATTTATTGAAAATTTCTTTTACACATTAACTGCATTGTTTTTTAATTTTGTTATTGTGTTAGTACATTGAAAGTTATCTTTATAGACTTTTAAACAAATAAACACGTTTCCTTAACTACTTTCCCTCTTAGAATGAAAATAGAGGGGTAGGGATGAGTGTGGTGTCTAACATGCGAGAGTTCTCGCATGGGTACGCAGGGGTAGTCGGAGAAAACTTGTGTATGGCACAACAGAAAGAACAAACTTTTTAAAGTAGCTAAAGTAAAATAGCTTGAAATAAATGGAAAACAAAAATCAAAACGCGCTAGCCTACAATACAAAGTGAATTAATTAAAAAAACATCTAAATTTAAAATTATAAAAAGAATAGGGCAAGTCAGTCGACCTGCTGCCAACGATCGCAGTCCAAACGCACGATTTAAATGTTGGCGGTATCTGGAAATATGTACATCAACGCCCAGCTGTAAACTCATATTGTAAATAATACACGTTTGATATTAAACTCAAGGTGTATGTTCGTTAAGATATTCAATATGCAAACATCATTTGAACAACATTCCCATGTACCGAAGTGAAGTCTAAGCCTATTAAATTATTTCTAATGGCAACAAATGGTATTTAGTACTCAAAGGTGAAAATATTAGTTTGATTATTTTTTGGCTCGGAATTGCTTTTCTTGAGGTACGTAAGAACGCAGAAAATAATCTAATACTTTTTACTATACAAATAATTTTTCAATTTTCGCACCCCAGCAAGCTGGCACCCTGACTCTCCAAAACCCCCCCGGTTCCTCATAACAAATCAAGAAAAGTTAAATAATATTACAAAGAGTAGGTCTGTACTTGCCCGATCCGGTATTTTCGCACTACTTTACTTGGATTTCTCAAGAGTAAAAACCTTTTCTACTATTTTTGTGACTATCAAGTAAAGCGAAAAGCTAACTCTCAAGGAAGATTGAATAATTTCTTCAAATGTTTTTAAAGAAGTATGAATTTTTCCAAGAACATCTCTCTATAATCCTGAATAAACTTTTATTGAAAATTTGTTTCCAATATAAATTGCATTGTTATTTTGTTTGATATTCTGTGTACATTAGTAGTTCCTCTCCTTCTCTCTCCTTCTTTATGGAAAAGATAGACAAATGAATAGGGAAAGGGTGAGGTTTACCATGCGAGAGTTCTCGCACGGGTACGCTAGTGTTCCTTTATTCTCGTGTCAACACAACGCAATCTGTTCCGGTACACAATTTCAAGTCCTACGTTTATAACAATCAATGGATACATAACTAAGTTATGCAAGTTATGACAAGCAAGGAATACAAAAACAAGTGTCACAGAATAAATATTACAAACTTCTAGGGCCTGGAGAGAGATAGAGAATGATCACCTTTTGTCAATGAACATGCAGTGGGAAATTTCTTAGAACAGATTTACACATATGGCATTTCCCCCTGATTTTCAGATTTTTGATTTTTCATTTGTGCACTTTTACTCGTCCGATTTCGCTGAAATTTTCACACTTTGTAATTATTATGAATGGGAGTTATTAAAGAGTAGTTTGAACTAAATCAGAGATGTGGGGGCGTTGTTGATGATGATTTATTCGTTTATTACGACTCAAGCGCCTTTGAATTCTACGCAACCGGCCGCACAGTCAAGGATTACGCGCCTTCGCTGAATTCAAGTATTCTACTCCTGAGACTGTGAAATATCAGCTGGAATTATTACTTGAATTTCGGAAAAGTAAATCAAATTTCTCCAAGATAATGGAGTCACGGTTGCTTTGGGACCTTTCATGATTCCATGTTGTTCGTGAATTGAAGTGAAGGCCTATTACGAAATATAAATTTAGAAATGTGTTACTAAGAAGATATTTATATTGGATTACGAATTGTTGATGTCGGCTTGAGGTGCAAGTGTAGATATATCCTTGTAAGTGTGGTAGTAGACGTGGGGGTTAGTACAGTACTATTCCTTTTAAAAGAAATTTTCTTAAAAATGAGGAAGGATTATTATCCAAAGCACCGGAGCGAGAGCGGAGGCGCGAACCAAACACGATTGCGAGGGCCTGAAGGACCTCGGGAACGCAGCACGATGGATAGTGACGCGGACCACTTGGAGTCAAAATGTGTTGGTAGTAAAATAGCGTTGGTTTCTAAAATAACATTTCTAGCGTGAACATTACAAACAGAAAAATTTAGTTTATTGATTCATTTGAGTCAACGTATCAAAGGAACCGTGACACAATTAACTTCTGAGTTAAGGAAAATGATACATAAACCATCGGACGACTTTCTTGTTACCAATGCTCGTTATAATTTATACAATACTTACAAAATTATATTGTAAGCAACAAATTCAACGAATCAAAAAATGAGCACATGACGACCGATTACTACACATCAAATTCGCAAACTAAAATCTGCAAGAAACACACGTAATACAATCAGAACACACGAACATTGGCGGACAACAACTGCCATCTAGGGTACAGGTATCCCAGGCGGCGTTGAGCCAGCCAATTTACTCGGTTTCATTACGGCGGACACATTATGAATTTAGCGCGCAGAATGTAGGGAAGTTTCCATTCTGTGTACTTTCTTTTCTGTGATTAGGGCCCCCAATCTTAACATAAATTAACTAAATAAGCAAAAAAAGGCGTTGGGCGGGACCAGGCAGTTAGCAGCAAGGGACTTCCGCCGCGCGCTGTGTCCGGCCCGCCGACATTCCGGAGGTGGTCCGCTATAAATCTGAAATGATGATGGATGAATGAACAGGTAATACGCTACCATCTTCTTTATCAGTCAGTGCGTTTACATCCACGTTTTTTGAAACTCGCTTTCTCACAGTAACACTACCTGGTAAACCGCCTACTCGAACTTGGGCCACCAATATTAGCATAATATAAATATGGTCGATAAGGCAGTGAATAATGTAAATTGGCAGTGAATAGGGTAATTTGCCGTTCATAAAACACGGCAACAATGGTGACTTCCGCATCCAGGTTCCTCCTAGTAACACTAACGACCAGAAATCCTAGTAAACGCCTTTGTTATAGACAGATTACTATAAAAGGGACCGCTTTCATAACTACCGCTTAGCCTTTTATAGCAATATAGCTGCATGTTACGTCTATGCACTCATTTTGTCAGTGCTTTCGTTTACAGTAAGCTCATTTGTAAATGGCTCCATCATTATCTCTTGAGTATTATCACCCTGCACGGCATTCATTTGCTTTCCAAACTGTCGAAGTGGTCCCTTCTTATAGTAAGTCCTCTATACCAGGGCCCACAATATTAACATGAATTAAATAAGTACAAGAAGGCGGTGAAGAGGTTGAGATTGCATTACGATACAGCACTCACTCCGCGCGATGACTTACGGAGGCAGACGATAGTTACGAATTTCAAATGACGACTTAGTGTTATAGCTGGCAGATTATTCAACAGATGCTTCATTGCTGATCATTGAGAAGAAACAACCATATTTTTTGATTCTTCGTTCCTAGCCGTAATGCTGTTGGTGCCATTGTGCTTGCTACTGGAGCCATCAAAATGAACATAATAAACTAAGCTAGTGGTACTACAAAATCACATACTTTCTCGCATTATTTCTAACTGTATTATACTACTACATAAACTTGCAAAAGTGTTTTCAAAGAAAAAAAAATTCCTCAGAGACCCTAACTCAGATCCTCATAGTTAACTTGCCGTCACTTATACCATTACGCCAAAGAAGCGCCGTAAGAGACCAACTTGGGCCGCGCTTGGAAACGTAAATTCTCGCTTCATGTGAAGTACCTTCAAAAATTAAAATATTCGTTTCAAACTCTCCCACAGCCTCGAGTTCATTGAGATTGATCGGGGAATATAAATTTGGGAGAAAATCAGCTAAAGGGTTTAGGGCTAGCGTTGACCACAGACGGTCAGACAGACATTTTGCCGTCAATCGATTTTTCGGTATGGTCCGTTAACATGGTGTTAAGAGTATTTTTTTCTATTAGCAACTCAATTCGTCCACTTTTTCGTTATCAGGATCTGGCAATGAGAGAGTTTCCTGCTGAAAATTCGCCGTTTTCTGGCGCACGATAGCAGAACTTTCTCTTCTTACGAAGAGAAAGGGCGTAAAGGGTTTTTTACTTTCTCGCCCTAACGAAGTACCTTGAGAGAGTTCGGCCCACCTGTAATACTTTGGAAGAGGTCAGTTAGAAATTTGAAACGACGACAGAATATTTTTTGAGGTGTTTCCCATAAGTAAGTTTCGCTAGGTCATCAACACAAATTCATAGTAAAACATTATTGTAGCATATACAACATACGTTGCATTACTTTTTACATCGTCGCTACCAGAAATGAGTCATTTGACTTACTGTGGGATACACTTTTGTGACACTGTGTCGTAGAATGGGATAGGTTAACAGCCACCTGGAACTGTGCATCAGTGCGATACGTACAATTCTATCCGGACAGGCATTTCTTGAGATGTAAAAAAAGATGGATACCGCTGGGGGGCGCGATTCTAGTAAAAAAAACACCCAATTTCGGTAGAAGGTAGTGTGAGCTGAACCATGTGTGGCCGATGGTACGACCATCCACCCTGATGTTCGGATCTCACCGCCTGGAGATTTCTATCTTTTATTACACCTTGTAAAATTCCTGTCCGGGGAGCAATATGCGAAGTGTGACGCAAGTTGCTGTCATACACTGGTATCTATCTCACCCACCAGAGTCTTCTGCGACCAGGGAACACACATGTTGATTCCACGGTGGGACATTTCTTCCTTTTGGTGATAATTATTTGATGCTTTATCTACAATAATAAAGTGTTCCACACGTCAACATTTTCTTTCTTTTTGTTGACGTCATAGGAAAAATATCGCCCTGCAGTTGCACAAATGAATGAACAGAAGGTTTACTATTGCCTTCTCTACCAGACGACTTCGGTACCATTCAAAGGTTTGGATCCTCCTTTCTTAGGCCTACTGGTGCAACCACCTTGGCTACCGGGCCCACAATATTAACATAAATGAACTAAATGAGCGCAAGAGGTGGTCAGCACCACAGGACTTCCGCCCCGCGCGGCGTCCGGCCCGTCGACATTCCGGCGGCGGCGGCGGGGGCGGGGGCGGGGGCGGCGGAGCGCCGGTCGTTACGCTGCCGTTTCCTCCGGTGTAGGCTGCGCGAGCGCCGTGCGGGGCGGCGCGGAGGTCGGTCGTCGGAGCCGGGAACACCGGTAGCTGCCAGGCGGCGGTGGCCACCTCCCGCCCCGCCCCCCTCCACCACCGCCACCGCCGCCGCCACAACGCAATTAGCGCGCGTCCTGCTGCAGACTGCCCCGCCCCCTCCCCTCCCCCCCACTCCCCGCGCTCGCGCCGCGCCGCGCCGCGACGCACACTGGCCTGATCCGTGTACAAATGCGCCATGCAAGCAAAAAATTATATTTTAAACAAAAATCTAGAATCTTCAAATAAATTCTGAGGCAAAAATAGTTTAATAAAGCTGATAGCTAAATAATAGTTTCATAAATTTCCTCAAATTTTAAATATTTCTCGAAAGTTGTACTGTAAACCCTCGTTAGCACGAAGTCGCTGAACACGAATTTTGCCGTAACACGAACAAAACTTCGGTTCCGATAAGGGATTATAGTGATACGGACATTTATAATACTCGGATAATATGAATTTTATAGCACGAACTCTGATTATTTTGGTGCCTTGAAATACGTCTTAATGAGGGTTTACTGTATTTGCGAATTTAACAATATCGATGTATGTGTGTTTGTGTGTGTGTGTGTGTGTGTGTGGAGGAGGTGGGTGGGTGTTGGTGGTGGTGGTGGATGGACTTTTATTCCGTAAAACCGTTTGTGTAATTGCACCGACTGCTGTCAAATTTGACACGAACAATTTTCAACATCAGCGAAAAAAGTAAGAGTGGTTTCGCGATCCCAAAATGTTTTCTTAAATTTTGGCACACTTGAATTTTGGGCAACCTGAGGAGCCGCGTTTTTGTCGCTAGGCATTTTAAATATTGAGGATGTACCACTCAAATTGAAAACTGGATTACCATTGACAGATTTTATTAATGTAAACTAGTTCGTACAATGTGTTGTAATGGATGAGTTATGTAGACATTCTTTGACGCCTCTGGTCTGTTCCCAGACCACTGTGCCCCGCGCCTGGCAACTGCCTTGGCTACTGGCACCCGCGCCCGCACTCGCGCTGCTGCACACCCGCTGCCGACTCCTCGGGGCATCGAACCGAAAAGCGAGGACCGAAAAAGACGCATTGCGAAACCTACCATGGGGCGCGGGTCACGCACTTGGCGGACTAGATTGATTCATTAGTGATTTCGGGCGTGTCAACAGATGAAGTAATTAGTCCCGTACGTGTAGTGCATGTTTAATCCCGGAAGATAGAGGTGATCTGCCTTCGCTGGATGGAGAGATCCGGCGCCGACCTGCCCGTCCGCTAGCGGGGTTTTCCTCCGCCAGTCGGGACAAGCGGTCTCCCGACATGTATGGTAGTGTAGTGCATGTAAGTGTGACTGTAGGTAAGGGGTGAGGTTAGGACAAGGAAGAGGAAGGAAAGATCGCGCGCAGTCCATGGCTCGTTTCTTGGGGTAGTACTGCTCCGGCACTAGCCACCTTGGTATTAATCGGAGAAACCTCAGAAAACTACCGATCAGAGCAGCCAGTCGATGGAATTCTCCTTTAGACAACGACTGAACTCAACCTAGCTATCTAACTAGTGTCAAAAATCCTGCCACCGTCAAAACTCGAACCTAACTTCCCGGTCAGAGCTACTCCATTGGCGGACTCAACAAAACTGTCACTGGACGTGCATGTTTCTTTGAGCTCCGGAATACCTTTCCCTTCACCAACATTATCAATTACCCATTACAACAACTAATGTATTTCAAAAGTAAAATTTCTCTGAACGATGCAATAGATCTTTACAAACATACCCGTTAGAGTTAACGAACAGCATACGAAACACAAGCACATGAACCCTAAGCACTTGGATACCACAGCATTACAAAACGTATATGTTCTGAAATTATCTCATAGAGTAAGTCTCGATGTTAATTATATCTTAGAAGATGTAAAGGTGAGGATGTTCTGAGGGAGTCGACGAGAAAAACAGAAATTTATGATAGGAGTGCTAGGGGCATTGAACCGAAAATAAAATAAAATAAAAACACGTCGCAGAGGGAAAAAACTGTTATTCTCTGCGGACTTCAATCATACACGACTCGGGAAAAAAAACTCCGCGACAGATGGCGAAAAAAAATGTATTCATAAAAGCTTTGGTATCTCTTGGCTTAGATATCAGCCACTCGGACTTCACTCAGTAAAATAGGGAACTATTTATAAGTACCTACTGCGTTACAAAAAATACATGTCTCCAAACAAATTCACGGCAATACTTGCATTATTGCTCGTAACTGATTTAAAACTAGTTTTAATACTTTAGAAAATATCAAAGCTGGAATCTTATGAGTGGGCTGATTTGAGAAAACTCAGGGAAATACGATCCGAAAATCCATATCCGAAAAAAGCGACGTAATGAAGATTATCTGCAAGCGAAGCTGCTATCCCGCTCGTAAAAAAATCTGTTAAGCTCCGAAGTGCTAAGTTAAGCTCTTAAGTGGAGAAAAAACATGAGAGATTCGACAAGAATTTGCAATGTCTTGTCTGGGACACCCTAATTGGAGGCAAGAGAAGTTTTGAGAAGAGAGTTTATTCTACATTAGAAAACTCCCATATAGAATCAAATTCAATGTCACAATGGATTACAATTATGTGACGATGCTTACCCAAAGTTCACCTCATAGTAATTTTAATATTGCAGAAATATATTGAAGCGAATATTGTATTTATGGTCTGAAACGAAAAAATTTGAATAGAGAGGTCGAAGCAACAGCGAATAAGAGTAAGGTGATGAAATATCAAGAAAAGTATGTATAATCGAATCTGTTATTCAGATAAAAATATACCGATAATTCACACTTCAAGGTGTAACAACCTTGTCGTCCCGTAGCTGAGATCGCCAAGGCAGTAGTGCCCTGGCAATCTTGGACGGAAAGATCGCGGGTTCGAGTCTCACCTCGGGCATGAGTGTGTTTGTGTACGTAAGTATGTGTGTGTGTCGTCCATTCATACTTCATTATCATCATCATCATCATCGTCATTGCATATGCCTTCCTCCCAGGACTAGCAACCCTGGGGGATAAAATTGGGATTCAGCATAATGCTGATCCCTCCAAAGAGGAGTCATATACACTTACCACGGAATAACTGGGCCTCGGAAAGTGCAGGTGTATGTCAGCGTAGTCCTAGACGGCCTATTCGAGACCAAAAAAAGAGTAATAAAAAAACGAAAAAAGCACGCAATTGGTACAACAAAAGCTTAATAGGGCTTAAATATAAATTTAATCCCGTATTACCATCCAGATTGTCAACGCCAAGAATGATAAGATTTAGTAAAGTATTAGGTGAAGAGGGAAAACGTAGATGAGCAGCCAGTTTAGGTTTTGACGTCAAATAAACTTCTTCAAACAAACCTACTCTACGAAGTAAGAATTGAAATTTCCAGTTGCTTGTTTTATAAAAACGCTGAGACATGGACTAGCTATTCCCAGTGGAGACCATTCAAAAATTCAAATTTGGGACTCAATATAAAGTTGAAAAAATTTGAAGTATTCCTGCGCACGTTTACATAACTTTCTCTTCTTACGAAGAATTTCATGACGCGAGAAAGTAAAATCCGGTAGATGCTATTATTTTCGATGTAATCTGGACATACAAGTTTGATGATAGGGTCTCTTTCAAACGCAATCGTAGAAATGGGACCAATCATGGACTCGCATGCTTCCTCAACATTTGAAATAAGATCAGAGTAGCATAACTCGAAAACAGGAAAAGTATTTCCTAACACATGTACTACATCGTCGTAAACTTTTAAGAAATCACAAACAAATCCTCTTGCCCCTAAACACTGTCCTAAAATTGTTCGGAAAACATTTTTTGATATTTGTCTTCTTCAACTTCAAGTTTAGTTTACTTTTTTGAATATCCAAATCAATATCCATATAAAAAACAAGACAAAAGTAATAAATAATAATATTGTGCTTGACAAGCATGTAGCCATAATTCATGGAAATGTTTGGGGAAATGTATTGTAATGACTCATGCCTGTCCGGTCGCAAGGCGGTACCAGTTGAAGGTACAATGCCCGAAGAAAAATTGAGCTGTGCACATGAAAATAAATCAAGAAACACGATGATCTTGTCGACGATCTTTATCTCTTGATTCTAGTAAATATTCACGACATCTTCCTCTTGCTCTTATGATAACGTAATACAGGGGGTGTACTTATGTTCGTTTGTCATATTTTCAGACTTTACATAGTTCTGGACCGTCAAGACTAGTTGCAGAAGATTTTTATTACAGCAATATATTTTTATAATTCCCGAGCAGTGAAGTTCTGCCATTCGCGACTTCTTGGATGGCGCCTGTACATGAGTAAATAATTCCAAGCTCGGCAAGACTAATTACTTCTACATACCACGACATGAAAAGGGGCAGAAATGGATACGGCAATGTACTGACACCAATACTGAATCAGCAGCTACAATTCGGTGTGCTGCATCCTCCCATTACTGAACGTGTGTAGAAAAGTGAATGAAAAACAAATATACAATATACTCTTACTGCACTTCAATCTATTTCAAAACACGAAACAAATTTCAGAATATTTCAAACCGGATGCGTTGTCAACCTGCTGAAAGGGTGCTTCGGCTCTGAGATAAACAGATGCCAGTCTTTATTTTGTAAATCATTATTTTATAAGTCCGCCTTTTACTTACGGAGTAACTCGAATCAACAGAATTATATTAATGAGAAATGTCAATAAGATTCGCTTGAATCACTTTGTTAAGTATTATCGAACAATACGAAAACGGGCCGTAGTATCACAATAATAATAGTTCATGCCAACTCCCATAAAACTCAAAAAGTTCCGAAGATAATTCAAAAAGAGAAAAATCAAGCAATTTATTAACATTACAGAATATTCGTGTAATGTATACGTAAATTTGAATCGATTTAATGCAAGAAAATCGCACAGAGTAAAGTATAAAAATACTAATCAAGATTCAACAATAGCAGTGTATGACCCATTTTTACACAATAAACATTAATATTATTTAAACTTCCTCTTTGAAATCTTTGATTGGTGTTTCAAGCTTTTGCCTCCCTGCAAACTTAAGAGAGGAAATGCGAAAGCATAAAAGATGTTATGACAAACATGGCATGCACTCTGAAGTCTAAGATGATGGTGTATACTTCGATCAAGAGGAGGATACTGACAATAAGCGGATGCAGCATAACTTTGTTCTCCCGAACAATAGACGCTTCATATTCCAATGTCGCACTCGTCTGACTGCACGGCACAGATTTTAAACTTTACGACATGTTTTGTAGCTTTGACATGATGGTACGGTTGAAGCTTAATATTACGACATAGGCTATAGACCTTTTTTACGTAAGATGGCTTGGCCTTTCTGTTTCTTAATCTACCATGAACGAAGAACATGTAATACAAAGCGCACGCTCGTAAAAACATTATTTATTCACTCTATTTTAGTATGAAAGCTATGAGTGGATTTCTTTGAAGTTTTTTTCTTTTTTGTATTATTTGATGCATTCTCCATTTACATTTTTGTTGTAGAGGTGACAGTGAAAATAATCAAATGTCTATGCTCTAGTCATCCAATTTATTTTAATTTCTTTTTTTAATTTTATCGTTTGCTTTTATGAGTTATCAGATCGAAATACACTAACCATGAGGACAGCTAGCTGTCCGACAGCTCGAAAGACAGCCGCTGTCTTCTTTACTGCTTTCGAAGAACTGTATTTGCTGATACGTGCGAGGGAAGGCAAGTTGACAAGAGAAAAATGTCCAAAAACATCCGGTTCCGAGGAGAGAGACAAAACTGATAAACGAAGACAGCATTCTATTAAAATCACTGCTATTTATAATTCAATGAGTTAGAATGTATAATAATTGTTCAATTTCTGGAGATCTACATTCATGAGGTGAGATTAAAGAATAACATTAATAACACGATCAACGAACTGACACCTACTGACAACCAATCAAGTTTCCATTCCCTGTCATTGTTAGAATGTACGGACTTTGTAATGGGAAAATAGAAACTGGCATCAATTATTTACATTACTCGACTTTATTTTACTATTTTTTAGTATTAAATTTGTACATTTTGTGGCGGTGCAAGAAGTCATGCCATATACAACCGTCTTGTAAAAATGTCAAATGCTAATAAATGTGAAGAATTGGATTTTCGTTGAACCACATAAGAATGCACTTGTTAACACATAATAAAATTAAGTTGAGTATTTTGATTAATCTTCAATCATCCAAAAACTTGGCTTATACTTCATGACGAATGTACAGGATTGATTGATTATTTTGAGTTTCGCTAACTGCCGAGGGCGTTAGTCCCGTAAGTGAAATAAATGTTCTCCTCGGGAGGTATCGCGGTGATCTTCCCGCGCGCTGGATGATGATATCCGACGCCGACCTACACGTCGGCTAGCCAGCCAGGAACCTCCAACCAGCGGGGCACCGCCTCAGCCGGGAAAAGCTCCGAGGTCCCGACTCTCTCCCGACATGTGTGATAGTGCGTGTAAGGGGTGAGGAAAGGACAAGGAATGGGACGGAAAGAACGCGTGCGCTCCGTGATCCGTTTTTTCAAAGCACTTCCCCGGCATTCGACTGGTGCTGATCGGAGAAACCACCGACAAATACCTATCAGAGCAGCCGGCCGCTCAAGTCCTCCTCCAGACAGCCGTTGAATTCGATCTAGCTAGATACATAGCTAGTGTCGAAAAATCCTGCCACCGTTAGGACTCGAACCCAAGGACCTCCCGGTAATGCACACTGAAGTGACATCAGTTGACGAATGTACTTTAAACTAAAACGTTTTTGCATGGTCGGTTTTTTTTTTTTTTTGAAGTTCTAAACAGTTATTCGGCCTTTGTGCATTCTCTGCCGAAGTAGCTGTCATAAAAAAAGCCACCTACGGCAAGCGACGGGCACAATCGTCGGCGCGTGCTTCAGCCGATTGACCGGGCGGTTGGGCACCGCTAGGGTCGCCTGGTTCACGCACGTCACGAGGTTCGCAGGTTCACGTGCCACCGCCGCGCCGCGCGCCACTGCCGCTGCCCCCCACCCCGCGCCACAGGGCCACCCGAGCCGCGGAACCGGAGGGTGAATTATAGCTTCCCTCCCCGGCCTCCTTTAGCACTAGTGGCCTATTTGAAAGGGCTCTGTGATGATCAGGAAAGACGAGAGGTTCCGAGAGCGTGGCGCACGACATGAGTGATAGATCTTTCGTTTTCTTCTGAGATGTTCTCGTATCCTTCATCGCCCTCGTCTCCATCGTGCTCCCCTCCCCTCCCCCTTGTCTGCTTCGTCGCTCTCGTCTCCGTCGTCCTCATCACCTCTATCGCCCTCGTCTCCTCCGTCGCCCTCTACTCGTTCTTCACCCCTGATACTTCTTCGCTCTCTTCTCCTTCTCACTGGCAGACCCGAAGGGAGACAGAGAGCCTTGGTCCCCCAAAACGCCTGGAGTTTTCGTTTACCTTTCTTTATTTGACAAAATTGATTTAAATATTAATTTATGTTCGAATTATGTAATTATTTAAACAAGAATATTGTCTACAGTACATAAATAATATACAATACAATAACAAATATATTATTAAACGAAAATCTACAAAACAAACAAACAAACAAAAAACCCTCCTTCAAAATGATCAGCTGCATCCGCCCCTGCTCCTTCTTCCCTCTCGTCTCCTTCTTAGCTCTCATTTCGTTCATTTTCGTCTCCTTTTAATTCCCAGTCGCCTTTTTTCGTTTTGCTGCCTTTTTTCATCGTCCATCTTTAGTTACCTATTCATCATTTTTGTTGAAGAAAAACAAAACATGGGAGCACATCTTACGAATGTTCTTACAACACGATGAACGCTCAAGGAAAAAACAAACTGGAGAATCAGCATAATAAAAATTAACCTAGTCTGTGTACTAGTACTATAAAATTCGCACACACTCTTAAAAGAAGAGATTGTCGGAGAACAGAAAGTCGTATACATCGGCTTTTGTAGCAAATGAATCAGGGGATTATTAACAAAAGAAAAAAACGATGATCATCAGAAGAAACCGAAAACAATTAAATTTGAGGGGCACAAAAATGCAAAGCAGACGTGTACATAATTAATAGATAAACTTTCCCGTATAGCAATCCTTATTTGTTACGGCTCGTATTTCCATTTTTTCTGTGATAGGAATGGAAACAGGACGATATAATAGTAGACATCTAGAATATTGTTAGATGGCGTCTGTATAGAAATCTCTCGTCAGTATTTTTTAATGTGCAGTAGATACATAAGAAAAATATATATTCCTACGTATTTAAATATTAATGTTTTCCCGCATTAATAGTTACAAAGCATCTATTGCAATACAATTTTCTCTTCGTGATTTGCCGACTAACGGTTTGATGAAGAAATCGTCTTAAGAGCGTTCAAGAAATCTTTCTGTTGCAGAAACTTTCGATGCTCCGCACCGCTATAATCGCCCCTACTCTTCGATGCTAAATCTTTTGTCTCTTCAGCTTCCTGACCTATTTTTAGCGGATTCAACAACTTACAGTAGTTGAAATTCGCTAGTTACATTACAATAACTTTCTTACAAACAACTTACGAATATACGAATGCCCTGGCATTATCAATTTCTCAAAAAAAATTCACAGGTACAATTATTTAAATTAAATATTATTTTAAAACTGGGACCTTAAACTGCCACGAAACCTTTAACAGCTTCCAAGAAAAAACGACCTCCAACTGTAAACACCTTTTTGGACAGATTCGAGTGGAACTCATTTCTTCCTATTGGTTGGGTACGTATTCACCGCGAAGAGCATGGGAACGCCGTCACCTTTACATAGTTCGGTCGGTCGTGCTTACAGAGTGTTGGCAACAACGTTTGCGACGTTTCTACGCGGTTTTGCCTCATCGAGGTCTACACGTAACGATGGGTGAATATGCAAATTATAAGTTCTACGTTCCACTTGCCTATATTTAACGCCCGGCCCAAGGTTGTTTTTTTATTGCCCTTCGCGCCGAAGACGGAAATGTGAAATGTACTAGTATGAGTTGCTTAGCTGACGATGTGCACGGCAAAGTGATGCACTAAGTCATAATAGAGAGGAGTATAAATATTTGATTTAGCAAATCGGTTGCGATTTCTTAAGTAGGTCTGCAGCTGTTCTCGAGGATTCTTTCACTTTCTCTTGCCGAGCTTCATTGCATTTCCATTGTATTAACTTGATCATCGATTTCCTGACACTGAAAAATCAATCAGACGAAGTAACACTGTGTTTTGATAATATGCACTATAGTCACTGTACGCAAAAAAAGTGAATGATTTCGCGGTATGCACAAAGAAATTCAAAAGAATTTCATACAAAAATTATGTTTTAGGATCGAATTGAGTATCTGCTCCAATTAATTTTTGTGAATTGTGGTTAATATTTTGAAGAAATTCCTTCTCTGGAATAGCCAAGAAATGACGTTCCGGACAGGTTTAATCTTGATAAAAAATAATGACTAATATATAAGTAATTATATGCTGAGTGGCTCTTTTAAAAGGTTGTCACTTACACATCAATTAAGACTTTTACAATGCCAAGCTCAAACACTACCAAGAGAATGAGAAAATGTGAATCAAAAACATTTTCGATATTTCCGTTTCAATAGCAAAATAAATAATTCAAATCTTATAGTTTTTGAAGTTAAGATTACTTTTATTTGTTAGGACCTTCACTGAAAAAGAAATAGTGAGTTTCACATGTTCATGGTAGGGTTTGCTGTTGTCAACTTTATTTATGGACACCGGAAAAATATGTAGTATTAAACGTCAAAATATGTAGTACATAAATACGTAATGAAAATAGTAAGAACATGTAATAAATATGTAAAATTGGATATAATACGTAATATTAAAATACTCCAATTACAAAACACATTTACAAAATACGAACTTACATTTATAAAAATTTCCTATACAAATTCTAAAAAAATTCAGACGCTTTAAAAATCATTTGGTAAGCACAAGTTGATGCAATCTTGCACCATACAACTTTCCCATCAGTAGTAAAAGCTTCACAAATTGTTATCCAGATGTGCAGTTTAGCAACCAGACTAGACGCAATAGAAGCCATCGTACAAACTGGCGATAAATACGATCTGTCAACAATCATTGCAGCATGCAATATTCTCATTGCAGTGTTACACGACGGCAATCGCCAAAGTTTCTTGGAAATTATCCAATCCCGTCTTCACACGTAGCGTTCCTCGAGTTGAGTACGCAGTAGCACGCAGTAATAATGTAGGAACAAATGCTGAATTTTTTGAGATTACCTCTTTTCATAAAAATATGCAGAAAATTGATAGAATAAAGAAAATATGTTTAAAAAATAGCAAAATATGTAACATAGTACCAAATATGTAAAAATATGTAACGAAAAAATTGGATATTGTGTTAGGACGGCGACAATTCGCCAAGATTCAAATTTTGAGAACGGAAAGTAGAAAGACAAAAAATATATAATTACTTAAAAATCCGGTCTCTATTTCCATTTAAAACCAGTAAGCCGTAACTCAACGTCTTTGAATCGAAATATATTTAGTGGTGTGGACATCACCTCGTTTGCAGTCACAAAAGTGACAAATTTCCATATTTCATTTATATGGAGGGTTTGTATAGACATTCGAGTATGGAAAGCGATTCCAACACTTTCTTAATTTATACATCTCTGAAGACGATAAACATGACGACCGCCCCTTAGCGTTTTGATCACATCACCAATAACGTCATTTTCCGAAAATTTTTTCTGGGTCATCGCAGCGAACAATTAGGCAAAAGAGGATATAATTATAAGTTTTATGATAATTATAAAGTATTAATAAAAATTAACACAACTGAGTGTGAATGGAATAGATAATAAAACATTATGAAAGAAATGTTTATTAAAACCTTGATATGAAGATGAATTTATCTCTTGCTGAGCTTCAGTTACAGAAACATAAAAATATTGTATTGCGTTCTCATGGAAGTAACGGGCAAAGAATCATTAAATGTAACATGAATCACAATTAAATTTACTGACTGAAGGCAGAGGGCAAACATTAAAAGAAAATGTTACATTATATGACTTGCGTATCAATTTGTACGCGTTTTCTCAGAGTTAATGGAGCCTGCCGCTATATCGATGTTCTCATCTAAGAAAAACGAATCAAAAAGTGGAAGTGGTGCGATTCACATTACAAGAACTTGGCATTAGCTTGAAGGGTGCAATAAAATAACGAACGACACTGAGTGGAGCAGTAAGCTTTTCAGTTACCTGCAGCCAACGACGGTAAAAGAAAAGAGCTTCCTTAAAAAAACAACTCCTTAAGCATGCCATCAGTACTCAAGACTTCCTGGCTTTCAAGGGCCCGTATACCAACGGTCAAATCGTGATGTGAGCTGAAGCATCAACTATAGATCTAGAGGATATAGGACGAGTGTGAACCACATTAAATACTGTTCTGAAGCACCGAAGAGGAAATCCTTCCTGTAGAAACTTAACCTGTATGAGCCACACAACACGAGAACGGTTATAAGTGTGTAGTTCTGAACCAGTAGCAGCGAGCAGACGACGTTCGTCGAATAGTGTTCACTAGCAGTTGCAATAAAGTAGGAAATAAAGTCCGGTACGCGCGTCATAAACCCAGGTGATTAATCTTCCCTTACGGAACATGCGAGCCCGGTGAGCACTCAAACTGGTTTATTCCTCTTTTTCTCCGGCAGACTGCGCTACAGATGAAGCTGGAAATCTTCGCCCAAATTCCAAAGCTCAGCAACAGAAGTGAATATTAGAGAGTAAAATAAATGTAAATAAGTTGAATTGTAGTGGATATTATGCACTTTTCAAAGCATTGTTTGGAAAGTGAACACAATTTCATACAGGAACACAACTTCGAGCGTTTCTGACAAGCCATGCGGCGGAGTAGGTATATCCTCCATAAACGCCTCAAAATGACGCATTGTGTAGGTTACAGCATAAGAAACATGGTTGGAGTTGTAATCCTAGTTTTAAGGGAGTAAGATCGTGTCGTTTCTGATTTATATACATATGGAGGTAAATTATGTTGCAATATGCGTGTTGTACGTGTGCATAACTTTCTCGTGCACCAAAATCTTCGAACTACTACTTCTTTCGTTTCAAATCTTTTTGAAGCACCACAGAGGGGAAATTCTATATCCGGCAGTTTCGCTTTTCTGCTTCGATGGTTTCTTATAAATAATGCAAAACTGCCGAATTTTCTTAGCGCATTATATATAAAGAGTATATACCTTCGCTTAAAATTCCAAAGATGTTGCAGCTTCGTCTGAACTTTGGTCTGATACCGCGTTCTCGTAATACTGCCAGAGCCATCTAGGAAATATGTACTGGGTCGTAAAGGGGACGGGGAAGTAAATATCGCGCCCAGTTTGTGACCCTAAATCGACATTCGTCTGGAAATGTTAGGAAAGATAGACCGATTTTTTTCCTGTTTCCGGACGCGTTAACTATTGTAATCATTATTCCTCTAAGTTAAACGCATGTTTTATCATGGAAAGTGCCGGTGTTCTTTCCTCGCTGGATGGTGAGATTCCTACGTCAACCTACACGCAGCTGATTCATCCAGGAATCACCGCCAGCGGGTCACGGCCTCAGTCGGGACAAGCTCTACGCTCCCGACGTTTGGTAGCGTGGTGCATGTAAGTGTGTGTGTGAGTAAGGGGTGAGGATGGCTCAAGGACGACGAAGGAAAGATTGCGCGCGGTCCATGGCTCGTTTGTTAGGGTACTGCTTCGGCAATTGCCTGATGTTGATCATAGAATCACGGAAAACTACCGATCAAAGCACACGGTCCCTAGAATTCTCCTCCAGACAGCGGTGGAATTCGACCTAGCTGACCAGCTAATGTTGAAAATCCGGCCACCGTCGAGAGTGGAACCCTAGGACCTCCCGGTCAGAGGCATTGCAGTGACATCAGTTGAAGCCCTGAGCCACCTCAGTCTGTGCGACTGTTAAGAGGAAACGAAGGAAACCACCAACTGAAGCAGCTGAGCTCCAGAAGTCTCAGCTTGAAAATGGCGTCTTTGGACTCAAGCTCTCTGGCCATAGGCGTGCGAGAAGAGGTCGTGTCCGCCCATGAAAATGTTCAAAGGTGCCCCGTCGCCTCTGGAAATAACACATTTTTTTCCCTTAAGTATGCTCAATCCGTCATTTTCTTTTCTAACACGAAAATCTGAGGACTTGTTATACATTTGGGGAAGAGGCCCTCCACGCCCTCTGGTAACCATGTAAATGGCTCAGCATTGAAGCAATTGTTTTTATAAATTGTGAAATTCAAGCTATAATTTCATTCTCCTTAAAATACGTCTTACTTATTTTCGAATATGATACGAAATAGTTTATAAGTAATAACGTTTAATGGGAAAGAGGGCACAAAAATGTAGTTGGCGCGTCTGTTATTTCAGGCTGTGTACGCCTAAATGTCTGGCGTATGTGCTTACATGCAGGTGAATTCCCTTTGGGACGTAGGCCATTCAAGTCACGATGATTCGGAAATCAAAGTAGAATGTCCCGAAAATATGAAGAATTCTTGCGTAGAACGTGGCACTTTCACATGCCTCTTGCAAGTGTCCAATCGAGGTAAGCGAAATGTATTTCAATAATTGAAATTCCTCCGCGGACTGATAAGGCACTTGAACAAAAATCAATTTCAACAATTCGCAGAGTGAAATAAATGACTGAATTTTTAAGCACATGAAGAAATTGGTAGGGTCATGTGAGAGCGTAGGCTTCCGCGGCCGGAGTCAATATTAAGTTGGCTGTCCGGGTGACGCCGCGTCCATGGCAAAGGTGCCGACGTTTCGGTCGCCATTCTGCGACCTTCCTCAGGGCGAAACGTCGGCACCTTTGCCATGGACGCGGGCGTCACCCGGACAGCCAACTTAATATTGGTAGGGTCATGTTCAGATTCAATGAACTAGCGCAGCAGTGTAATTCCTTTTGCTTTGCATCTATTTTTGAAAATGCATTTTTATCGCAAGATTTTTATAATGATCTCGTTGTGGAGTGGAAAAACAATTGATTTGTCCAACCAGAAAGTAGGTCTGCTAATATTTCTATTTCAATTTAACAAAAATATTTTCAATGGGTTACAATTTGGCAAAAGGTCTTTCTTGTTGAAAATTCATTGTTCCGTTCCCAAAATACACGATTGGAAGTATTATTCGATTAAAAAAAAATTGAAACAAAATTCAACTTACATAAAGAACGACTATTTGACGGTTTGGGGAACTATTTAAAATTTCGCATTAAAAGAACGGACGGTGAAGAAATCTGATTTACTGTGTAAAAATTCAAGGCATCGCTATTCAGTGAGAGTAAACTTCGATTTGAAACATGAATGAAGGAGGATTTGGCATTCGTCCATATTAAGTGATGTTACTCAATTTGTATATTTACGTTTATCTGTAGCAATGGTTCACCTTAATGATACAATATTACAACTTAGTTGCAGTTTCTTTAAATTATGTCAGGGTCGTTTCATTTCCAGTGTTGTTGATCAAGCACGTGAACGACAACAGCCTGAGGTATAACCTAATAACTTCCATTGCAGTTTTGCAATCTAAATTTAATAGTTACGAAGTATCAAGTAGCTAAGATGAGTAAATAGATGATTGATGAATTCCACTTATGTTGAACTACACAACACTTTCGAAACACAAAAACCCTTTCGAAACCTTTAGGTTTACATTCTTTTGTCGGGTTTCACCTCGCTGAAACGCTTGCAAAAATAGTCTTTGAAATGATGAAATCCACGGCACAAAACAAGCCTTTCACAAACACATAATCTTTATATCGATGCTGTCTCAATTAACGGTTACGTTTCCAAACAACATTAAAACCGAGATAGTTCCAATCCATCCTTCGGAACATCAGGGCTCGATATTAAGCAGGAAATTGGAGATAATTAGACAAGACATTGACGTATAACTTTTTAAGAGGGTTATCAACCACAGCCATTACCACCACATCATATAGTTGTACATTTCGTTTACAAACAACGTGTATCGCATATCATGGGTGAGAAAGACCTAATAGAAACAGAATGATTCTTCGAGAGAGGAAATCTCCAGAAGAAAAGGACGCGTTTTTGTCGGCTTCCTGATCTGTCGGGGAAAAAAGTACCCCGTACATTAGCATAACTATGCGGACTCGTGACGTGAGCAGCTCGCAGCCCGGGGCTACCCCGGAGGCACCGCAGGGGGGGGGGGGAGGGGAAGGGGAGAGGGAGGGCGGGGAGCTGGGAAACCGCGCCCCTTCGCCGCAGCCTCACAGCCCCACTATACCCTGTTCGTCCTTAGCTGAGCGTTTTTCGCTCACCCATTGCGTAACAGTCGAACAATTCACGCCGTGCCATTGTTGAAAACCGAATGATGTTGGCTGTCCGGGTGACGCTGCGTCAAAAGCTTTGATGCCGACGTTGCGACCATCTTGTCGTAGTCTTTCTCAGGGCTGGACCGCGTTACGGAATTGCAGTTACTGTGTTACAACAGATCAGAGCTGGTCTGTTGTAAGGTAGTACGAACTGTAATTCCCTAGCCCTGACCAGCCCTGAGAAAGACCACGAGAAGATGGTCGAAACGTGGGAGTCACAGTTTTCGACCGGCATCACGCGGACAGCCAACAGCTCTCGACGCGGGAACCTATGGCTTCAATAGCGGAAAATCGTAACTCAATGACATTAGGGTTGTTGCCATCCTTGATTGTCCCAAGGTTGCGAGACTAGGAAGCACGGATCGCCCAATATAATCTCTACACAGTTTACCACTCCGACACAAAAAAGTCAAGTTCAATGAAACTTCAGTGCCTGAGATTTACACCGGAGATAGTGTTTGCACAAGATATCTCTGCATTGGACGACCATTAAAGTCCTGGCAAGAGCTAGCATTTTAACGGTCGTTGAATGTACAGATACCTCCGGCAAAGTGTATGTTAAGGGAGATGTTAGAAAAGTACGTTTATGTCAGGTCCTTATTATAGAGTACAGCACACGAGTTCTAATATTTTGATACAAGGAAGCGCGCGTATTACTGAAGATTCCTTCCACAACACACATTGAGCTAATAAGCTTTTGTTGTGCTAAGATGGTGCAAGGCGTGATACTGCCATAAGTAGGCCACCGTGTTCTCACGACCATAGAGTTCTGCTAGTAGTCAGGTTAAGGAAAGACTAATGTGTTGGAAAACGACTCCTTCTTTTCACATTATTGACAATTTCTGCCTCTCAAAAGACTGTTCTCCTCGGTAGAGTATTTCGCCAATTGAGTATCGCCATTCTCGTATAACCCATGTCGTCATCAAACATTTAATACACGAGCATACCTCGCCAATGCCATAACCAACGCTGCTCTCAGAGCGCAAATTTAATTAACGATACCAAAAAACGTTTTTGGATAGGTTTGGTGTACAAAAACTCCCATAAATGCAAAAAATGTTTGGCATGAGCTGAAATGAAACAGAAAAAATTTCGAAAACATGTTCCTGTTTGCGGTCACAGACCGCCCCGCCCTAGCGACCCCACACTACGGCTGATCCTGACCCACGCAACACGTCTCACTCGCACAGTTTCTCCGCAATGCCTGGATGGATTGAGAATTGCGTTAAATAAAAAATTGTAACAAAAAAATTGACAGAATTTTACGATGAAAGGCCAATGTTAAACTTTTCTAAGTTAAAATACATGAAATATTTAATGAAATCAGATTATCTCCTGAAAAGCAAAATGATATATGTACACTAATTATTATAGAATTATAAGAAAAATAAAAGCATTTGTTCATAATGATTTTTTAAATAATTGAATGTTTCAACAATTGTGTAAATGTAACAAAAAAAAACACAATTCGTAGATATTCTTGGTCATCAAACCTACACCCCCCAAAAAAATACCCGTTGTCCTTACAGAAATTTGAAAACGGGGTTTTCACAAGGTTTCCTTTCACACAGGAGCAGCCTTTAAAAAATCAGGTATGTATTTTTTTTCTAAGGAGGAAGTCAGCCAACAACGGGGGGTCCGCTTGCAGAGCGCTGGGCGGGTCTGGAAAATCTCCATTCATTAGCGAGCCCTCCCCGCCAGGCTGTGCTTCCGTGTGCACGGCGAGGGGGAGGGCCGTCGAAAACCTGCCCCGCGGCCCTTCAGGTGCTGCCGGCCGCGCCTTCAAGGGCGCCGCTCCTCCGCCGCGGCGGCAGGTGGCGGCGAGGCCCCCGAGCCCGGACCCGACCTCTGCACGGCCCAAGGAGAAACAGGGACCGTCGCACCTCGCCCGGTACAGAATCCAAGAAGCACTCAGAGCGGACTTCAGTTCAGGACGTTACCTTATTTTACGTGGCGAGATTCAAGCCATCAGGTCTCCTCTTCCAATTGACCACGCGAATTTCGCTCTGATTTTTTCACCATCTTTCTCCGCACTTGGGTGACTACACAGGCGATTTGAATTTAGCTCAGACTTGAGATTCTTTTACATGCAGTAAATCTACAACATGGGACATCCAGCTTTACTTTCCCTCCGAAGGAACTCGTTCGAAGGATTTTTCGCATCGATCGTGCTTGAACGATCCGCTATCAGATAAGTCCGAAAATCATAATGCAGAGGAAACCAAAACTGTTAAGTTGGCCCCAAAAATGGATAAAATAGTTTTTATTTGCATTTTTTTGCACAACGTTTGGTCAATACTTCCATTGTCTATCAGCGACATGAATTTTGAACAGTTCTGTCAAAAGTTTTATTTTTTGGGCCAAGCGTAAGGGTGTCACCGAGAGCAAAGAATGGCTCTAAAGGAAATCAGTTCTCCAACGAAAGATTTACACAAAATTTTAAATCAAGTATAAGTTATCTTCAAAGTTATATATTACTAGGGCATCCGGCAATACTTCGCTATTGCAATGCATTAAATAAATACAATTCAAATTCAAAATCAATTTAATTGTTGATTAACTGAGAACACCTACACTTTAACTACGTATTAACTGCACTTTACAATATTACACTAAACTTTAAAATCGAAGAATTCGAATAATATTGCGCACCGCCAAGATTTGGATCAGACTTCCTACTCTCTAGTTCACAACGTCGATGTTATTCGATATTATGAGTTGCAGCGAGGCGTGTTGTTAAAAATATATCCATAGATCACACTTCACGCAAGGTCCTCTGGGAATGACATTGAGCACACCTCATCGATTAACTGTGCAAAAACAACTCCCTCACACGCCCCATATAATTAAAACCACTCTTTAATTACTCCTGATGCTAATAAGAACGAAGTGTGAAAATTTCAACGAAACTGATCGAGTGGTTTTATACGTCTATATGCGATTCACACACGCACTTTCCCTTTTAATTAATACAAGATTTGTAAGTAAAAAGGCAAATCCAAATCCCAACGCGACATGCACCGCCCCACAAGTTTGGCTTCAGTAAATGTTTAGGATAGTTTTATCATGAGATCCATACTATTTCATCACTGTTCTCTTTATTGAAACATTCTGAGCGACGGGACTGGGCGGGCGAGTGAAGTCGGTGACTGGGTAGGCGGAGTCGGTGATTGTGCCGGCAGCGAACGAGCGATATCGCTCGACGCGAGCGGGCTCTGACATTCCCGTTAGGCCACCCGCCCTCCGCCCTCCCACCCGGACCGGCTGAGTTAACCCTTAACTTGGCAAGATTGAAAAACTTAAAAATAATAATGTTTTATAATCTCTAAGATTCTTTAGAATTTTTATAAGATTTTTGAAAGAATATGGATGTTTCCAACTGTTACCAATTGCGAGATCTGAATTTGTAACATAAATGTTACATTGCCAAATCCGGTGAAATCTAAATTCGTAACAGATATGGTACATTGACAAGTTTATGTAGAAATAGGAAGACAGAAATAATATGAATCAACTAAAGATGTGGCCAGAAACAAATTTATTTTGATATCACAATGAATCATAAATTGTACAATTTATGATTCAAAAAGGGTAAACACTTAAAACAACTATATTAAATGAAAAGAAAAATGCAAAACAATACGTATACATTATAAACCAAAGAGTGAAAATACAAAAGAACTATTTTGAATGAAAAGAAAAAAAGCAGTTTATCTTTTCATTGAGGCAAAGTCTGACCTTGCATTTCATGCACTCAATGAATGACGTACCGCCAGGGCAATAGCGACATCTTCCCCGTGATGTATAAAATGGCAAATGGCCAACGCCATCAGTCCTAATGTCATCTTGCATCACTTTGGATGCATACTTTCTTTGTTTTTGTGATGATGGCAAATCATCCACGCTTCGATTTCTTTTAGGGGTTCCCCGATCTAGAAGCAATAAGCTATTAGCAATTGAATTTCTGAAGGCTTTTAGAAGCATAAGTTTGGAGGTGCTTGTTGATAATTTATGTTCTCTTCTATAAATTATCCAAGCGTTGGTTACACACAAGTCTAACACATGCGAGAAAATTGCCATGTACCATCTGTGTGTACGGAATTCAGTTCTGTGGAGGGCAATCAGCATGTTTGCCAAATCTACACCTCCCATGTGAGAGTTGTACTGCTTTATTACAGCTGGGCAAGGCACATCAACCTTTCATTTTGCCTCTTTGCTGAATCTCTTTATTTTCCCTACTGGCTCATCAGCAACAAATGAGCTTGCAAATGCCACAGCCTTATTGTCAAACCATTTGAGAGTAGCCAATCTCTCGCTGTTGCACTGTACACTTCAAACGATCCCCTTCCCTCCTTCTTCAGATCTTTATCACTCTTGAAAGGACAATTTCTGATGCGATCTGAACGGATTGTGCCCAAGGAGAGAATACCAAATTCTTTTCTCAGATATTCTATGAGTTCGAAACTGTAAAAAAAATTATCGAAGTACACAGCAGAACATGGCTTATCTTTGATCGTTTTGCACAGAGACACAACAATCGATCCTCCAAGGCCAAGAGCTTGCTCACTTCTACTGAGTTCTCGTCCTGTAAATGTATCTTCTCCCCCATACATAATAAAATCATACACAAATCCAGATACACCCCATCGAGCAAACATTTTGAACCCCCATTTTCTAGGCTTGTTCTGGATATACTGTCTTCTAGAACCTGCCCGATTACCTTTGTATGGAATCATCATTTCGTCAATACTTTGCTCCCTCTCCTCCTCAATTGCCAAGCATTTTTTTCTCACAATCTCTAAAATTTGTCTTACTTTGTAATAACGATCTGTTGCTTCACAGGCGGAATTGTCTGTGAAATGAAGAAATTTTCTAATACTTTAGTATTTTTTCAAAGGCATGATTGAGGCTATTGCCTCATATCGGTAGTCAGAAGACCAATAATCTGTGTAGGCAGATGCAATCATTATACCCATTTTCAGTTCAATAGTAATAAAGTCTCTAATATCATTGATAGTAAAATTTACAGAGCTGCCAGTTTTTTGAGCAGAGTACAAGTTTGACATATTTACAATAATTTCAAAAAGTTCATTGGAGAAAAACATACTAAAATATTCATAAGGAGTCTTCACATCTATACAATCAGTCAAAATGTCCGTAGGGATATCCACATCATATAAAAACGGCTCCTTCTTCCATTCATAACTTTTTTTAAATATTTTAATTTTCGCCCTTTCATTTATTTGTTTCGGCTTTGGAGTTTTAGCTGGCGACGTAACAACAGGTGCATGAACCACTCTTTCTTGTTCACTGTTTTCCGAAGCGTCGGGAAGCGTCTCAATCTGAGGGTTGTCCGGCAAATCATCAATGCTAGGCATTGTCAAAAATTCCTCCAAATTTGGTAAAGCTAATTCAAAATTATCTGAAGGAGGCAGATCAATAATCTCCCGGAGATGATTTTCTTTCAAAATTCTTGATAACAGCTCCTCTTCAGGATCATAATTTTCCTCTTCTTCAGAATCTGCTCCCGGTTTTGGGAGCAGAGACATTATCTTCTCAGCCCTTGACATATACATATTCGCACTGAAAAAAATCAAGAGACCTTACGAAGATATGTACAAATATAAATAATGAGTGGTACAATGTAAATAGATTTCTCACATATATTGCAGTGCATTTGGCAATGTGACACATGTGTTACAAATGTTTAGAGCCCGAAAAATACGTACATACATATTCTAGCTACTGAAACAATTTAAAAATTGCTAAGAGATACTTTAAATAACTATTTACCTCAATTTCAAGATATAAAATGCAGCCAAATTAAAAAGTATAACAAATAAACACACAGCATTGGCACGCTGACTGCAAAAGGCGGGAAATCGCTAACGTATGAATTCAAAGGCTTATCGTAGCCGAGATCGAAGTGTTGAATGGTACCTAGCGACATCTATTAGTTGATCAGGCTATTGAGTATAGAAAACTGTCAACAGATAGCTCTACCAGTCTCCCAGTGATTATTAAGGGCCTCCGAAGAAAATGTGACACATCTGTTACAGCGTCAAGTTAAGGGTTAAACTCAGACCTCGCATTACCACTGTTTCTCCAGAATGACCGGAAGGTCCTAGAGTTCGAGTCCCGATAGTGGCGGATTTTCGAACTAGTTAAATAACTAGGTCCAATTCTGCCGCTGTCTAGAGACGAATTCTAGCGCTCGGCTTTTGTGATCGGTAGGTTTCAGCGGCTTCTCCGATCAATACCACGTGAATGCCTATCAGGAGTACCGTAACAAACGGGCCACTCTCTTCTTTCTTTATAAGCAAACATCGGCTGGGCACTTTACTAGTAGTCCCGCCCCGAGAAAAATCTTGGGGGTATTGCAAATGCTGTATTTTATCTCTCTTTTCACTTATTCAATCAGATTATTGCAGCATGAAGAAGGTAGAAACCTTTTACCATAGTACAAATATTTTCAGTGGCGATATTTGTTGCCCATATTGACTAGGCCAGGTGACGTTCAAATGCGCTCGGAGCGAGACTTCGAGAGAGATTGAGTTCGTCTCCTAAGTTTTTCGATGAAAAATGATGGGAGACAAAACGAGAAAGAATAATTTTCCTTATGGAATTCCTATTACAGCTTAAATACTTGATATTTTTGTGTCATTCCCCATCAAGAACCATTCTGCTTTTAGTACAACAGAACTCATCAAATACATCGTTAGAAATCCGTCGAATACCAGCATTCCATTCAAGTATCATTTTTTCGCATGCTAATTTGCATGTGATGAAGTTTGTATTAATGATAAAATTAAATAAAGTGATTTCGCGATCTAAAATAAACCACTGGCAAAAAATTAAGTGATATTAAGAAATTCTACAATGTATTTAATGTAATTATGTAAATATTTGCTGCTGAATACTTGTTATTAGTGAACATTGCTTACAGTAGTTAATAGATCTAATTTATAAATACATTACAAAACTAATAAATAATGAAAAGTACAAAATTCAAGGACTACATTTACGATACGAATAAAAACGAAGATTTGTAACTTCTTTTTCAATCTCTCCTCCTTTCTTGTGTTTTAAAACTCCAACGTCTTTGGTTAACAGAAACAACAACAAAACACAACACACTATTTTATTCACTTGATTAGTTTGAGTAATACAACATTCATAAGAACGCTAATTTGTTTGTCATCACATTGCGTTTTTTTTATTTTACGCTAATCCTACATTTTTTACGCGTAGTTTACTTTCTCGAATTAGTTTTTAACTCACCAAGAATCTAGTCAGCGTAGAAACTAAAATATGTAAATTGTTCTAGAAGAGAGGCAATTTAAATTTATTACTTTTCAGTTATAGTTTCCAGCTCACTAAAGATTTACATTTGACATTAATGGCAATGACACTCTTGATTGCTTCAACATTCATAAGATTTTATATTTCAGATGAAAACAAATGGCGAATCTTGGAGACTTGCACGTCTGGAACGTCGTCTTGAAGACTAGAATCCAGACTCCTTACATTCACGAACCTCTCGGATGCCATCGGAGATAAAAACGTAACTTCTACGCGGCGCGACCGGCAAAGAGAAGGCTACGAAGAAGAGCCACGACGGAGACGTGCCGTCTATACAGAGAAGGTCCTCTGATTTAAACACAATACGTCGGAGATTCTGCATCGCGTGGCTGCGATTCCTCAGATTCTGAAACTACGCTGCTCCGTCTCGCCATCTGCGAGGTTTTCGCAATAGCGCCGGGGCCGCCTGAGTCGTGACGCGACGAACCACCAGGGTGGTCGCGATGGGCGCGGGAGGGGGCGGGGGCGGGGAGGAGGGGAAGGACGTTTTCGTGGAGGCGGAGACAATCCACTTCGATGAAGCTTCGGTGTCGACCGACCGACATTTCTCAATTTTCTATTAGTGAAATTGAGTTTTGAAGGGTCTGAAGTCACGGATTTTGAAGATGTGTAGGTTTGTTCGGGGTTTGGGATAATTAGATTACTTTTATGTGTGAGAGTTTCGTTTACACACATTGACAAATAATGTTCATTTATAAATTACATATATTGGGATACTTGTGAAATTCAATCATCGTTGTATTTTTGATAGTTCTTACAACAAAAGATTGTGCACTGCACTAAAATCAATATTAAGAAGCGAAGCACATAATTACTGAAGTGTAACTAGTAGCTCATAACAATGTTTAATATCCATTGTTATCCAACAGCAATCACTGAAAGACTATTGTCTCCTGCGTCCACTCTTATAGAACACTGTCTAGTTCTTTATATAGACCAACATATTTCAAAACACTGAATCGAATTCATCATGACAACCAAAAAGTGAATTAGTTCTACTTCAATGGACACGCAATAAAACATTATATTACCAATATTTCATTAAAAAGTTATGAAAGTGAGTGAAAGGAAAACATAACTGAACAGAGACTAATGGAAACCATGAACAGAAATGCTATGTGATTTATTATGAAGGCCAACGCAGTCTTATTTATTACATCAAACCTTACTACAGAGTGAAGAAACTTATTATTTGAATTGCTTGCGTAAATTCACAAGTCACGTTCGATAAGCGAATCATCCTAAATTTCACACAAACTCTTTAACGCCGAAATGGAAATGCCTATTAATCTTGCTTAAGAAAAAATGAAATCAAAATGTTGATGAATTGCAAGACTGAGATACGATTCTTGTAATGCAAATGCCAAGCGCGTTTTAAAAATCCATCGGTGGAATCCTTGACGATAAGTCTTGGTTGCTGAAGCAAGAAGAATCATAACATTCTTACAGATACGATCAAATATTTGTTAAATAAATTTCCATTTCTAAGGCTTCAAATACCGCTAAAGAATACCATTCCTTTTTACAACCAAATCTTTCTACCCAATCCCAACAAATCGAAAATATCTCAAAAATGAAAAAAATCCTTTCTGAGAACATCTGTAAATGGAAATATTTCGGGTATGATTTGAAGTTTTTGAATTCATACTCATACCTAACATTTACCAAATAAACCTTATTAACAGGAAAATGTTCAAACCAAAATCGTAATCCTGTAAGTAGTTTGAGAAGATCTGAGTTGCTGGCTGACATCTCGTACCATTTCAACTCCCGGTAGTCATATTTTTCATATACCATTAACCCCTAAATATTTTTAATGAAGTAGCTAACCCAGGGTCACTCGAATTTCGTGTATACTTTCATCTGAACCCGACGTAATGTAAACCAAAACAGATACAAATTCGAATGAAAATTTGAACGAAAATTGAAAACTTACTGAATCACCTCAGTATCAACTTAATGGATTTTCCTGCATTACATCACTTATTAATAACGTGCCATATGTTAGCCTAAGGGTACTTTAAATTCACTCATTTCCTGAAATAGGAATTCAGGAAAGAGGTTTCTGAAATGCCATTTTTACTTATGCCTTCACTTGTTTATTAATCCCCGAACATCCCGAAGTTTCTTCTTCTCTTTACTCGCATATTTTTAATAATTGAAGGGTTCGCGTCTGAAACACGGTAACCTATGAGGAAAAGTTAGCGACATATGAAGTGAACATTTTTGCTTGATGGGGTTTAAATGGGTTACATAAATATAACAACACGGCGGGGGACAAATATGCGCCATTATTTGGACTATTTGATAACCACAGCGCATGAACAGCAGAGGGAAGCGTACGAATATTTTAATATCACAAAAAATAAATGTAACATTAAGGATTACCATCTTTTACTCCCGAGCCCTTCAATTAGTGGAAGCATGGAAAGTGCAGTAGCGTCCGCTACTCAGCACGCGGCAACGCAGTGCACAGAGGGAAGCGTGGGCACTTGCAGAGTGGACACGTGTGGAATGCGAATGATCTTGGCTCTCCGGGCGATGCCGCGTGAAAGGCTGTGATGCCGACGTTTCGACCATCTTGTAGTGGTCTTCCTCAGGGCGGATCGAGGGCAGGTTCCCCGAGCCTTCGACCCGCCCTGAGGAAGACCACGAGCTTTCGACGCGGCGTCATCCGGACAGCCAAGATCATTCACATGGCTCCGGCCATGGAAGCCTACGACTTCACATGTGGAAGGGATAGGCAAGAGGGAGAGGGCCAAGCCCATGGGTGCAGGCCGTGAGGATAGGTGCCACGCCGGCGCCAGATATTTTATCGAGACCACGCAGTTGAAATATAGTCACAGCAAGCTTAAATTGAGTCGGGTTGATCCGGGGGGAGGGTGACGTGGTCACAGCAAGCTTGTAAGGGCGAGTGGCCCCCACGAAAGGGGACCTCTGTTCTACAAACCTCTATCGCGAGGACTAGCGTCCGCCACGCTGCGGAAGCAGCAGTGTGCGTGGGGGTCCGCAAGCTTGCGGGTACGAGCACCAGGCTCATGTTGGACAGGGCATTCGATAGTTAGCAGATGCTAACGGGGAGCGAATGCTCCGTGAGTTAATGGTTCAGCTCACATGCATGCACATAAATAAACTGTATATTCGCGGTCCGGCACTCGCGACACTTGCCGACATCGGCTGTCTGAAGGTACAAAGTCGCGAGCGTCTCGTAGCTCGCCCCCTCCTTTTATATCAGCTGTGATGCCGGAGGCACCCTTCGTGCCGCCACCCACTCTCGGTAGGAAGGCTTCCTACCTGGATAAGGATAATAAATGCTGTAAACTACACGCTGCTTCCCCTTCCCCTGCACGAGTTGCTGGGTCCCTACCTCTCTGTGATTTGTGCAACCCAAGACGTCCGAGAGCCTTGATTGTGGCAGGGGACTCACCGGTGAGGTCGAGGTGCTGCAGGTTGGTGCAGCGCGCGGCCACCTCGAAGAGCGCGGGGTTGGTGACGGCGGCGCAGCCGTGCAGCTGCAGGTGCGTGAGCTCGGGGCAGCGGCGCGCCAGCAGCGCCAGCCCGCGGTCCGTGAGGCGCGCGCCGTCGCTCAGCAGCACGCGCTCCACGCTGGGGCACGCGCCGGTGCGGCCCTGGCCGCACAGGCGGCGCAGCACGCCCCGCACGGCGCGGTCCCCGCACACGCCCTCCCCGCGCAGCCGCACCGTCCGCCACAGCGCGGGCTCCCACGCCAGCGCCTCCCAGCGCCGGCACACGCGCGCGCACACGCACAGGTCGCCGCTGTCCAGCCACGAGAACACGCGCAGCACGCAGTCGTCGGGCAGGCGCTCGAACGGCGAGCTCTTGCAGTGCAGCCGCTTGCCCTTGTAGACCGGGCCGGCGGGCGCGCCGCCGGGCGCCCCGCCCCCGCCGCCGCCGCACCCGCCGCCGCCGCCCGGCCCGCCCCCGCCGCACCCGCCCCCGCCGCCCGCGCCCGCCCCGCCGCCGCCGCCGCCCTGCGCGCCCAGCAGCAGCGCGTGCGCGTCCGCCCACGGCCCCGGGGTGGACGGGCCCGGGCTGGGCGACACCAGCGTGTGGTAGCCCTGGTCCAGCGACGGCGACCCCGCCCGCCCCAACTTGTGGTGGCCGCCGCCCCCGTTGCTGCTGCTGCCGCCGTTGCTGCTGCTGTAGCTCTGCTCGAGCGACGCGGCCGACTGGTGGCGGTAGCACTGCAGGTGGTCGAGCGCCGGGGAGGAGGCGCGGCGCAGCGCGGGCGAGCGGAAGCCGGCGGCGCCGCAGTCCAGCGACGGGGAGGAGGAGCGCGCGCCGCCGGCCGCCGCCGCCGCCAGCAGCGCGTGGTGGTAGGCCGCGGCGGCGCGCTCCCGCTCCCGCTCGCGCTCCCGCTCCAGCGACGGCGAGCCCCGCAGCGAGTAGCCGCACGCCGCGGCGGCGGCGGCCGCGGCGGCCGCGGCGGCGGCGGCGGCGGTGGCGGCGTCCAGCGGCGCCGGCGGCGCGTGGTGGTAGGCGGCGGCGGCGGCGTCGAGGCCCGGCGCCGGCGACGCGCGCAGGTGGTGGTAGGGCGGCGGGTGGTGGTCGGCGGCCGGCGGCGGCGACGCGCGCCCCAGCTTCGCCAGCGGGCACACCATGGGCGACAGGCGGCCCAGCCGCGCCGCGGCCGACAGCTGCGGCGGCGGGGGCACGTGCTGCGCCATGCCGCCCCGCGCGCCCCCGCGACGCTCTGCAACACACACACGCGCCCGCCTTCAGGATGCACTCTCAGCGTCAAAAGCGGACGCTTTTTACTTTCTCGCTACCGCTTACGAAGTAAAGACAAAGTTATGTAATGCTGCACAAAAAAAGGCAAATTTTTAGTTCTTATTACAGGTAACGAAAAGATGGATAAATCCAGTCGATACATTTTGAGAAAAAAATCCTCTAACACGTGGTGTAGCCAGAATCCATGTTTTGTGAGCCCTTGATACCGAAAAATCGATTGATGGCAAATCGTCAGTCAGTCCGTCCGTCTATCGGACCATCTGTGAAAAAATAAACCGTTCAGTTGATTTTCTTCGAAGTTGATTTTCTCCAATCGATCTGATGTTGCGGTCGTTGAATTTAAAATCGATATTTTAATTTTGTGGGTGCTTTACGTGAAGCCCCTTTTCAACATTTTAAAACAAATCGCTCCAAGGGTTTTGATTAAATTTTGTTGTTGGATAGTGTGAAGGACATTTAAGAGAATGGTGCCAGTCTCATATTTGATGTCAAAACTGATTTTTCAAAAATTTCAAAAATTCAAAATCTACAACTATAAAGATAAAAAAATTCCCTTAATGAAATCTGTTCCTTTGAGTAAGATTATGAAATAAAGTCATGTACAATTTTTCGAAATTTTGAGTACTTTTTGCGTAATTTTGGCGTGACAGTACAGACGTGAAAGTACGTTGTTAGTTGTTTATTTTCCCCTACAGTACCCCTGTGGAGGCGGGAATTTATTTTCATGTTTCGGCTATACTGCGCTGATGCCGCACTGCTTAATCACCTAGAGGGGTGTCAGCAGTCATTAATAACTAACGAATTTAGCTTTAGTTTAAATATAATTTTACGCTATTATGTAGCACTTTGAGTGGCCTGGATGACCGAGGTGACTAAGAGCGTCCACCAACTCAGCGCTTCGGTTCGAGGGGTCGCGGGTTCGAGTCCCGCCTTGGGCGTGGTTGTTTGCCCCTTGTCTGTCATGTAGGTGTTGTCGCAGAGGGCCTCACGTTCTGCTGACCGCAGAAAAGAGGAGCCCGTAAGTGTGTTGGTGTGTAGTGTTTGGTCGAATATGCGTTCCAACGGACCGTAAATGGGTAAACGGCTGTGGGCTGGATGAAAGCCCTAGAAAAAAATGTAGCAATTTGGCATACCTAACTTGAACAATATATTTTTAATACTAAGGAATGTTCGTTCATCTGATACTTTCTTCTTGGTTAATCTCGATAATAATTAAATCTAATGAAAAATCACTTTGCGTAAAACCTGCGGAAATGAAAGAAGAAACTTAATGCCGTTTCCTTTTTAGTTTATTTATTCCATCGACAACTGACATTCTGCCAGTTACTTTAACGTGCTGACGCTGGTTCCTACAATTAAATTCCCAGCAAGGTGCCTATATATCTCCGTGAGATGAAGGAAACACGACAATATGATGTATAGGAGAGAGGCTTGTCTGATTTCTTCTGACTCATTGATGAACTGTAAGAAATATGGGCGAATACGTAATTGACAGTCACATCTCTGAGACATCCTTGTAGCCGATTTCTAGAGCATGCTTTTATTTCGGGGGTTGTCGTGTAACATATAACGGCTAAACATATTTCTTACTTAGAACTATATGTTGTATTCACCATTCGCCCTTTATAATACCCACTCTATCCTCCTTCGTCTTTTGGAAGCGAAAATTTCAATGGCATCATAGGGATCGAAGAAGTGGTCGAAAAATTCAGAATTGTGAGCTGCTAGAATACTAAGACGTCAATGAAACCCAACAAATAATACTATATTTTGAAACTATGACGTAATGGTGGGTATTAATACACGTGTGATAGGTTAGGTTAGCGAGCGAGCGATCCAAGACACGAACGTGCGAATGTTGTAAACTGCGTGCGAGTGTATTAATACCCATTGCATTGAGTTCCGTACTTTTACAGCTAATGATAACTAATAGATGATGCACCTAGTTAATATTTTTGGGCTTAATGTTTGCAAACAGAAGAAGGTATGAGAGTTTTACTGACACCTCTCCGCTGATCGCCTCGGCACTGCCCAATCGATAGAAACATTTGAGAATCCACTGAACAATGATTAAATACGCCTCAATACTAGTCTTGCAAACTTTGATGTGATTGATCGATTAATTGAACTCTAATGAAGATGTATCGTAATGAATCTCATTATAAAAAGAGCTCCAGCCATTTAATTCAATAGTTACAAAATTGGAGTAGAAAATGATAAAGAACTGTAAAACTTCCGAAAGTATAAAATAGAGTTGGGAAAATACAAATACATACAAATTATAATTTGAAGAATTAGGATGAGGAATAAATACAAAGATTCGAGTAGTTGAAATCATCATTAGAAATCACGGTACCATACGGGGAGTGTATCTGACTATTGATGTTCCAGTGGCAAGTCGTTTGCTATGCAGTTGAGCTAACGTTCTACCTGCCTCTCTTTGCAAGGGAAAGTGATTGACACTCGCATTCATGCCGTTCGACGATGCTAAAGCCATATCCCCTAGGTGCTTATTCACGTCCAGTGCCTTCAACAGTGATGGGAGCACTAGGCGCGACCTCGGCGACAAACCACGTTGAAGGACGAATGACAAATTTTTATGATGACATGATACGTTTTGAACTCCTTCTCTTCGAGTAGAGTAGTTGGTTTCTATCGTTTAGTGAATCAGGAATAATACTTTAAATTTTAATACTTCAGAATTAAATATGTGTTGTAATGTTACTGAGCATGTTAGCCAATGTTAACGAACATTACGATTAACTTTTCACGTTATAGGACCTCTGACCATTAAAAACAATAATTTTGTTATAATAACAAGAGAACTCTAAACCATGATCTTAGTTCTATTAATCATTTGAATTACTTGAACTATCTAGTGGTGCTACAGACTGGTACAGAATATCCAGCGCCATTTAATGTTATTTTTATTGGACTAAAAAGGACGAACAGATGTTCTGCGGTAAATCAGTATTTTTTGGGATCAAGGCCGATTTTGACTAAACAATGATGTTAAAGGGAAGTAATTTATTATTCACAGGACCAAGAATTATGCTATTTTTGGTCTTGGGGACCTACAATACGAATTTTGTCAGCCGAAAAATCGCAGATTTTTGCTGCAGAATGACACAACTTTCATGCTAAAGTACATACGTAGTAGCGAGAGAGTGATAATTCTTCGCTGAAATGCTGTACTGTACGTTATGTGCGTATTGTCCAGGCCCTACTAGAACAATGGAGTGATACTACCACGAACGGAGATGTTATAAAATGAAGTTCAGGGACTTCTATGAGTGCTTTGTGGTAAAAAGAGAAGCAAACATTGTAAAATGAAAGTAAGTCCAATATACACATGCAACGGTTCTCCCAGTTGAATCCATGCAATGACGTAAGCAAACGACAAATATTCGTGCACTCATGTCTATTTTCATTGTCATTTGCTGAGAAAAACCGTTCAGTATTTCAATAAATGGAATGACAGAGGACTGCATTACGAAATGAATAATCTGAAAGTTCCGAGATGCTGCCAGAAACGTCTTCTCATGAAATGCTCATATTTGTGAAAGTCGAGGACTGTAGTATTAATAGCAATACTGAGCAAATCATCCATTTCACAAAAAGCACATACCATTTTGAAGAGACGTGAACACACGACGATCCTAAAAGCGCCAATGCTGATTAAATAACTTCAGACTCTTCGTCGCATTAGTGATCTCTCAAAATCAACAAGTTAATCTCTTGAATTTGCAACTCACTATACTTCAGATCCTGTTGAAGTGATTTTTACTTGGCAATCGCAATTGATATATCCTAAAATATTTTAAAAATTGGACGATTCAATTTACTTTTGTTCACATGCCTCTGACCGGGAGGACCTAGGGTTCGAGTCCAAACGGTGGCAGTATTTTCGACACAGATACATAGTCAGTTGGAATTCAGGCGTTGCAGAACGCTCTGATCGGTAGTTTTCCGTGGTTTCTGCGAACAACACCGGGCGAATGCCGAAGCAGTACCCTAACAAACGAGTCACGAACCGTGCGCGATCTTTCTTTCCTCTTCCTTGGCCCATCTTCACCTCTTACATTCACTGCACTACCACACTTCCGACGGGATACCAGCAGGACTTTAGAGCTTGCCGCGACTGGCGCGGTGCCCCGCTGGTGGGAGAACAGTTGGGGAATATCCCCGCAAGCCAACTGTAGGTCGGCGCTGGAACTCGCCACGCAGCGGGGGACGATCACCGCCATCTCCCGCGATAAAACATACATGTAGAAACATCTGAGTTATATGCAGACGACTTTACCTCGCCTTCTTCCTGTATTCACTATCCTATAAATACCGAAATATTCACACACGCGCTCCGCGGTTTCTCTATTTTTGAATGGGCATTAAAATTCATTTACTTTATTACACTACGTTCCTCGCATTTTGTAAATAAAATTAGTTTTGAAAGGGTCTCAAATAAAGAGACGAAACCTTTTAACTCACTCAGTTATCTTTATAAGAGGGTTTCTTTGCATTGGTTAAGTCTTGTTACACCAATTAATTTTTAGAAATTATTTATTATGTCGTTACGAGATTTACACAGCATGCAGTTTGGAAGTCTATTAAGATTACAACACGATTCACATAGTGGCTGAAAGCCGGTAAGACCGAGTTGCTTTTGAAAGCGTAGAAGGAAGACCCCCCTCTGAGCTGAAAGAATGAGAGAAATAACTAAAATTTAGTATTATCAAAGCATAGTTTAGAACTTCATTTTTAGCGATTGCATAAAATGTGTAAGAAGATTGAAAATCGTGGGTACGAATGTTAGGAAAACTGTACAGAGGCGCTTTAATGAGACCAAAAAGTACTTTTAATGAGAACGCATTCACAAAAAGTTCAGATTTCAACATTGTTTAATCATTTGTATTGAAAATATAAATAACAACAGACACTCGCAATCAAGTTCTTAAGCAGCAGAGTCGGTGATACTAGTTTCCTTTACAACATCGTTGACAGAATGTGCGTTGTTCTGTATCAATACAATGTCTTCAATGATCTAGTTCTTGCTGGAGTCCACTTTAAATTGCAAAATGTAGGCGCCAATTACTATTGGAACGACGCCAGTCTTAACATTCCACATGCTGCTGACCTCAAGAGCAAGGTCTTTGGACTTCATTACTATACGTTATATTTATACGTTATATTACTATTGTAATAATAATAATAATAATAATAATAATAATAATAACTAAATACTAAGTACGAGGATCTTGCTCTGGAAATAAAACAAATATGGAAACTAAAGAGTGTAACAACATATCCACTTGTTATTTCGGCTGAAGGTGTAGTCTCAAAAAATTTCAGGAAAAATCTAAAACAAATGGGATTACTTCAACGAATCCTAAACTACGGGCAGAAAGCAGTCATCCTGCAAACATGCCATATAGTTCGTAAGTTCTTCAACTAACACAAACGAGGCTCCCATATTGGTCTTGGGGGTCAGAGTGAAATCTCTCTCATCAGTGACTGAGCTCTTTCCTAATCGTGGCAGGATTGGGCAAATTGAATCCAGCACAAGCTGCTGAGAATCACAAGAGAATTGATAATAATAAGTAATGGCTCCTGCGGAGGGTTTTTTATGTTGGAATTACTTGTGCTACACACGTTTGTAATAAAAATAAAATTTAAATATATTACAGCTGCCTGTCTCGTTTGTAGAAAGTTGCATAAAAAATGTATCCTTACGCAAACTTCTTTAAAGAATTTGCTACATTAAAAAATCAGGTTTAAAAATCGTCGATCTAATGAATCAAGCCGTACCGATTCAGGTTATGCCGGAAAGGTTATAAAGTAATTCACATCGTTTTATCACTTCAGGTACCTTGAAACTCCTTAAAACACAATGTTTCAAGAATTCTTCCAGAATATACTACTAGATCTATCCAAAAAGCAATGTGCCAATCGATTCGTCTAGTCTAGAGCATTCGAATTAGCTACTGATTCTTACAGGTCCAACCACAAGAAACTGTTTTAAATGGTTTTAAATGCTTAGTTCCCCTCCTCCCTAAAAAGACATGAAAATTCTCTTAAAATGTTCCGAAAGAATCCAAAAAACAATTACCCACCGGTAGTCGTTATGAAGTAGAATGCCTGGTTTATTTGCCGGAAACGTTTTATCAGAATGTACTGGAAGGTCATCCTATTGGAAGGTTAGTATTATTATTGTAATTCGTATCATTATTATTATTATTATTATTATTGTTGTTTTTGTTGTTGTTGCTAATTCGTTGATGGTGTGATATTACACACATCATACGAGAGAAGCCATATGAGAAAAATACTGGGCGCTCGCGACGGAATGAATCTCCGAAGATGCCCGCCGCGCCGCGCCGCGCCGTCGCTGAGCCATTTCGCCTTGGGACGTGCCAGCGCACGTGTGACGCGCCTCCACAGTTGGCGGGCGACGCCCGTCGCCGTCCGGCCGAAGGACCGTCGCTGCGCCTTTCCACGGAGCGTCCGAAAGCCCGCCCGCGCGGCGGCTCGCTCGCTCGCCCACCCTCTCGCCCGCCCGCCCGCTCGGTCGCCAGCCCCCCGTTTCGCCTGCCTTTCCGCTCGCTTCGCCCATAGAGTAAAGATGTATACATCCTTAGTCTATGCTTCGCCTGCCCTCTCACCCGCCCGCCTGTCCACCAGGTCGTCCGCTCGCCTGCTCGTTCTCACCCACCCCATTCGTTCTCCCTTTCACCCGTCGTCCTACCCACTACCCCAACCGCCTGACCACCAGACCGTCCTCTCGCCCGCTCACTCACACCCACCCACTCGTTCCCCCTTGCACCCGTCATCCCACCGTCTAACCAATCGCGCCGGGACAAGCCCGCCTGCCCACCAGTCCGTCCTCCCAATTCACTCGCCCGCCCGTCCCCCTTTGAGACGCCCACTCGCCCGTCCGCCCGCCCGCCGCTGGCGGGGCGTCGCGCCGCGCTGGCCCGCTCGCTCCCTGGAAGGTCCGCGAGACGCTCTTTGTGCGCTCTGGGCTTCGCGCGTGATTTATGGCGCGACGTGTTGCCGCATCGCGGCCCGCGGACGGTGCGGCGGCGCGGCGCGGCGCGGCGGCGGCTGCGGCTGCAGCGGGGCCGGACTGGGCGGGGTGGGGTGGGGCGGGACGCGCGCATCACAGTGGGTGCAGATCGCAGATATCTCTAAGGCTGGGTACCTTACGGCATGTCACGATCGAATCACGTGAAACATAACGTGTCATTGAAACTAAAGTATGAATGGTTTAATATCCTTATGGAGTATTGCCTATTTTATTACATCGTAGCATTATCATTAATACATTAAATCGTCAATACGTGGAAATTTAATAAATCGAATTCTTTGACATTTAGAACGTCCTTCGAATTATCCACCGCTTTAAAACTAGAAAGAACAGGATAACATAGGATTTTAACACGTGTCTCAGAATAAATGTTGCAAAATTCTAGGGCGTTTGAAAGGCTTGATCACTTTTTGCCAATGGCCATGTAGTGGGAAATTGCATATAATGGGGCTACAAGCAAGTGACATTTGTCCCTAACTGTTGGGCAACTTCGTATCCACAGATGTTCAGTAGGTACATAAATAACTTTTCGTCAGAATGTGACCTGCCAAACATCTGTGCAAACGTGATTGCCTAACACTGAAGGACAAATGTCTCGTGTGGAACTCCCGTTTCATGAAATTTCTCACTACGTTCGTTGGGAAAATGTGATAATTTTCGTCCCCCCTACAAACCCTAGAAGTTTGCAACATTTATTCTAAGACATCTGTATATGTTATGTCTTGCTCCGCATGGTGGGGCGAATGAGGTTGAGTGGTGTGAAACGAAAGTTATCCGATTTCACACAGGTTTCTCAATGTATAGGATTTCGATTGTAGACCCTTATCATTTAATGAAAGCGCCTACGGAAACTACAGAGGTATTAGTGTTGTGTTTGAGATTTACACTAAAATGATAGAAAAGAGATCGATTTTGTTAAATCCGGTTGCCCTACGGCTCGTGTACAGGCTTTCCATCTCCGGTTATTATTCGAGTTCTTAACTTGGCAGCTATTGCCGCATTTGTATTTGACAAAGTGGCTCGCCGGAAAATATCCTTTCGAAGTTTTCTTGTTTCCTTTACCTTTCATTCCGTCATTCTTCCATTGTTATTAGCTTAACTTTATTATCTACTCAAGAATTTCCATTCCATCTATGGTTACAAGGATACCTTCATTTTCTACATTGAAACAAAATAGTGTAGAATAAATAAAGGAAATCATAACGACCGTGATATTGGCTGATTTATTTTATTTTCATCTACAAATCCTCAGTAATGAAAATGTAAGTTGAAATGACGTTAGTCACAGAGTTCAGGAGACAAAGGATAATATTTTGAGTTATCATTACGTACAGAAGTTAGTAATTTAAGGTGGAAGTTCATGTCTTTCACTCTGACTCTACCTACGAGTTGTCGCCACACCTGCCGGCACAGCCGCCATATTCCATGCAGTCGCACGTGAATGAGTGAATTAGAAGGATGTGAGAGAGGGTCACTGCGTAGTGATCCGCAAGCGAGATTTTCACCTGCATGTACCAGGATTCAAACTCTTTTCATTTCATGCTGAATTTGTGCTAGGCCAAGCGGTTTGGCCTCTGATTGACAGAAGTTTCCGGGCGTGTAGGTAGAGTAGTGCGTGTAAGGGTCTGTGTGTGGAACTATGGGGGAGGAAGGAAGAGAAAGGAAAGAGCGCGCGCGATCCGTTTGTTACAGTGCTGCTCTGGTACTCGCCTTGTGATTGGTTGTCCTCTATTTTCAAATTCCGTCCCCCCCCGAGTTACCTATACTTTTCATTGCATTTCCACATCATGATTTACATCGTCACCTAATCATTAGTACATTAACCATACGTGACATAGACCTCATTCTCTGTGAGAAAGAACTATTTTCCCACGCACCAACGTGACATTTTTCTTTTTCTCCTTCAATTTTAATGAGGTAGCTAGGTTAAAGAACGAATTATGGCGAATGTTGCGAGTGTCCATTTATTCGCACTTTAGCAATACGGTGTGGATTAAAACTGCACGAATGATAATGAACGAATCAGTTCGGACTTCACCCGGCTTGCGTTGGCATTAGCCACAGGCGCTGATTGGGTCTAAACCAAGAGCCTCCAGCAAGAGAACACTTCCACATTTCGAGGGCTGCGGTGTCTGGAGCTATGTACGGGAGGAAGGGTGAAGGGGGACTCGGGGAGAGGGAGGGTGACGAATTAGGGCGATCGCGGGAGGGAGGGGATGCGGGAGGGGAACGGGTCGATGGGCAAGGTCGGGGGCGAGGGACGAGGGAGGGGAACGTGTGAGGACGGGCAGGGGGAGGGGACCGTGACTGGGTGGGGGCGGGGAGAGGGACGGAGGACGGGGCGTGGTGGGGGGACGGGGGAGGGGCACGGGAGGCAAATAGGAAGGGGGACGGGGGAGTGGGCGGGAACGGGGGAGGGGGACGGTAGCGGAGGAGGAGGCTAGGGAGGCGACGGGGAGGGACGGGGAGGTGCGGGGACGGAGAGGGGTAGACGGGGCGGGGAGGGGCAGGAGAGGGGAATGGAGCGAGGACGGGGGCAGGGGTGGGGGCGGGGGCGACTCGCCGCGGAAACAGGCATGACTGTCAGTGGGCGGGCGGAACCGCGTTGGCGTCGGTGGACGAACCACCACGCCACGCCGCACCGCTCTCGCTTCAAATGCAAACGATTTCGAAGGCGCCGCGAAGCCTCATTTCTCACGCGCGTCTCACAAAGGTGCGCGGTTTCTATGCGCCGCCGCAGCGTCAACAATGGCGGCGGCAGGGGGGTGGGGCGGGGGGGGGGCGAGCAGGACGGAGCCGGACGAGCGTGAGCGCCCTCGCTTCACTGCCCGGAGTAGTGTTTCCTGCCAGGCGACTCGAGCCCTCTCTCAGAAACGCGCTGCAGTACGGCACGATGTTCCCTGCCATTATCCGGTTGAAAGAAGAAAAGGATGTGGACGACACACAGGCGTTTCCATGGGAATGTCAATCACTGCGTTGGTAGTCACGATGTTGGTCGCTTCGAGCTCTCTGATTGGCTGCCTTGTTAAAAACGTTCACCGTGTTCGTTTTTACATTATATGAGGATGAAGTACTGATTGTTGCGTTAAAGAAATGAGAACTATTTAACTTTACAATTGCAAATTAGATGTGGAACTCTATAAATTCCGTAAATGATAGGGAAACACAATTCTATTACAAATACTTGTGACTTTTTCAATGTTGCGCGCTGAGATGAGAAATCAATGCCGAAGGAGAGCTTCTTTGACATGAGGCCTAGGCGCTGCTTTGGCTCAGGGCCCAGTTATTGCGGGACAGAAGAGGACCTTGCAGTGGTTATAAAGTAAACGTCACGTGTTGGAGCGACGACAAGATCCAATTTCTGGAGTGTGTCGCCAAGCTCAGTGTTTCGGACTCAGTCGAAAGACGCGCTGCATAGCTCGAAACGATGATTAAGATGGTCGATGAAAGTATCTTATCGGGCAGGGAACTCTTTAATCCAGTCGTTAGAGTGTATGTTTGGCAACATGGAACCACGTCCTCTTTAGCTGTTAGTAACAAAAAAAAAACAGACTATAGGTTCGAGTTCTTCTTTGGTGTTCCATGTTCAGGGTGAAAAGTAAAAACGAGACAGCACGCACATTCTCCCCCGTATTCTCACGCAAATTTACGCTAAAAACCCACAAATTTTCGAAAAATTGTACATGACCTTATTTAAAAATCTATCTTTAAGGAACAAATTTCATTAAGGGAAAAACTCTACATTTAATTTGTTGTAGGAAGACTCCGAAAAAATTTTGAACTTTTGCAATTTTCGAAAATTAGTGTTTTTAACAAACATGAGATTTGGACCATTCTCTTAAACGTCCTTCGCACTATCCAACAATAAAATGTAATCAGAAATGATGGTCCCATTTTTTTGAAAATTTTGAAAATGTCCTAAGGTCTTCATGTAAAGTACCCCCCAAAATTGAAACATGGGTGTCAAATTCAAGAGACCGCTACATCAGTCTGATCGATTGGGGAATGTCCATTTTGGAGAAAATTGAGAGAACGGTTTATCCGCTAGCGTTGTTCACAGGCGGACAGACAAACGGAAGGACGGACAGATAGACGTTTTGCCGTTATTCGATTTTTCAGTACCAAGGACTCACCAAACATGAATTCTGGCTACACCGCGTGTTAGAGGATTTTTTCTTAATTTAGCAACTGGATTAATCCACTTTTTCGTTACCAGGGCCCTATAATAAGAATTTTTCTGCCAAAAATTCGCCGTTTTTTTCGCGCAGCATTACATAACCTCTCTAGATCATAGAGAGGAAGTGCAAATGAATTTCACGATGAACCGCAGTGATCTTCATAAAAAAATTAGAGAAAAGAGACGTACAAGATTATTACGTACAAGAACAGTTCGTTTTAGAATATCTCATGATTGAATTTGACTTGAACAGGAATAGTGAAGTCAAGAAAATATTTTACCAACGTCTCAGAAACTATTATTTCACTGTAAAAGCTAAAAACGATGCTTGATCGTGCAATGACAGTGGTAGTGGCATACCGCTATCACGATCATAGCGATTCCATTCGAAACGAAGTACGCACAGCCAAGCAAATGTAGACTCTGCAATCCCCAGAGTAACAGCCTGCGTCTCTCAAGCCACATTATTCTCCGTTGAAAGTTTTTGATTGACGTTTGCACAAAACAACTAAATGCAGCACCTAATCGTAGACTTCATGCCAATTTACGTACTGCGCTTGTTCAATACGGACATTTCTATGTGGTCACAAGTGTCAATCACTTACGTACTTTAACCCGACCATTATATGATGACAAACACAACAGCCACATCAGCCTACATCACATTTACCATAACATAATGATAACTTCATGAAAACCGTAACAAGACTTGTTTACAGGCAATTTTTGTAATTGCATGCACATTTTCGCTACATCTCATTTCATCCGCCTTGGGATGCGTGTTCTTGATACAAAGGTGACAATAGATTACATACTGTTTAATGTACACTACAAAATGTAGGTTTAATCCAGGTTGCCATAAGAGTTTGCATTGAAGGATTTATGCCCAAAACCGTTACCTGTAGAACGTGTGGTGCAGAACGTATGCTGAAAGTTTTTGAATAATGAGGAAGATATCACCCCGAACCGGTGGAAGCACGTGAACCTCGATAAACTGAGTCCAAACAGGCTGTGTGTCCGCCACACATTCCACATGGATTAACCAGATTCGAACCACAGCCCTCAGCCAACAAGAGTCATGTACAGCCTCGAGTTACCGCACTGCAGCTCCACGGGTCGACCCAGTCAATCAACGTCAGTTCTAGTCGCAATCCGTCACAGCCGACACTGCCGCCTTCTTTGCCGAGCAGAGGCCAGAGCATACGCCCACCTGGAGCAAGACATTGCACATACCTGGGTTACGAAGGCTGCGAGAAACACAGAAATGAAAATAGTGGAGCTATTGCAGCACAAACGTTTTGGCATTAATTCTAACTTTTGTAACTTGAGAAAATTCAGGAAGTGCCGAATATACGTAGGTATTGCACCATTTATAGGTATCGTTTAAATAATTTAAAGAAAACATTGAAAGAAAAAAATTGGAGCAGTTTTCGAGCAAATATTTTTTTAAAAATTGTTCTTACTTCAACCAAAATTGCACAAAAATACTCGTATTTTAGAAAAAACTGTCATGTCTTTTTTAGAGATCTAATTCTTTAGAACTGATTTTAAAAAATCTCAATCATCACTAGGGAAATCTTGCAATGTTACGTGTTTGCAATTTTCGAAAATGCTGAGAGTTTTCTAAAAATATGACCTGCGCAATTTTTATGATCATACTTTGTTTATTCGTGGGAAAAATTTAATCTAAAAATTAGGAGACATTTTGATAATTTTTTTAAAATCTTGACCCTTCTTGTAAAGTACTACCAAAATCAAACTAGTTACAGATTCGAAAGGACTGGAGTTCTACCAGACTGATAGGGGAAAGTCATTTTTTGGAGAAAATCCTCTGAACGGTTTAGGTTCTAGTGTTGACCACAGACATCGTTGGATCTGACACAAAATTTGAGATATAACAACACAATATTTTGGAGGAAATAATTTATATATGGACAAAATATTTTCGACATTAGGACTTCTATATTTCGACATCAGGGCTATAGTTTCTGTGAAATATTGTTATTTTTTGCCACAGCATTGCAATACCGTTTCTATATTACGTAAGAAACACTATGCGAGGAAATAAAAAAGAACTCTCAAAAATACATTTCCTTCTCCTTATTTAAATAATTACAGGTTTATCTACTTATAAAAGTAATTTTTCATTTAAATCTTGCATTCGGAATTATAAGAAACTACTTTTTGTGGACCGGAAGTTATCTGAGAGACCACTAATCTGAGTAGCTGATGTTTGAACACACCAAGTAAATTTCCAGTACTTGCCGATATCGTGCTCCCAACACCACAATCACTGATGAGCTCCTGCGTGCGTGCGTGCGTGCGAGCCGTAAGACGTTGCCCTTAGCTTGCCGCAACCGGGTTTGGTAGGGTTGACGCGTCCATCAAATAGTCCGAAATTATTAGAGCAAAAATGTGCAAGCCATTTGTCTCAGGACTCAGCATTTCCAAAGAATTGATTGATTATTTCGTCTTTCCGGGCGAGTCAACTTTTGTGTGTGGGGGTACGCGAAGAGTAGTGAATGCTTTATCACGGGAGGTAGCGGAGTTTATCACCTGCTGGATGGTAAGATGCGGCGCCGACCTACATTTCAGCTGACTGGGGTTTCCCTGACTAGGTACCTCCCATCAGCAGGGCATATGCTATAAGCCCCCGACATGTGTGGTAAAGTAAATGCATCTATAGATTTTTCTTACCGTGCTTCTGGTAGATATCAGCTGTTGACGGTTTCATCCAATCGGGAGCTTAAATGTCACTACAGTGACATCACTATGGTGACGTTCAAGCTCCCGATGGGATGAAACTGTCAACAGCTAATACCTACCCGAGGCACGTTTAGAAAAATCACATTAATAAGTGTGTGATAAGATGAGAGGAGAGGACAAGGAAGACGAAGGCTAGTTCGCGCGCGGTCTGTAGCCCTTTTGTTAAGATACAGCACCGGCATTTGCTTCGGATTGATCGGAGAAACTACGGAAAACTACTGGCCAGAACAGCTCGCCGCTAGAATTTTCCTGCGGACAGCAACTGAATTCAATCTAGCTCTCTACATAAAGTCGAATATCCTCCCACCGTCGGGAATTGAATCCTATGAGCTCCAAGTCACGGGCACTGCAGCGATATCAGTTGTTGCTCTGAGTCACCTAAACCGTTTCTCCAATGAACTTTCGTTTAAATCCAGTAAGCCGTATTTTAGTTGCATAGGAATGCACTCATCTTATTGTTGGAAAATTGTGTTATAATAATACGATATTCAATTATTTCAAGGAAAATAGGATAGAGGAAAAAGGTACTAGGCACCTACCGAGCTATATACTGTAACGTATTTTGATTTTAACATTATTATATTTATTTTAATCTTTTCAAAACTTATCAAATTATCACATTTCGTCGCGGGTTCTGGCATACAACATTAATCGTCATACCTGTTGCATGCTTAAGAGTACTGGAAGTTCTGTGGAAGAAAAGCTTACTATTGAGCTGATGGCAACTACAATGGATTATCAGACTTTTCTCTTTTAAAAATAATCAAATTTAATATTTATTACTATGATTTTACACAGTATTTGAGATTCTCTTGAATTAAATGATTAACTTTTATTTGAATGCATGAACATATCGTACGGTCTTTTTCAAATAATGTTCGTAAGATCACGATTACTTTGTGGGCGATTTTCTTCTGAAATGCTTCCCACGTTCGGTGCTGTCCAGTTGATGTCTTCCGTAACTGTTTTTGGCTTATTGTCCGAATAAGTTTCGAATACCCTCGAAATGTCTCTCATTATTTGATCTTTTAAGTAATTTAATATGTTATATCGCAACTGGACGCAACTGGCCCTCGCTAGGTTTCGTATGAAACCTCAGCTCGCGACTTAATCTACTTATTAATATTTTTCTACCCAGCTACGGAGCTATCCTAACATAAACCCTTCGGAAAATTTAAAGTATTGGACAAATGAACAAAATTTAGTTTAACACGCGAAACACAAAAATTACAAATATAATTTACGATTGACAATGCTTCTGAACTTTAATTGTACACTATGTCGATCTATAAAGATTAACCATAAACTATTTGCCTCAATACTTTTTACCAAATAACCCAGATTACATTGAAACTAACATTAACACATACCGCTTATAATTTAATGTTAATAGCTCCACTGGTTTTTTTTGTGACTGAGAAAATGTTACTTTCCACAAAAAGACTTCCAAAGCCTACTTGACATTTGAAGCATGTAATGACAGCCGGGCCGTGACGAAACGTCATAGTGTTTTGCGCATGGAGCTAAGAATGTATTCTTAGCTCCATGGTTTTAGGCGCCTTGACATGGAACATGGAATCTCTATATTTATTGACATGTTGCCTTAACAACGTCTATTCTTTGTCTCCCTAACGTACCGAATACGTATGACCTCGTAATGTCAGGCTTAATACAATTATTTTCGTGCCAAGTACCGTGGGGTCTTTTGGTGTATCACAATACACGCTACAAAAACATTATTGTAAAATTACAATAAATAATTAACAAAATTGAAAATTATTGAAGTAA
>JAHLJT010009355.1:85291676-85497771 GCA_031308135.1 Acheta domesticus
TGATAGCGTTAATACTGTTAGCACACGAGATAATAGTAGTACAAGTAGCGGTAATGATTTAAATTGCGATGACAATGGCAGTGTGCTAAATTTGAATACATGTTAGCTATAGTGATGATTCTGATACTGATGATGGAAATGTTGACGTCAATGCTGATGAATACCAGTTTTGCTAAGTAGTTTATCTCACAAACAATGTAAAATTACATTACTGACTTGTTTACGAAATTTCTGCACATATACGCAAGCATCGTTTCACTATACTTACAACGCAAGTCTGACTAAAGGATGGAGGAGATTCTTAAAAGTGTTCTCACTTATACTTGGATTTATTTAGAGAGAGCTACACTTGACATAAATCAGCTATTACGGTGTCATCCAATCGGGAGGTTGAACGTCACCATAGTGACGTTCCACCGTAGTGACCATGAGAGAGGTGTAAGCTTCTAATGGGATGACACCGTAACAGCTTATTTACTTCAAGTGCAGATCTAAATAAATCGAGGTATGCACTTGGAGTAGTTAACAATATTGCGACCACATAATTTCTCGACACACTCCTTATTGTACGGAATTTCATCATCTGAACCAACACTTCCCTTTCCCGCATGCTTTGAATTAATTTACCTATAGTTTTATCCTCACATTTATGTACGAGCTGTTTTGGAACCTACACATTTCCACATTCTAAGGGTATTAGTTCTGAAACAAATGAGAATTCTTTGGAATTCAGCACACTTCGCTCTTTTATCAAACCCTTACAATTTCGAGTTATTAAGATTTATTAATGCCAGTAGCCATAGTTTCTCGATAACGATAACAATTTTGGAATTGTCTCCGTCCAAAGTTATTGAATGATGATCAAAAAAGTGGATGATCGCAAAAACGATGATGGAGAAATGGTGTAATGCGTCCTAGGAAACGGAAAAATCCTCGAGGAAAACTGCTTTGTACACCAAAAATTCCATATTTGCCTGAAGGCTCTCCAATGATCGAATCGGGGGGCCAGCGGTGAAAGACGTAGGCACTAGTGATTACACCAGAACCTACTCGCCGATGGTGGAGGTTGTGGCAGAGTCGGGGATGATGGAGGTGGTGGTGTGGTAGTGAGGATGCGTTGGTGAGTTTTCATTGTTTTCGGGCATGTCAACTGGTGTGGGGTTCAGGCCTGTTAGTGTAGTGAATGTTTTATCTCGGAAGTTGGTGTGTTCCTCACTCGCAGGTGAGTGGGATCTAACGGCGAACATCATGTCGGAATTCGGGGGATTTCCCCTTTTAGATATCTCATCCACGAAGCACCGCCCCTGATGGGACAAACTCCAAGCTTCCATACTGGTTTCCCGAATTTTTTACTGTAGTGCGTATAAGAGTAAGAGTGTGTAAGGGGTGGCAAGGAGACAAGGATGAAAAAGGGTAAATTGTGCACTCTCCGTGGCCTGTTTGTTAGGGAACCACATGAACATTCGCCTAGTATTGACGGAAAGGTGTCGATGGGACCAATCGTCCACGAGAAATCTCCTGCAGAGAGAGCCTGCAGAGAATTCGATCTACCCGTTGTCGAAAATCAGCCCCGTCGGGATTCAAACCCTAGGACCTCCCAGTCAGTTCCACCGCAGCGTCAGCGGCAATGCTGGCTCTGAGGTAAACTTAGCCGGTGTATGTTGGTGAGAATGTGCCGGTAAGGGTGTTGGCGAACGAGTGTTGTTTACGGTGTGGAAATGATGAAATGCTAGTGAGCGTGTGTTGGTGAGAGTGTGTGTTGGTGAGGATATGGAGGTGATGAAATGTTGGTGATAGCGATGAGGTGATGGAGTGTTAGAGAGCATGCGTGGTTGGGGTGTGGTGGGGTGATGGGGTGTGATGGGGTGATGGGGTGTGATGGGGTGATGGGGTGTGGTGGGGTGATGGGGTGTGATGGGGTGATGGGGTGTGTGGGGTGATGGGGTGTGGTGGGGTGATGAGGTGTGATGGGGTGTGATGGGGTGATGGGGTGTGGTGGGGTGATGGGGTAAGGTGTGGTGTGGTGGGGTGATGGGGTGTGATGGGGGTGATGGGGTGTGGTGGGGCGATGGGGTGTGATGGGGTGTGGTGCGGTGATGGGGTGTGATGGGGTGTCGGTAGGCTGTGGCATGGTCGGTGAGGGAGCGCCGTCGGCGGAGGCGGCGCCGAGCAACAAAAGCGGTTGGGCAGACCAATATCGAGGAGCGCGAGCGCATCGATGGATCTGGAGGGCAAAAGGAGGCGGCGCTGGGGGGGGGGGGCGCGGCGGGGCGGGGCGGAGCGGGCGCCGCCTGGCGTATCGTGGGCGTAATAAGTCCCGCGCAAGGCCGCGTCGTGCATGCCGGGCCGGGGCCGGTCCCGGTCCCGCGTGCGGCGCCCATCGAGATGCTCGTCGCAGATCTCAGTCCTCCCCCCTCCCCCTCTCCCTCCCCGACGCCCACGCGGCACGAGAGCTGGTATGGTGCAGCGCCGGGCTGATCTGCGATGGAAGAAAGCGGCGGGCAACGGGCGATATTGGGTGCTGCACACAGTGGGACGGCTTGGGGAGATCACGGGTCAAGGCGGGCTAATTGTGTCCTGTCCTTTGTATATCACGATTGTACATTCATTGCCGAATCAATTTATTCTCCTTCACAGGTACGATAAATGCAATGCTTTACCTATGCAGTCCACCTCCTCCTGTGTAGTCTTATATTTTGCGTTTTACAGTATTTTCAAGTAATACAGTGTTAGCATGATGAAGTATTACGACAGGGAAGACGTTGTTCCAAATTTTCATTCACTTTGCTTTTAACATATCAAGATTTTCATTTATATCATTTCCTTAGAACAAGAAAATAATCATTGGCTTTGTGAGTCAATTTATTTTTGTCAAATATATTCATGAAAGAATGATAGAAATAAATATTAAAATGTTTTTCATGAAAAGGACATGACGAGAAAGTACAGCATTTATTTTCCGCAAGTGGCTACCATTTATTGGTTTTTAAATTGCAACACTTCGATTTCTTCGGATATTAATTTCAGCCCCTGAGAAAAAGAATATGCCAGGAAATCGTAAATATGTCAATAGGGCTAAGCACGTTTAAAAATCAACGAATGTTTTACAATCAAAATAATGCATTTCTATTTGCAATACATCCCATCTGCATCGAGCCTTCTTGAAAGCTATTGGATAATCCGTCCATTACTAGCATACATGCACGGCAAAATACTTTAAATTTAGTATTTAAATACTTCGCTACAATACTTTAAGACTAAGTATTTAAAACATACACAAGAATATATTAGGACTTGGTGTGTTAAATACATACATATTTGAAATACTACAAATACTCCAAATACTGTAACTATGTCATAATTTTGTATTATATATTTTTATTGTAATAATAATATATTGTGATTTTCAATTACAGTAAATTTGTAATTGACGGTCATACAAATTTCTGAAGAATAACTATTGTAATGTATTGTAACCATATGTCTATTTTCAAATGTAAAATGATATCAAAATATGTCTAACACAAAGAAACGGAATTTCCTTTTAAAACGGCTAATTTTTCAAACAAATTCATCAGACAATAAATCCCTAGTTGGCGAACGTATAAAACCTGCAAAGGAAAACAGTCATTCAACTGGTGCGGATGAACATAAACTAGTGTTATAACGAATGAATGCCTTTTTTTATTGCCGGATAATTGCCCAGCATTTTTAATGATTCAGATTTATCATTTAAAAATGACGAAAATCCAAATTCAATAGATGAAAGAGGCTTTTATTTTTGTTTCAATGAGATGCATTCACTAACGGAATCAAAAAGAAACTATCCTCATTCTAAATTATCTTCTTCTTCGTCTGTATTTTAACATTTCTTTTTAAATACACCTACTTATGTATTTAAATACATCTCTAAAATTCATGTCCAAAAACTGAAAAATACAGTTTCTCAAATACAAAATGTATTTAAAATATTTATTTAAAATACAAGTATTTAAATACTGCCCAATCCCTGCATACAGAGGCGGACTCAGGATTTTTCTGCGCGAGTGTGTGTGGTGCAGTGGGAGGGGGGTACAGGTTTAGTGTCAAGCCGACTTCAGGTTTTCTTAAAAATAATTTTTCATGATGGTGAATATATTATGAATTTCATTGTTATTCTATAGTTAACATTTATAACGTTAGCCACTGATAAATTGAACGTACTTTAGTTTGTACTACATAAAATAAGTAAAAACTACATTTTCTAATATGTTTCATTTTCTTGGGGGGGGGGGCTGAAACTTCAACAACCTCCTACCATGCGTGTGCCACTGCTGGCACATGTCATGAATTTGACTCTTGGCGCCGACGATCTGCAAGGTGAACTCAGTAACTATAATGGTAAAGGGAAAGATATCTGAATTCAGTGGTAGCTAAATTCAGTCGTGGATACTAAATAACACACTGATAGAAATACGGTGCCTTGATCATAGGATGTCCAGTTAAAAAGCCACTTAAGACTGCGCCGCAAGGGATTGTTATGGTGGTCTTGAATTTTCTGATCGAAAAAAGACATCTTTATTATGAAATTGTGAACTGGCAATATTATAAACTAATATTTATAACTATTTAACAAACGTGCATGTTTCAGTGATTAATATGAACGATTTATTTCATCCCGGTAAATATGATGACTCGTTTAACGAACATAATTATGTTGTAACTTATCCCTGACAGATTAATGAAAGGAAGAATAATTTTGTTCTACTTACGACATATAAAAACGGAGAAGTAATACAGTCGGTCTCAGACAGAAAATGTATTCAATATTATTATTATTATTATTATTATTATTATTATTATTATTATTAATAATATTATTAATATTCATTGGTGAAACATTACGTCATATTTTTCCCAAGTCTCATCTCTATTTCTTCATTTAGTACCTAATTATATTCAGAATCAACAAATATGTTGTTAAATCTGTCAATCAAAAATGTTTTATTTCTTCATGAAATATTGTCTGAGAGACAGACGTTTTAGGAATGAGGTAGAAGATTCGTAATTATAGTAATCTGAACGATTTTGCATTTCCAATTTTGTGGTGTTTCTCTTTCTGTCTCGATAACTGAAAGTAGAAAACCATAGATTGTTATTTTATTATTAATTTTCACAAACATCTCTAAAAATCTTTTGCGTGATATTTATACGATTTCTCAAAACGATCTTTACATGTACGGTCAGTTCCTCTAAAAGTCTATTGATAGCTCTCAATGATGAAATGTCCGCTTACTACTTCAATTTTTACACATTTCAATATTTAATCAACAATATTACAGTGTAAATTCACTGTAACGAAATTCATTGTGGCACAAATACATCCTGTAACGCCTCCCGCCAGGAGTTAGGCTGGTTTACCGTGCAACCCACATATTCGTCTTCTTCTAACGGAAACTCCGCTTTACCAAGGAAAGTACTCGATTCCTTTAGCTTCGTCATAGAGTCTACTCTGTTTTTTTAAATATAATAGGTAGAATAAACTACGAGAAGAAAATGTTTCAGTGATTGGAGATTGACTGATTAGTGATTCCAGTGCGTCAACTTCTAAAAGCTTTAGTACCGTAAGTGCAGTGGCCGTTTTTTCCTCTGGTGTGGCGGTGATCTTTCCTGCCTGGATGGCGAGATCCGGCGACAACCTTCGTCGGGTTGCAGAGATTTTCCCCAACTAGGAATCTCCCATCGGCGGGGCACCGCCCCAGCAGGGACAAGCTTCTAATCTCCCGACGGGTCCCCCGGCATGTGTGGTAGTGTAGTGCTTATAAATGTGTCTATAAGGAAGGGGTGAGAGTAGGACAAGGAAGAGGGAGGAAAGATCGCACGCGCTCCGTGTCCCGGTTGCTAGGGTTCTGCTCCAACATTCACCTGGCGTTGATCGGAGAAACCATTGGAAACTATCATTAAGATCAGTATGCCAGACGCTAGAATTCTCCTGAGTGCGGCTGAATTCGACCAAGCTCACAAGCGAGTCTCGAAAATCCTGCCACCGTCGGGACTCAAACTCGGTAATTTGAGGATTGCGGTTATTCACAAATCGTAACACATGTCGCATAAAGAATTTGGTTCTTCATGGACGAGCGCAGAGGGGCCACGACCTTCCAGACAGACGCCGCGTGTGCGCATCGGCAAGTTGGCGCGGCGGCGGCGGCGGCGCTCGCGGGCAGCGGTCCAGCGGTGGCCCGCCCGCCCGCAGGTCCGGGAGCGGCGACGGCTGCGGCATGCGGAGCTGTGACTCAGGCGGTGGCCGCCCGGGGAGGACGTTCGGGCGGAGGCAATGGAAGCTTGGCCCCGGGGCGGTTTATGCGAGGGCAGTGGCGTAGCTTCAGTTGGTGTCAGCCCCCCCATAAATTACGTATAAAAATATCTATTGCTGCATTGATTGTACATTATTTTATTAAAAATACAAACATATTTGCACATGATAGTTATTTATAATACATTTAAAAATTCTATGTCATTAGGAATAATTGCAATATAATTGCAATTAAATCATAATCTTTGTTTCTGATTTAAGTGTATACTTTGTCACCCCTAGAATGGTGTCATCCGGGGTGCGCGAGCCCCCTACCCTCTCCCTTACCTACGCCAATGTGCGAGGGCTTATTCTCGGTTCAGGTTAGTGCATGGTTGGCATGTTTAAAACAGTCGACAGTCGCCGAAAAACGCATTGCTCTGCTTAAGATGTGATCTTCTGGCAGTTGATAATGCTTCGCAAGTGGAGCTTCGGGGAATGCAAGTTTGAGGTTAGGGAGAGTTTTCACGAGTGATTGTTTCACTATCGCCTCTTAAAAGAAGATTGCTATCAATTCCTACAATAATGTCGAAAAGCATCTCCGTCGCCACGCAATATTCTTTACACGAGAGACGAAAATAGCGGTTGAGAATACTAATTTTCCTAGAGCCCCTAGTTGCATTTATGAGGGTGATCGAGGAGGCAGAGGGAAAGTAGCGAGGATGGATGTGTTGGTAGAGGAATCGCGTGAAGGAGGGGGATGTGAAGGCGGGTGTGTGGAGGTTGGTGTCCGTAGGTGGTTATGCCGAGAAAGTTGTGTGCGGAGGCGAGTGTGCCGAGGCGAGAGTGCGGAGGCGGGTGTACGGAGGCGGGTGTACGGAGGCGGGTGTACGGAGGCGGGTGTACGGAGGCGGGTGTACGGAGGCGGGTGTACGGAGGCGGGTGTACGGAGGCGGGTGTACGGAGGCGGGTGTACGGAGGCGGGTGTACGGAGGCGGGTGTACGGAGGCGGGTGTACGGAGGCGGGTGTACGGAGGCGGGTGTACGGAGGCAGGGTGTACGGAAGGTGGGTGTACGGAGGCGGATGTACGGAGACGGGTGTACGGAGGGGTTTCAGAAGGCGAGTGTGCGGAGAGTGTGCTGAGGTGGGTGTGCAGAACGGGTGTACGGAGGCGTGTGCGAGGAGGAGAGTATGCATTAGCGACTGTGCTGGACACCAGAGAAGGCTTGCAAAGGGCAACGGGGAGAATGGAAAACGGGTGAGGACGTGAGAAAAACGAAGGCCCAGCTAGATCGGGAGATCAGAGATGGCATGGAGGAGTGTGGCGGCTGGGTCCAGGCGAATGAGGGAGCTTTGGTAGGTGAGGAAAAGGAGCCGACCAATCAGGGGAGCCGCTTGGACAAGCCATGACGCGCAGGCGTGAAAGATTCCTCCAACATCCGGTCACGCGGTCGGCGCCAGGCAGTTGTAAGAAACAGCGCTTTCAGATGTATGCCTCATGTAGGAATTAATTTTTTGACAAAGTTGGTAATTACAAAACGATTTAGTGGTAGATAGCTAGTAGTCACTGAATACACTTAGATTTCATTCACCAACAGCAATATCAAAAAACCGCTCGTTCGGAGGTTAGAGTGATTTATGTATTGTCATGGTGGTGCCGAAGGCGAGAGCGGGGCCATGGTCACACGAGTTGGGAGCGGCGGCGGCGAACACAGCGGAGGTAAGGGAGGCGGAAACTACGGCAATGTAACATTGTATTAAAACGAAAATTGTTTAAAAAACGTGTTTCTGACGACACTTTTTCAAATACATTATAACTCTGACGTTAGACGAGTCAGACAACTGTATGGTTTCAATTTGTTTTTAAAATTAGGCTGCATAGCATGAATCAATTTTGTTAACATTACCCCGGAGGCAACCTCTTGTTAGAATCAAGTATCTTAGCACATGCTCTTAATACTGTGTTCACTAAATGCGAATATGCAGATGGGAATAAAAGGAAAGGCCATGCGCCCGCTCCCAATGCGAATATGTTTTCTTTTTTAAATTTCCTCAATTCATTTTTAAAAAAAATTAGAATATATTCTAAATTACGCAGCATTATCAAAATACACAGCAAAAACAAAGTATTTTCACTATGCAGTTTCTTCAAGTTAACAATTAAGAATTTATTAGTATTAAAAATGTATGGGGAGGGGGTCCGGACTAGAAATATCTCTTCTGAACTTCCACACCCCACCGGCAGAGTTTTGCTCAGAGACAGCATTCGCCGCTGACTCAGCCCAGGAGGTTCCATTCGAGTCCCGACGGCGGTGGCAGGATTTCGACCCGAGCCACTCAACTAGGTCGGATACAGCCGCTGACTGGAGGAGAATTGTAGTGGCGGCTGTTCTAGTCGGTAGGTTTCCATGGTTTCTCCGATCAAAAGCATGCGAATGGCGCAGCGGTACCTTAACAACCTGGACGTGGACCGCCCGCGATCTTTCCCTCCTCCTCCTTGTCCTTTCCTCTTCCCTTACACACATTTACGACCACTATACTAACACACGGCGGGAGCTTAGAACTTGTCTCGACTGGGGCGGTGTCCCGCTGGGAGGAGAAACTTGGATAGCGAAGACCCCTCAAGCCGACGTGTGTGTCGGCGACTGATCTCTCCATTCAGTGGCGAAGTTCACCGCCACATCCCGTAATACGAACATACGAACATATACTTATGGGACTAATGATCGTAGCGACCGGAAGCACGAAATAATCAATCATTCAAAATCAATCAATCCCCTCTGTTCGTCGCGAGCGCCGCCTAACCACGTGATGGACGCACCGGCGCGTCGCGACGCGTAGCAGCGTCGGCGTCGTGGGCAAGGTCGGTCGCCCCGCCAGCCGCCGGCCGCTGATGCGCGGCGCCTGCGGACGTGACTGCGCGGGAGCGGTGGCGCATGCGCGATGCGCCCGCACGGCGCGCCGCCGGCGGGAAGTCACATACCAATGAAGAAGGGGGTGTCGTCGAAACAGACTCCAGCGTAGAGATGCAACGTCGATGCTGAATTTTCAAAACATTGATGTTTTTATAAAAAATATCGATGTTTTAAACATTAATGTACTGAAGCCGGTATTTGGTGCTCGATGTTTTTACGTTTTCGATGTTTGTTCGTGGATAAAAATTCCCATAATTACAATTTTGTAAAAGTTAAAATATGAAGTAAGAACTTATAGGGCCACGTTTGTGTGTTGGAACCTACCTGAATCATTCAGACTATCTCTCGCCCTAGACGATTGTGGTACTCTGGTATTTCCATAATCGTTCCTCGTATTTCGCACATGGTAAGGCGTTCTTACATTTAGTTTTGAGTCAAATTTTAATTATAAATTAATATACACTGCCACTGTCAATTTAAATATTGTTGCTGAAGAATTTAATGTTAGAGATTACTAAAGCAGCTTTCAAACATCGATGAATTTTGGTCGATGAATTATTAACATTCATGTTTTGTTGCAATGTCGCATTACTACTCCAGCTTAGTTTTCGTCTGCTATATCTTTGTTTAGGTAAGAAGTTATTTTCACATTTTCAGCACATGTATTATTAAACACGTTCTCGTACAGCCAGGCTAGCTCGTAATCTTGTAAATGTCTGTTTTAGTATCTGTCGATGTGAAAAAGAGTTGTACAATCGAAGCAACATAGTTAATGTTGAAATAGTTCTTCAAAAAATATCTTCATTTGTGTCCCTCTGAAAGGACAGTAAGCACACAAAATGTTCAAAATATGAATGCGATTGCCATACCTCCAAAACTGAAAATATTTGAAACAAACGTGCAAAAACTGATTGCAGTTTATTGCTAGTATATATTTATCATTTATTAAATATAAAAAAATCCTTGAATCGTACTGCTATTTCCTCTGGAGTTTATTGCTGACCATCTCCCATTGGCATGTGATTGTTCATCGCAACCGCTTCGAAGCACGTTCTCGCGCTCTAGGCGTTCCGCAGGGACAAGCTGCATGGAACGCACGGCCTGGAATAGCAGTGAAGGCACAGCTCGATGAGTTTGCAGGGCCTGTTTTGCAAGTACTATACGCCTCGCTGGCTCGCAGGAATTTAAGCATTATTAATAGAAGGTTTTTCTGTAGAGAATGGTCATGATCTAAAAATATTTTATTAACTCTAGGTATTAACCCTAGCAGTATGGGAATCACTCGAAAAAAGAGTGATCAAATCGCGACTCTACACAGCATACACAGATTCGCAAGGCATACACAGGTTATGACTGAGCTTGAAATGAAATTCGTCGTCGTTTAGGATAACCTACACACTTCGGCAGAGCTGAGCAAATTCACAACATTTAGACAAGAATACAGAAAACGGATGTTGGGGAATTTTCATTCGCAAACCAAACAACGAGAGGCTGGAACATTAAGTTATTGCATCACACCTTTATCTCTTAGAAAGGGTATGAATCTGTCAACTGAGAGAGGAAATAGATTAAGTTATGGTTCTTTGACGACGACGATGCTGATGATAATGGTAAATTTAATAACCAAAAAGATATAATTTTATTTGTTAATTATTGGGAGTGTAGGGCCCATGAGGTAATAAGATAATTAAGGATCTTGAGTGTCCAATGATACGATTGTAATATAGATGAAGTCCCAGGTGACTGAGAAATTATTTAATGAGAGGCAGGGAAACGAAAGGACCTCGTGAAGACTTGCCAAGAACTCGTTTTGTGGTCCACAATCTGTACAGCCAGGAACACATAAGAATTGGTATAGGACCCAACTTGGAACTGTGCACGCTGTAAGCGCCAGCCATTACGCCGAAAACAGATATTGGCAAGTAGACTCAAACCCATGACTCCAACTCTATTCACAATTGAAGGGGAAGTGGAGTTAGATCCTTGTTGGAAAAATCCAAAATACCCCACGACTGTTTCTTTCGAGTTGTGATAAATTCCACGTCTCGGTTAATGCTCCTGAATGGCCTGTGTCTGGTCGACCTCGGCTCAAATTTACGATCCAGATACGGCGATTTTTCCTTATCCTAGAATGTTCAAAACGCTCTCAGGTAGACTTAGTCAGCTATGCCGTGAATCCCACAGACCGCGGGAGGGTGTGGGTGAAAGACGTGTGAGGCTGGTCACAAGACCACCTCAGGTAGGGCTGGATTTATACAGGATGTCCCGCTTCACACACAAACTTTTTACCAACTCTTCTGAAAAATTTATTGACAAAAAACAGTCAGAGGCGTTTTACTGACGAACGTTCCATCAATAAGCTAATTCTTTTTAAAGATACCTGTTAACAACTGAGGACTGCTGGTAATATCAGAATATCCTAGTTGCTACGTTGCACTGTGTTCTTCGTTTCGGAGAAAGAAAACTTAATTGTCTTAAGACACTATTATTACAAAACATAAAATTTTAATACTGAATTGTTTGATATCTCACTTTGTTAAAGTTATTAACTTCATTATAGCGTTACAGAGCAAACAGCGGACACGATTAAAGTTTGTAAACCTAGGCTATGGCGAAGGTTCATTACTAAGTCCAGACGTGAAAACTGTCGGAGTTTAGCTTACAGCTAGCAATGCCGATAATTCTAGGGGCTGGCTGCTCTGATCCGTAGATTTCCATGGTTTTCCCGATCAACACAAGGCGAATGCCGGAGCAGTACCCTGTAACAACTGGGACACGGACCGCGCTCGATCATTCCTTCCCCTTCCTTGTCCTATTCTCACCTCTTACATACACACACACACACACACACACACACACACACACACACATACATACACTATACTACCACACATGTCGGGAGACAGGTTGGGAGCTTAGAGCTTGTTCCGGCTGGTGCGGTGCCCTGCTGATGGGAGATACCTGATTAGAAAAACATGACCGCCGATGGTAGGTCGGCGCCGGATTTCACCATCCAGCGGGGGAAGATCACCATCACCTCCCGGAGAAAACGCATCCTTTGCACTTACGGGACTAATGATCTAAGAACCCGGATACACTAATCAATTAATCTACAGATGCGCAAAAAAGGGGGATGGCGGGCGTCGCATATGAGTAGAGGAGGACTTCGAGCCGCTTAAGGCTACGGTCAGAGTGGATCCGTATTAGGCCGAATTAGCGTTCGGCCGAATATTTCAAACCCTCACTAGAGCACAGGCACGGTTACATTGCATCCGACAAGAACTGGCGAACACGGCCGAACATCGAAGTCGGCAGACCGATATCAAATGAATTTGATTTATTCATCCGATCTGAGCTGTCGGAGCTGGATGTTGGAAAGCTAGTTTCACTTGTACACGAACGAGATGGAGATGCTCTGTGGAAGACATCGGATTTCAGATATCACAACAGGGACAAAAGCAGGAAATTATGGAATGAAAGCAGAAGAAATGAGCGAAACTGGTACAAAGCGTCTTGTAAACATGGAACAAAACCTCACATACCTAATGGCTATGAACAGTCGTTCCTCTGAAGTAATACATTTTCTAAAATTCAACTGTTTTTCAATGTCATCTTTAATTACTTCAAGCATGTAAAAAAAGTATTCGGCGACATTCTTGTATATTCGAAATATTTCACTGGTTGTTTCGGTAAATGGTAATATAAGATATGAAATTCACCAGTATTTTCGCAATCGGCGAAAATAGTAATCTCTTTGATTTTCAAGCAGAAGAAATTGAAGAGCAGAGCTTTCAGCAAACAGTTGTAATCTTCTCGCTTCCATTAGATACCATTTAAACGCAATAATTCACAGATAGATATCTATTGCAGTCGAATGCAGTGTGACCAGTCAGATCGGCAGAATCAGTCAGCCGTTCGATCGCGAACTTTTCTTCTGCCGAAAACGGATTCACTCTGACCGTACCCTAAACATCTTATTCCCATATAATTGTCACCTTTCCCGTCAGCTTGTTGGAAAGCTATTACTCTCGGAGAATATGTTCCGCAGTCGTATAAAATCCTAATTGTGACCTTGCTACTAAGTAACAATGAGTTTTTAATAATTAAATTTGTTCAAAGAATTGGTCGGCCCGACCGGGATCTTATTCCCTTACAGACCCCCCCCCCCCTACCCATCTTATGACGGGAACCTGCAGCCGGGCAAGGAACCCGAAAGGCGTCGTGGCGGAACGGGGAGAGCCCGTTCGATGGACAGAGGGGCGGAGGCTGAATTCCTGCCTGTTGCCGTTGCCGCCACCGCGTTTACTGCTTCCCGGTGGCGGAGGTGTGGCGCCATTCGGTTGGCAACCGCCTCGCTGCGGTAAAAGCCGGCAATAGAACAGGAAAACGACACAGAATTCCTACGAGTCAAGCGCCGTATCTTTCCTTACAAATGTCCCAGTATCTATTGCTGTGTGACGATGAGAAAGCCCACCCTAAGGTTAAGAAACCAATATATATTGAATTGAATTGCCTTATTTTACGTGGCGAGACTCAGGCCATGAGGCCTGCTCTTCCGTCTGACCACGCAAATTTTGTTACACTCCTTTCACCAACTAGCGGAAAGAAGGTATTACTGAGGCGACGAAACCGGCGATTTGAATTTAGCTCAGAGGCTTCATTTAGGCTTGAGGATCTTTTACATGCAAGTAAATCTACTAACATGGGACAGCCGGCTTTACTTCCCCTCCGAAGGAAGGCGTACGAAGGATTTTTTCGCCCCTAAAAATCCACGGCATCGAGCGGGTTTGAACCCGCGAACTTGGGTATAGCAGTCCGTTACACTAACCGCTACACCATCGCCGCCGCTGATACGGCGAAGGGAGCTTCGTGCCAACCACATGAACCTCATATCCCACTGGCCGAGAGGCTGGGTTACCGCTGGTCGGCCAAGGCGCATAGCGGGCTGTCGAGCCAAAGGATAGGACAGGTGCCGTATACGCTTGGCAAGCTTCTAGTATTAACTTCTTAATTTGTTTTCTAAGATTTTCCGAAGAACCTCGATAACTTACGCAGCCTCAATCTGGAGAGGTGCCGCTCGACCCGTCTGAAATCCTTGAAAACCTTCCAGAATACAGAACAATTACCAATGCCCCTTCGGTGTACATACTTGATATAACTTCGTTGAGAACTGGTCTTTGAACCAATTACTAATTGCATTTCCTTCCTGTCGTCCAAATTCTTTACTAACGTCCAAACTGGCCCTTGCATTTCTCACTTTAACCTCGGATGAAACTAGCGTAGCTCCCACGAGAATTAAATCCCGTCTCTCAAAAGGTCTGTTACGTCCTCCGTACCTTTGGAAATAGTTACCTAACCCCTCACTTTATATCTTTCTTTTACTTCTATCAATCTCTTACTTTCAATTGCAAAACATTTAACAATTAAAATTAATAAATGCTAACATTAATACTAAATCACAACTTGGTGTATTTTTAACAGTAACTTAAATATTATAAATGGTTTAAGATTTCTTAAATCAATAAAAACTTACTCATTTACTTACCACTACCGGTATACTAAGCGATAATCATCCCAATAGTACAAACAGCATCTCACCTGTCAACAAAGAGACAGAAATTTAAGCCAAAAGATCATTCGCCATTTTTCGTAAAAAATTTACAAATATTTGGCACATAATGAAGGATGTCCTACAAATTTGTCCAGTGAAGCAAAAAGGCTTGGAAAAACCTTCTTAAAACCTCAAATCAGCGATTCCCTCAAACAGCCTATATCAGCGTGAAGGTCAACCGCCCCAGACACTTCCCTAGCCCGCGGCCGGAAGTGCCTCCAGGAGCCGTATGCGAGTGGGTGTGGCGTTTCCGGGGCGTGGCGCGGTGCGGAGCGCGACCTGCCCGGGGAAGCTGCTGCTGGTGGGCGCGGAGGGCGTGCCGGGCGCTAGGCGGGGCTTGCGGGGCGGAGCAGGGCTGGGCGGGTAGTGTGGGCGTAACGGGCGCGTCGGGGCCACGCGAGGCGGGGCAGGAAGAGTACGAAGCAAAATGAAGCGGGTGGTCCGGCGGCCGGGTGGGCGGGGAAGAACAGGCGGGCAGGATGGATGAGGCAGGGCAGGGCGGGGCGGAGAAGGGCGGAGCAGGACAGGGCGGGGCGGGGTGGGGCGGGGCGGGAAGGCCGGGCGAACGAAGCGGGGGTGGCTGGTGGGCAAGACGGAGCAGGGTGGGGCGGGGCGGGGCAGGGCAGGGGCGGGGCGGGGCAGGGCGGGGTGGTGCAGGGCGGGGTGGGGCAGGGCGGGGTGGGGTGGGGCAGGGCGGGGCGGGGCGGAGCGGCCGGGCGAGCGAAGCAGGGGTGGCTGGTGGGCGGGGCGGCCGGATAGGTTGGGGCGTGGGAGGCAGTACAGGGATCCGAAGCGGAATAGAGCGGGTAGTCCGGTGGCGGGGCGGGCGGTGGCCGCAGATAAATTAGCCGCCTCATGGATGCGGAGCGGCCCAGCAGGAGGCGGGGCGACCCCGCCGGGCCTGCCGGACCGCCTCGCACGCGCACGGCTCGCAGAGGCAAATTCTGGCGCCTGCACGCCCGGCCGCACCTTCGACATCTGCCCACAACTTCCCGCTTCCGAGAAAGTAGAGCTTTTGCACCGCATGAATATCGAATGAGTGTATAGAAACTAATAGTAAAATGCCAGATGAACTGAATGTTATTACGAAGGTTCAATATTATTTCTTTACAGGGACCGGCTTTGCTGCCTCAGGGCATCAACTGATGTGCCTTGCAGTGCCTCTGACCGGAAGGTCCTAGTGTTCGAGTCCCGACGGTGGTAGGATTTTCGACACAACCTATAGCTGTATAGCAACTGTAGATCGAATTCAGCCTCTGTCTAGCCTGGCCGGCTGCACTGATCGGTAGTTTTCCGTGGTTTCTCTGGCCACCACCAGTCGAATGCCGGAGCAGGTAACCTAACAAGACCGCGGGCGATCTTTCCCTCCTCTTCCTTGACCTATCCTCACCCCTTACTTACACGCACTACACTGTCCCATATGGCGGGAGAGCAGTCGGTAGCTTAGACCGACTGCTCCCGAATGGTCCCGACTGGTGGGAGATACTTGATTGGAGAAAACCTCGCAAGCCCTTTAGGTCGGCGGAAGATCTGGCTATCTAGCGGGGGAAGATCACGACCACCTCATCACGATGAAAACAGGCACTACACTCACGGAACTATGTAGTTGCCGCGCCCGGAATCAGTAATTAATCAATCGATGACATTTACGAAGTTTTTACTGAATAAATGCATTACGTAGATTTTTGGTGCACATATATCCGGACCCTAGTACTGTATTACGCTAGAGGCAATAAATTCAAGCGGTTCAAGTTCATTTGCGACTTATCTCTGCTACTCACTCTCACGTTGCCCGGTCTATCCAATTTTCTGTAGACGCGTATCAATACAAGACACTACTCGCTTAATGCACCGCTACGGAAATTCTGTACGGCACCGTTATATCTAATGTCGATAAAAACTAAGCTGACAAAACAATTCAATGAGTGGTCCATACGGTCTCTCATATTCTTGCTAGTAAAGTTTTCGATCTTCTCATTACATGCAACAGTGGCAATTTCTTTGCACGTATTAGGAAATCCTTAAGGATTCGAATAAACTACTTCTTAAGATGTATTATTTCATTCCCCACGGAAAGCCTCACTGCCAGTGGAGGAAATATGCTGGTTAACGTAGTACGTTCGCGCAACAGCGCGTTGCTAAGCTTCGCGCATTAGCAGAGAAAATGTCACATGTATACTCACTATGCAGCAAAAACTATAATTGTAAATTATGTAACTTCCAGTCAACAGACAGCAACGGGAAATGAAAATTAGCCCGTCCGGTAACAAAAAAGTTAGAGGGAGAAAAAAGTCGCCAAATATCATTCACATACAAATTGCAAACAAACATCATGCAAATTGCCAAACATACAATTTGATTGACTTTGATGTGTAATTTTGTAGCATATACTACAGTAGAGGCGTGAGTAAGGAAACACACGTAAATACAAAGTAAGGAGAGAGCACAAGTTCGCCTTCTCTTAATTTGTATTTATATGTGTTTACTCGTTTACATACTTAATTTGTTATTTGTAAATTTCTTTTTCATTCATATATGATAATGTACCTGAAGAAGTTAAGACCTTAGTTCATGAAACCTACTCTACAGTTGGACTCTGAATTGACTGTTTATAATCTTACGACACCTATAATTCAGAAAATTTCAAATCAATCATTTAAACAAATATTTAGAAAACATTCTTGCTTCCTCCCAGGTTTTTACCACGTTCGTTGCTCTGTTTCTCCTGGTTAATTCTTAGTCACTTTCCTCTCTCTTACCCATCATTATCATGACTTTATATCATTAATCTCGTGTTACCATATTAAATTCGTGTGTGATGAATTCAAGCACGATCGCCTGTTTCTCGAAAGGCAGTACGAATTTCCCGAATTTTAGGCGCTTGAAGGACGTCCATGTTATTCAGTTTTAAGTTGGCGTGCAACAAACTATCAAGCGCCTTCTCCTTCGTCATGTAGGACGTACTAACCATTAGAATAGCATCCGTTTCTTCTTTCATTCTTTGTAAACGACATCCGCTTTCTTTATTTCTAAAGAAGTGGTGTAGAGTTTGCGATAGATCAGTGTCAAGTACTTTTATGTTTCATACGGATGAAGCTTGTCAACGCCCTTCTACTTCGCGTCACATTATACACGGTGTGTTAGGGGTCTTTTTTCACGAGTCGAGGAAGGTGTTGATCTACGTCTGTCTTAAGAGTCAGTTACACACGTGTCGCTGCAATAGAAAATGACGCACACAATTCACTGGGACATCGGTGGATACCACATGAATATTCGGCGTAACACTCAGCATTCGAGTCCTGCGTCATGTGATTTAGCCGCAGTAACCAACGTTACTGCCCGCCCGTTACCGCTCCCTTCGCTTGCTCGCACACCTCACCATCCTGCAGAAAATACATTAATGACAGCTTAAGACTCTGTCCTACAATGGACACTACAATAGATAGGGGCGTGTAGGTCACTGGAATCAGGGCTTCTAGTATTAGATTAATTGACTGTTTCCAGGCACGTCAACTGCTGTGATCAGTTTTCCCTTAAGTGTTGTGAGTGTTTTGTACGCCTGGAGGTATCGAGGTTCCTCCCCCACTTGGTGGTGAAATTCGGTTCCGACCTACATGTCGACATGCGGGGAATTTCTCCCTCCAGAAATCTTCTGAGACAAGTTATAAGCTCCCGTCACATGTCGTAGTATAGTAAGTGTGTGTGTGTTTGTGTGTGTGGGCGCGCTCGCAACAAGAGAGAATAGGGCAAGGAAAGATCGCACGCTATCCCTGGCCCATTTATTAGGATTCTGCGCTGACATTCGCTTGCTATTGTAGGAGAAACACGAAAGACAAATCAAACCAGCCGGTCGCCAGAATTCTCATCCAGACAGGGGCTGAATTCGACCCAGCTGTCTAGCCAGTATCGAAAATTCGCCACCGTCAGGACTCGAACCCTAGGACCTGGAGCGGCGGTGAAGAGTCGGTGGCAAATCTGGATCTCGAAATGTGGTTTTCAGTCCGTCTTCTTCAATACGGTTGCTCGCAGTCCCGCCACCTGCCCATTCCTCAACTATCCCTATACCTGTCCTCCCATCCGCTTCCTTACTAACCCACTCGTCCGTCTGATCGCCTCCTCGCCACTGATCGTCCACTGCCGGCCCGCCTGTTCGTTAGGCCCCCTAATTTGAATTGATGCCTTATTTTACGTGGCGACAGTCAGGCTCCTCCGTGACACACATTTTGCTACATTCCTTTCACCAACCAGCGGAGAAAGAAGGTATTACTCGGGCGATGAAACAGGCGATTTAAATTTAGATCAGAGGCTTAGATAAGGCTTGAGGATCTTATACAAGCAAGTAAGTCTACTAACATGGGATAGCCGGCTTTACTTCCCCTCCGAAGGAAGGCGTACGAAGGATTTTTTCGCCCTTAAAAATTCACTGCTTCTATCGGGTTTGAACCCGCGAACTTGGGTATAGCCGTCCATTACGCTAACCGCTACACCATCGCCGCCGCCTAATTCTCCCCCCCCCGCTGCGCGCACACAGATTTCCCACCAAACCCACCAGCTGCTCGTCAGTCCGCTTCCATCCCCGACCGCCCACGGTTTCACCCTCCTCATCCAGCCAACCGCTTGCCGCTCTCTCTCCATCTCGCCTCCAGACATCACCCTCCCGCTTGATCACCACTTTCTTCCCAGCAGCTTTCGTCCGCTTATCTCCTTGCATCTCTCCAGCCATTAGTCCGTCCGCCCGACCGTTTGACATCCCGCCACTCAGCCAAACTGTCGCTTGCCCCTCTCTGCCACCACCAGTCCGCTCACCCAACTCCCTCCATCACGGTACCCGCTCGTCCCACCGCCAACCTCCATGCCTCGTCCTTCCAGCTCGCCCGTCGGTCTCCTAACATTCACCCTCCGCCTCCATTCACCGTCCGCCCACCTCCCCGCCATCCATCCAAATCCTCGTGTCCGCCGGATTCTCCGTATCCTCCCAAGCTCCTGCTTGTCTCTCCTGCCCCCCGACTGCTCACCTCCCACTATCTTCCCTCCCGCCCGTCCGTCCACCCACCTCCCCGCCATCCACCCAAACCTCCGTCCGCCTGCTTCCCCGCCCACCAGCCAACCTACCGCTTTGTCACCCGCTCGTCTCTATCTCTCCCGCACGCCTGCCCATCCCCCTCCATCCCGCCACCCGCTCCTCCGTCCGCCCACCTCCCCGCCGCCCTGCCAAACTCCTGCCCGCCCCGCCCACACACTCGCCCCTCCCCTCCCCTCCCCTCCCCCCTCATCCCGCCCGGACGCCAGCTCGAGGAGCGCCTCCACCGCGGGGATTAACTATTAAAACTTAACTTATGAGAACAGGCTCTGAGCCATTGCCAAAAGCAGCGGCGGCGGCGCGGCCCCGCCCAGCAACCGGGGCGCGCGCGCGCCGCCGCCGCCGCCGCCGCCGCCGCTGCCGCCCGGGCCGAACCGGCCAGCGCCGTGCATGCGTGCCGCTGTGCGTGCGTGCGGGAGGCCGTGCGCGTTGCACCTTTCGCAGGCGGGTCACCGCTGCTGCCGCGTATCGTACAGTGGGTCCAAATGGACGCAATCGTTACATTTCCTTCATTTATTCACGTATTGTGGTTGCGAAGTCCTTCGACTACTAAGGCCAATTTTTGAGGCCTGTGAGTATCGTACAGTGGGCCCAAATGGACCCAATCGTTACATTTACTTCATTTATTCAGGTATTGTGGTTGCGAAGTCCTTCGACAACTAAGGCCAATTTTTGAGGCCTGTGAGTATCGTACAGTGGGCCCAAATGGACGCAATCGTTACATTTACTTCATTTATTCAGATATTGTGGTTGCGAAGTCCTTCGACTACTAAGGTCAATGAGGCCTGTGAGTAAGGACCTGCCCAACAAGCTGGATTCGGGGCATCATGGTCTGGAAAGTGACCGGAGCACCCACAAGGCTACTTCCTCTCTTTCCCGCTCGCCGGCAATCCGTCGTGCAGTGATGAAATCGCAAGGGCATCACTTCCTTATGGGATTTACAGCATCAGAACTCCCACTGCATTTCAATAATTGAATACTAGAGTTGTCCAGGAGTTTAATCACTTTCCCACTCTCTGCCTGCCCGGCTGGCCTCGCCTGTTCTGCTCGCGAGCTCCGTCCGTAAATTCTGGGTAATTTTAGGATTATAACCTCTCCTCTGGCTCCTCCTCGACTGGCCAAAAATGTTTATATATATATATATATATATATATATATATATATATATATATATATATGTGTGTGTGTGTGTGTGTGTGTGTGTGTGTGTGTGTGTGTGTGTGTGTGTGTGAGCTGCCCTCGTAGTTGTATCCAATGACGCTTCCTCCTTTCGAGTTTTTTAAACTTCTTTTCTTCTTTTGGACCCAGTGTGCGTCCGGCGCGCGCGTCCGCTCGCAGCCCCGCCCCCCGCAGCCACCGTTGCCGCCGCCACCGCCGCCGCCGGCCGCGAGGCTCACGGTCGACCTTGCTTAATAGCTCCGGAGGCGGCGCAGCGCGGCGCCGCGCCGGCCGCTCCGCTGGGCGCCACTGCCTCCGCCGCCGCTGCACCGGGCGGGGGCCGACGGAGGAGAAGACTCACGAGGCCGCTCGCTGGGCTGGACGCAAGCGCTTCGGATTGGTGGATTATTTTGGGTTTCCGACTGCTAAGATCAATGGTCCCGTGAGTGTAGTGCATGTTTTAACGCAGGAGGCCGCCATGGTAGCCATGATAGTAGGAGGCCGCCGGGTGTTTGGGTTTCCGACTGCTAAGATCATTGTTTCCGTGAGTGTAGTGCATGTTTTAACGCAGGAGGTAGCGGTGATCTCCGCCCGCTCGATGGCGAGATCCCGGCAGGCAAGACCAGGTATCTCCACCAGCGGGTCACTGCCCCAGCCGGGTCATGCTGTGAGCTTCCGACTGGTCTCCCGGCATGTGTAGTAATGTAGTGCATGCTAGTGTAGGTGTGGGTATGAAGGGGTGAGGATACGACAAAAAAAGAAGGAACGATCCGTGCTCCGTTTGTTATGGTGGGCTGCTCCGGCATCCGCCCAGTGTTGGTCAGAGAAACCACGGAGAACTACCGATCAGAGCAGCCTCCCAGAATTCTCCTTCCAACAGCGACTGAACTCAACCTAGCAAATCCTACCACCGTCCTGAACAAATCCTACCACCGTCGGGACTGGAACCCTAGGACCTCCAGGTTAGAGGCACTGCAGTTACATCAGTTGATGCCCTGAACCGCCTTTGCCGGTATGAAATAATGAGTCATGATTTCAATTAGGCATTAGCATACAGGATACGAGGTGGTTGGCAGCCTATGTCTACCATGGACTGACTCACGCTGAAAACATTCCTTCCATACGCGGGGTTCGTATCCGCACCCTAGCGCTGGGAGTTAAATAGCGCAACCATCAGCGCTATTTTTTCCGGCAATTTATCAGCATAGATTTAAATTAATGTAAGAAAATTGCGAAGTTGCCTGCGAAAAAACTAATATACACTTTAGAACATGTCATTACAGGGTGCAGTACACCATATGAATGATAGAATGGAGAGAGAATCGTCAGGCCTGACGAATGCGATATTGCAACTGTGTCATTCACAAACGACATTGAGGGATCACATACAGAATGTATCAGAATAAACGATAGAAACCTCGAAGGCGGCAGAGGGGTTCAGTTTAATCGCTTTTTGGGAATTAACATGTGGAGGGGAAATTTCAAATAAAGAAGTTACATATGTATCATTCCCCGTGATTGGCAACTCGTTCTTTTTTGGAATTTTTCGTGTATAGGAAATATCTTTGCGTCCGAATGTGACCTGCCAGACACAAAAGTATGATATGTTGCCTATCAATTAAAGGTAAATGTATGTGTCACTTCGTTAAAAGAAATTTCCAACCACATGTGCATTGGAAAAACGTAATCATCTTTGATTACCCTTCATGGCAAAGAAGTTTGTAACATTTGTTCTGAATCATCAGTAACAAAAATTACAAAACAATTCGGTATAAAATTTAATAGAAGTGCGAAATAGAAGTGATTTTATCATTGAAATACCATGTTCAGAGCATAAAAAATACAACGCACCACTAGTTTATGATGAATCTTTACAATGGGGCATGCAAAAAACAAATATTTAATAACCGCGTATCACTCACTTCTTTTATAATAAATACCTCAAAATTAACCAACGCCTGACTTATTACTCAATATTATTGAGTTGAGGAGTTTACGAGTAGAATGTCATTAATACGAATCCATTCATCATCGTAAATGTACGACGAGAATGCTTCAAACTATCAAACGTTTGTTGTCCTACCAACAAAGCGAAGTCTTTTTTAAACTATAGTCTTGGTGCTCAAAATTACGTTTTACATTCTGTTAATATCAGATTATTCTTCCAGTACATTACAGTTTAACAGTCTTGTATTTTATACTGAATCCTATCCTACCTGAGTCAAGTTCGTTAGGAACATGGAAAGTCTTCTCAGGAGCGCCGAAAAGGGGCGGACAACACCGGAACCACAAAAGTGTCATGCCGTACTTCCTTGCCAGAGTTCGCAGTTCTACATTTATTAGCCAATTAAAAAAGAGTATTTTATCGTCCGAACCTACCTTGTTTTTTTTCCTCAATTTACTTTTTAACAATGTCCAATGTTCAGAACAGATCGTGTAGTGTTCTACCAGTTGCTTTTCTCGGTGTTCGGCCACGTTGCAGTCCCCCCCCCCATCCCTCCCTCAGTTTCCCGGCGGAAGTGCTATCCGCCACCTCTGAACCATACTTCCGGCGGTCCCGTTCATCAACATTGTTCCTATTAATAATGGTGAATGATTGACAATGTCAAGCAATGCCTTGTCACTTTGTAGAGGTCATTAATGTCTCATAAATAGTTTACATAAAGATCGTTAGAAGCGCAGCAGATAGAATGAACGCTCTTGGTGCATGATGGTCATATATTACAATGAATCCTATACGTTGATTACGAACAAGGTATGCAGGTTTTTTTCCATCTCCCAATAATGATATCACGATCCAATCTCTCTCCTACATGAGTGAAGTGAAAGTTGGTGCTTAATACTTCATTACTCTTTGATTACCGAGGGAAAAAGTGATAATGAGTGCAGAACTCAGGCTCCTCAGCGATCTGATCTCTCTTTGCAATGAGTATTAAAAACTATTCTATGCAACCATCACTATTTTTACAACTTGCAATCACCTTCATTTATAGGCTAAAAAATGTGCAATATTTCATGCCCCATGAATATTCATTTTGCGACCGCTCGAGTAGATTTCCATAGGAATTTAATTTGTTTTGCGCTCTTTCACTTCTTAAACGATCGGTGTAAAGGTGTTTCGTGAAAGTGGGAATAAAACGGCTGAAACATCATGCTTGCAACTTTCAAGTCAACAATTGTTAGGTCTTCAGAGCAAGTAGGGTTGTCTGCTCGGGCTCATCGCATCATGCAATAGTCGCAACAACCAAAGAAGTAAGTGAAATACAAAGTTAAAAATAACAAGATGTGAATGGCATAGTCTATTAAATAATTTTCTCATGGAAAATGTGTCGCCGAAGTATACAAGTATAGGACACGATATTCAACTCTTCTCTCGGCTTCTATCTTTTTATAATACAATGCTCCTTTCCTTATAAAATAGGAATCTCGTTCGTGCCAAAAAGATTCTCCTGGAAGCCAATGTCTGTCAAACATACTTGGCTTAATGGTTAATACCCTGGCACATAGTTGTACCACTTGTCGGTACACAGGAATATGGAGTAGAAATGTATACACATTTAAAGAATAATAAAGTCAAGCCACTAAACACTTTGAAAATAACAAAGAATAAGCGAAAGTAACCAATTTAACAACGCAATTTAAGACGGAAGAATAAAGTACAGATATGTAATACTTGTGTAAAACGTATGTAAAAACTTCCTCTCAAAACCGCGGCGTCAGGGTGCTCTCCGCCCTGATATTACCCGAGATGGCTCAGTGACAACACTCGTTACCAGTACAGCATCTCTCAGCGGGAGGTCAACCGCCCTTTGCACTTATAAACGCACATTTATATTTACATGCACTGCACTACCACACAAGTCGGGAGATCAGTCAGGAGTTTAGAGCTTGTTCCGGTTGAGGCAGAGCCCTCCTGGGGATGTACCTGAAGAGGGAACCTTCGGGTATCTATTTTAGGAGTCAAAATTGACGAGCAACACACGGAGCCAAACTTTAAAATTTGTAACAATTTTGTCTCTGTCGAGGTGGGCCAATGGATCAGTTTGTTAATGCTAGGGCATTACAAACAAGCCCCTCCCCCTGCAGCTTCCAGCAACGATCAACACCGTTCAGCCTCCACCAAGAGGCTGATCCTCTTATTCTCCGAGATCTGCCGACCCGATGCCCCCTTCCTCCATAATCATCTTATCTCGCGATGGTTCCTAAAAGAACTCTGCGTATCAAGTTCCAACATCGAATCGTGCCGATCATACTCGTATTAAAAGCATGATTAGCAACTCTCCCAATTTCGTCACTACCTTAACATCGGCCATCGCTCCGGCCAGTAATGTTGTGTTCCTCAGAACTCCCTGATGATCTTAAAGGTGTCTCCGTATACAGCTTCCCAGGATCGACCCGTATCGACCATCCTCTACCAAATAGAACGATCCTCCAATTTCCATTCCATCGCTACGACCTTGTGGCCGGTGGGATCACGGTGCAGCGCACCACAACTCCCACATGATCCTGACGACGAGTACACCCACCATTTTATAAAACACATTTCCTAATCGCACAGAACCGATCATCCCACCAAGACGGATGCCGTCAGTAGCGTTCTATGCTACACACTCCCTGATGTCCTTAAGTTGTCTCCTCCTATAGCATCGGCCCCGAATCGATATCCTCTGCCAAATAGACTGATTCTCCAATTTCCAATTCCGTCGCCACGAACGTGTTTCCGGTCGTTTCATCCTACACCGCACCACAACTACCACATGCTTCTTAAGACGAGTAGACCATCACCTTCTACCAAGACGGATGCCGGTCCGTAATGTTCTATGCTACACGACTCCCTGATGATCCTTAAGTTGTCTCCTCCTACTAGCATCGACCCGACCGAATCGATCTGTCCCTCTACCAAATAGAAGTTTCTCCAATTTCCATTCCGTCGCCACGAACGTGTTTCGGTCGTTTAATCCTATACCGCACCACAACTCCCACATGCTTCTTAAGACGAGTAGACCCATCACCTTATACCAAGACGGATGCCGTCAGTAACGTTCTATGCTACACGACTCCCTGATGATCCGTAGGACTCCTCCTCCCACTAGTGTCGATGCGAAACGACCGTCGCGCGCCAAGTAGGATGATCCTCCCCCTCCCGTCCCGCGCCTCTCTGCCAGCGCTGCCGTCGCGGCGAGCCGGGGTCACTCCGCGCTGCACCTTAAGGTCACGGCCACCGGGTCGGCGCGGCGCGGCGCGGCGCGGGCAGTGCGGGTGCTGCGCGCCCGCTCGCTTAACCCGCTGTGCGGCGGCGCTGCGCGGTGCTGCGTGCATGTCCGCGCTGCGCGAGGCGAGGCGAGGCGAAGCACGCGCCAGATAAGGCTCACGCTACTGCAACTCGCACCTGCGATGCGCACCCTCGGCGCGCGTTCTCACGCGACCCACTTCGAAGCACGGGCGGTGGGGGGGAGCTGCTCTCTACACTTTTGTCGTACACTACAGCTCTACACACGTATATGTACAGGTCTGTACACTTACATCGTACACGTACTGGACTGAAAACGAAATGTTCTGCATGTGAAACATCGTACACTTACTGCTCTGCACACGAACATCTTTCACGCACTGCTATGCACGGGTCTGTACACTTACTCGTACATCCTACACGTACTGTTTTGAACACGCAAATCGAAAACACACTTCTCTTCATATGTACATTATACCTATGCTCTGGGATGTGAGGAGCTGCTCTGTACACTAATGTTGTACACGTACAGCTCTGCACACGCACATTGTACAGGTCTGTACACTTACATCGTAAACTTACTGGTTTGAACACGAAATATTCTGCACATGAAAATCGTACACGCATTGCTATGCACAAGTGCATCGTATGGGTCTGTACACTTACATGTAGTGTTTTGAACACGAAAATCGTACACGCACTGCTCTCCATACATACATCACACAGATCTGTCTACTTATATCGTACACGTATTGGTCTGAACCCGAACTGTTCTTCACAACCGCATCATACACGCACTGCAATGCACAAGAATATCGTATAGGTACGCATATTAGTTTGAATACTGATTGCTCTTCACACGCTACATTAAACAGCGAATACAAACGCTGGTGTTACGCCCTTCCCTCACAAGCCAACATTTTTTATCGTAATTTTACTCAATTTATTTTTAAAAATGCCACATGGATGTCATCAGATCCAAAGCAGTATTATACTTATGACATACCTAATTAATTTTTTTTTCAGAAGAAAGAAATCTAAGAATATACAAAATAAATAAGGTATGAACAGAAATTTTTCACCTTCCAAAAAGCGTTATACTAGATCAGCCCTTGCATACATCCTTCTTGGAGGAGGATGATTGGTACTGTTCGAAGTTGGAATTTGGTGGGTGGAATCGCCTTAAAGATCATGTGGGAGGTGTAGTGTGGGGTAGGATGATACTACCGGGGTTAAAGCAATCGCACTCATGAAATTAGCAGTAAGTTGTTGCAGCAACTGTCTCCTAGTTAACAATATTTCCTAGAACCAGTGTCTCTGGGATACAACCCAACACCGTCTAGAAGTTCTGTTTTTAGGAAGTATTGCTATTAGCCGCCATATACGCATTTGGGTAACTAAAAGAAGTAAATATTGGGAATAAGCTTGTGAGCTTAACCAGAGTATATGGAGTCGATTGGGGTCCCCTCAATAAGGAAGGCACTACACAGAGATGCGTGAACGGCTGAGGTGACGAATCAATTCGAAAAACGAATATTTAACGAGTGCTTCTGGAGCCTCTCATAGTCACTAAGTAGGTAAGCTCCATCAAAGCTTGCAAAAATATTCCCTATGCGATACACTAAATGAAAAATAACGCACATCAATTTACAAGTCTGAATTACAACAGGATCGGTGAACTTTCCGACAAGAATGAGGTAATTGAACCCTTTTATTCACTTCGGGAATTAGAATTGATCGTTTTAGAATACAAACAAAAATGATATTACTGATGATGACTTACACAAAATGTGTTGAGATTGCGATACTCGCGATCCTTGAAAAAAAATATTGGGAAAGAACGTTACGAATAAATGCTATAATTTGTTACTCATCGCTCATACTCTCATAAACTCATAATCAGAATTCTCATAATAAGAATCACCAAAGAGTACAAATAATATCGGAAGCTTCACCAGCAATTTAGGTTGTGAACACGAACCCTTAAACACTATCCCTTTAGTTTTAATAGTATCTTTTAGCGTATACAAGTTTTCCTTAATATGTCCTAAAGATTGCTTCTCAATCCATTCACTAGTCACTTGACACACAAGTGAACTCCTTCACTTTAGTGTCAGTACAATATACAACACATAGAAAATACAATGAACAAACATTCCCAAGAATTTGAACTCACGACCCTTGGGACAAGAGAAATGGATCTCGGTTCAACAGCCTGCGTCAGGAACGCCTTTTTGTACACCCGTCTCTTAAGAATAACTGAGCGGTAAGTGCGAATGTGCAATACGAGATGATGGTGTGAGAAGCCAAAGATCGTAGTTGTAAAAACTGTTCGTATTGGTAGGTGGTCGTATATTGTCGTCAGAAGCTGCAATATTAGTTGCTTAAGACCTACCAAGTTGTTACGACTTCGCCGACGTAACAAATGGTATGCCTTTTGTGTGGCTTATTCCCACAAACTCTTGAGTATTTCCGCGGAAAACAGGAATGTGTTTGTGCTCGTACATCACCTCCTGCGACGTGAAGGAAGTAAGAAAATAAATAATTCCCGACTTGCTGACGGTTATATACAACCGTCGTTTGAGAGTTTCTTCTTTCCTTCCGGAAACTTTATATCGATTTATGCACACGATGAACGGAAAAACACTGAACATTGCGAAACAGATTTATTAATTATATTTTGAACACATCCATACATTCATACGGTTTCAGGGAATAACTCAGATTCATTGCTGTGTGACATCACATAAAGATTCTTGAGAAAATAATGTATAGGAACAAAATGCGACACAAGATAATGATTTTAAACTACTATTTCATATGCAAATAAAATTATAAACGCTCAGAGTAAATTTCAGAACTGTCCAACCAATATGTCGATCGTAACTGAGGAGAGTTACTAAGGAGAGTATTAGTTTTTAATATGATCTTACTTAACTAATGAAATTTTGTTTGACATTTTGTTATCTTTCGATCGTTTTAATGCTACTTGTGCGTTTTATGGCTTCAAGTGATTTGAAGAGTGAAGAACACATTGTAAAACATTCATACAAACCAATGTCTTGTTCAGGTTGTTTAAAAGCAGGGCCGGTTAAATATTTTAACTGCCTCTAAACATGGTCAAACTGTGGAGTATCCAATGAACAGGCAACGGATTTCTATGAAAATACATATTTAGTAAATAAACTAATGTTGATACTAATTCGCATTATTTTTATGTCTCACAATGGGTAGAGTTGAAAAATGCTGCTTTTATTTTTCATATTTTTGAATTTGGTACATATTGAAATAAAAGTCCATATATTTTCCATATTTCATATAAAATCAATCCATACAACACATTGAGTATATACCAGTGAAATTTCATTAAACATTAAAAATGCATCTCAAAAATAAGAGTTTAAACATTTTCACTAATTCCTTAAGAGTTTTTATTTCAAATTAGAGTCAAATTAGAGAGAATTGACAATGGGAAAGCAAGGTGAGAAACTGTTAATGTTTTTAATTTAGGTGAAGAATAGATCCGCTCTCCGGACCTGGGGCTGTCGGAGGCCAGAGAGAGTGTCCCCGCCAAGTGAAGGGAGGCGTGAGGACACGATGGGCTGTGGGGTTTGTTTGACAGATGACCTTGAGACCTCGATGGTCTGTGGAAAAAGCACCTCGTTTCAGTACCCACACTACCTCCTCTCCTTCCCTCGGAAGCTGCCACCTGGAAATCCCATGACGTCACAGAGATTTGGACACCAGAATTCATCTTATGCATCTTCTCATTATCATTTAAAACCAAGTCAGAATACTACGTGTTGGTTGTTCTATTAATCTCTATTAAAGCCAGTGTAAAATGCCAAAAAAAGAAGCACAGTCAGCCAGAGTAAAATTAAGAACTTACATTTCAGAATTTAAAGATGAAGGTTTATCAGTTGGCAATAAAATTCTATTTTACCATGGTCATTTTTATAATATTAAGTCCACATTTAGCTCTATTTTGATAAAAATAACTATATATTCGTTCCTTGCTAATGACATTAAAATAGTGCATATGCGTAATTAACACTAAAATAAATATTAATCTATGCAATTTTCAAACGAATATTCCAATATTTTTAATTTCATGAACCAAAGTCCGATTCAAATTTCTTGGTATGGGAGAGGAGAGTTCTGCTATCCACTCAGGAGCTTCAATTTGAAACACTTACCCCTCCTTTAACTCACCAAATGCCAAGACATTCAAATTGGAGACTAATGTGCAATTTTGTGTAAAATAAGTATTGGGAAATTAAACCCAGCTGTGGCTCTAAGCCCATGACTAACCTTTCAGTATTAATTCCCCCCTGGCCCAGAAACAACACACGCATGACCAGTGGCGGATCCAGGGGGAGGCAGGGGGGCCATGCTTAGTTTTCGGTTGTTACCTTTTTTTTATTCGGCAAAATTGATTTAAATGTTTATTTACATTAGAATTATGAAATTATTTAAAAAATAATATAACATAGAATCATATATACACTACAAAAATAATATACAACATAATAACAAATGTTTATTATTTAACAAAAATCTACGATCATCTCCCCAAAATTGATCGACTGGATCCGCCCCCTGCATAGGACATCTCCAGCCACCAACTCGCCGTCTGAACGGGGAGCGTTTCTCTCACACATCATCGGCACGGGGTTGACCCTCCCGTTCCGCAGCCTTCATGAACGAAACGCACCGCGCAAAAACCCGTCAGCGACGGCGGCGGCGCAGCGTTGTCGGCGCGGGGCGTCGAGCCGTGCGGTGCGGCTCGGGGTCCTGGGAGCGAGTCCTTCCCGACCCCGGCCGCGACTTGCGGCACGCCCTGTGCCAGCGGAGGCGGCGGTGGCGGCGAGCGGGCGCGCTGCAGTCGCGGGGCAGGGCCGTCCTTGAGACGACAGCCGCCGGCCGCCGCCGCCGCCGCCGCTTGCACATTCCTGATGGCTGGGCTCTGCCGCAGCGGTGCCGTGCCCGTCTGACAGCCGCCGCCGCCCAGCGCATCCCGACTCGCTCGCCCAACTGCACTCGCGCGCCCCGCCCCGCCCCGCCCCGCCCCCGCCCCGCCCCGCCCCGCCCCGCCCCGCCCCGCCCCCGCGCCTCAGCGATCGCGATGCGCCGCTCTGCATTGCAATCCCTCGTACGGTATCTCGCAGGCGCGTCCGTCCCTGGGCTTTCCAGACGTATGACGACTCCGATTCCTTGCTGTTATCTAAAACGTTCCTTCCTCAGGCGATCGTAAAGAAGTTATCTTTTTCAAACTACATTCATTTTGTTTTTTCTCTCATGCTGTAGTTTTAGGCTACCTCATACCTTGCAATTTATACTACACATCATTTTGAGGTATTGTTTATACTTTACCTAGGCAATTTATACTACACATCAGTTTTGAGGTAGACGTTTCACGACTCCGTATATTAAGATGGGTTATCTCGTTTTGCAAGTTATCTCGTGGTTGAGGTATCGCTTCCTATGAAACGTTTGAAGACTGCGACTTGCTGTGATACATAAAATTTTCTTTCGACAAGGTATCGTCTTTTTCAGGCTACCTCATGTTTATTTTTCTACTATACCGTTTTTTAGGCCACCTCTTTCTACAATTACACACACATGCATCATACCTGAGACATCGTTTCCAACGCGGAGTCTGACGACTCCTTATTACAGTGCGACCATTTTGTAAATGTGTCAGTCACGCAGAGATTAAGCATCGGCAGACAAGGCTATGGATGCCCGAGAAATGGAGACAGGGCGGTCGGAAAGATCGCCGAAGAGGAAGATGACTTTTCGCCACAGGAAAGTTTAAATTGGATTCACGTTGTAGTACATGCCGGAACTGTTCACCGCAGCTCTGATACACTTTTGACATCTGAGTAAGTTCTGGTTCTCTTAGTAAATGATATTCTGTGATATTGCAGAGATCTGTTCCTGCATATTGTGCCGTAATTCTTCTTCCGCAGGAATCCCCAAAGAAAGAAAACGCAAGGAGTCAGATCAGGAGAGCGTGCAGGCCACAAAACACATGTCATAATTCTGCCTCCATAAACGGCATGTAAACCCTTAAGGAAACTGAAAAAGCGTGTGCTGTTGCGGAGTCCTGCTGAAAATGACCGTAAATACGCTCTTCAACATTCGGAAGGAAAGCTCCAGGATACGATGCACTTAACAGTTTGACGCATTTTTATGTCATATACTATATTAACTTTCTGTTTGAGAGTGAACTTGGAGCAAGACATTACAAACGTCTATTCAAAAAGACTGGAAAGCATGCCTTTTGCAGGGCGAGACCTTGAAACACCGCGTTCTCAGGGGAGTTCAGCGCAGCGTTTCCCGGCGGTCGAGGACTCATCGGTCGAGCAAAATCTTCCTCAATCGCGGCACGCTAATAAAATAGTCGCACAAGCTGGGTTATTTAAAACCATCGATTTATTTATTTATTTATTTATTTGTCAAAAAAACAGTAAAAAACTGTATATGACGTGTGGGGAAAGAAATTTATCTGCGCACATTTTCTTGAGGGCCAGAATTTTATTTAAAAAAAAAATTAAAAAAATAAAAAAACGAAAAAATGAATTTAGAAAATAATTATTTTAGAAAATAAAGATATTTGAAAAATGTTTTTTCCCAAGTTATAGAAAATCAATTTCAACTGTAAATGAACTACAAGCAAAAGGAGTGCTCAACAAAACGTGCGCACAGTGAAGCTACATTTACGTCCAGAAGCAAAACAAGCATACAGGCGACAAATTTACTTTTAAGTCTTTTTTATTCATACGTAGTAAATAGAATTATACGAGTTGGTCCCAGCGCAGTATTTGATGATAACAAGCTGTGAGTAAAGACATCTCTTCTCAAGAACATAGAAGGCAACTATTTTTATTATTCAGACATGCATTATTGCCACTAACCATTATTGTTTACCACACATTCTACAAGACACATTGATCCCTACCGATCTTTTGATGACTCTATTCTATGAACGAGAGTACTATTGAAAATGCTCCTTGCCAGGAGATTAATTTTTCACTACTTTCTTTTTTTAGTAATCGGCACTCAAAATGTAAAAGATATTGATTTCTACGGCACATGCGGGGAGTCCCACCAACTCTATTAATAATTAATACCTTCTTCATTATAATAAATCACCCCCTAGCCATTACCGTATTAATTATTTGACAAACATTAATAATCTGCCTAATTACACGAATTCAAATTTAAAAAAATGATATAAAAACCAACATAAAATAAAATAAAGAAATAAATTACCACAAAAAATTAAAACACATATACATATCACATACGTATTTTTCTCACTAGCAATAGAGAGGCCATAAAAAGAGGAATGCAATCACGTAACATATGTTAATATTTTGATAGTATTTTGACTATAAAATTATACTTTCTGACACGGGATTTTAAATTAAACGTACAAGATTTCCTGTAGCAACCCTTGCAACTGACGCCTTTGGGGAAGATGGCCTTCGCGGCGGCGGCACTTTTAGGGAGAGGTCACAACGCCATTTTCACCAAAAGCGACAGTTGCGATCGCTGCTACAGGAAAAATTGCACGTTTAGTTTAAAATTTCATGTCAGAAAGTATAATTTTACACACAAAATACTATCAAAATATTAACATATGTTACGTGATTGCATTCCTCTTTTTATGGCCTCTCTATTGCTAGTGAGAAAAATATATGATTCCATTTAAAAAATTAAAGATGGTTAAATTCCTCGAAAATTAAAAAAATATTAAACAATACCTCTACAGATTCCCATGATTCCACATTGTTGAGTGAAAACTGTCTTTCGATATTGGGAATCCTCTAGAAGTTACGTGGGTGGTCCATATTTGGTGGGACTCCCTGCACGTTTACTTTTCCACTACCTGCCAGAACTTGTTTTGTTTTAAAACTTTACTATTATTTGCAATTGATAGGGTATAATTTGGATTCATTCACTCTCTGGTATACACACATCCCTACGTCTTTGTAATCTAAAAAATCTGAAAAACCACACACGATAACTGAACAATATGATATACACGAATAAATATTTAACAACATGCAAATTGCACAGGTGATTTTTGAATATTAAAACGAGGCTCCCAATTCTGAAATACAATATGTTCTGAAATGTATAGTACGTCTTAGTTATGCCCGTCTATCGTCTCTCGTCTCGTCTCTTCTCTCTCTCTCTCTCTCCCACCCACCCACATTTTCTCTCGCTCTCTCTCTCTCGCTCACACTCCCCCACACAATACACCTGACTGATGCTAGCATTATGATAACTATAATAGTTTTAAAACATAACGAGAAAGAATAAATTAGAAATGCTAAAAAAGGTTCACAAATTATTGAAACCAACACTGAATGTATGTTTTCTTATGTATGATAACAGTTTTGGACACAGTTTTCTGTAGGTTCTAAACAAGGGAAAAGCAACAAGTAGAAATTTCTAGATGTGTAAGTAGAATGCGTCTTAGTCAGGAACAAGTGGCAGCGAGCGCGTTGCGTGGCAGAGATGAATGGACAACAATGGAGAAAACGAATGTCGGAGCGAACCCCATATGAAGGGAACAGAAACAGAGGGCGAGAATGAAGGACCAACTCGGTCGGAAGAAAGGCGAAGTGAAAAGGGGGCAGGTGTTCAAGGGGAGATGTAAATGGAGAAGACAAGGAGCGTTATTATGAGAACAATGGTGTTTACCAAGGCGAGCGAGCGAAATATGTTCGGGCACAATGACGCTCGGATACACGCCCCTCCGAGGCAGTGACAGATTAGCATCATGAGACGAACCACTCGTGACATTTACGCGCACAATTAAAGGCAACGCTCCTTAGATGAACCGACAACGACGGGCAGGTTGGTCGCCCACGCGAAGTTTAGGAATTCTTCGGGATAGTACCTGACAGACGCAAATTTAAAATAAGTAAGTAATAATAAAATAAGTAAGTATAAAATAAGAAAGTAAAATCTCTCATTTTATACGATTCAATTTTGCACTTACCAAGAGATTACGGTTCATTTTTGCTATAGCAGGCAGCAGCTTAGCTATGTTTGATAAAAACAATGTTAGGTAAACAATAGATACATGTGGACTGAGTCGCCGAGCTTGTGTGGACATTGCTTCTAGGTTCTATCTTCGCAAAATATTTTTCAGAGCAAGGAGAAATGCTTTGAATTATAAAGTGATTGGTATGAGTAATGATTTCTAAGGTAATTATTGGAAGCACTTAAATGAAATAGTGACAGAAGGTTGTAATATAATAATAATAAGAGTAATGGTAGTTGAGAAGCTAAAAGAGAAAATTCTAGTATAGACTCAACGAATTAGACGTTACAAACGTAGAATAGATTTCCGTGGACAGAACCGGTTGTTTGAAACAGTCGCAAAGAGATTCTATCGCAATCTGACTCAAAAACCGAATGTCAATGCTGTCACTCCTTCAAAAGATGACGTCAACGCATTTTGGGCAGGAATCTGGGAGGAGAGCAGATCCTACAACAAAGACGCATCATGGATTCAATCTGAAGTTGATGCTGCCGATGAACTTATGGAAACAGTGGAAGATATTCACGAATTCTCGGAAGAGGACCTCTTCCAAGCAATTAAGAACATGGGAAACTGGAAATCCCCCGTGATTGTTAAGATCCAGATTTATTGGATTAAGGAATTAACAGCAATACATTCTCATCTAGCAAAGGCATATCTGCGTAATGACGTCTGACGTCTCCCCAAAGCGGGAGACACCTCTTTGGCGAAGAACTACAGGCCAATCACTGGTCTGCCAGTACTGTATAAAGTTATAACTGCAGCCTTAGCTGACAAAATGTACAGGCATCTAGAGAAGAATCATCTGATGCCAGCTGAACAAAAAGGATGTCGTAAAGGTTCTTATGGTTGTAAGGAAATCTTGTTACTGAATAAAGTCATCTTGAATGATGTAAAGAAACGAAAACATAATTTGAGCATGGCTTGGATTAACAATCAAAAGGCTTTTGAAAGTATACAACACAATTGGATTTTGAAGACCCTGGAGATCTATCGATTTCATCCTAGACTTATTGAATTTTGCTAGGATAGTATGAAGTCGTGGAGTACTAGGTTACTAATACACAGCAGAAAGGAAGCAGTAGAAACCAGATGTATTCAGATTAACAGGGGTATTTTTCAAGGAGATTCACTATCCCCTCTGCTGTTTTCCATTAGTTCGATCCCACTATCTAGACAGTTGTCGCAAGCTCACTTTGGTTAAAAGCTCCATAGTGATGAAAGACCAGTATCACATTTGTTTGACATAGATGATCTTAAAGCGTTTGCCAAGAATGAAGCGATTCTCTTCCAAATGCTGTCTGTCGCGAATGACTTTAGCAATGACATCTGCATGAAGTTAGGTCTTGACAACTGTGCAAAAATCAATTTAAAAAGAGGAAAACTGACGTCAGAGCATTGAGAGCATTGAAATTGATACGCACACTGTGATTCAAGATCTTGAGCCAGGTAAAACTTACAAATATCTGGGAATTGAAGAATGTGAGACCATCTCGAACGACACAATGAAAGAGAGAATTCGCAAGGAGTATTACAGAAGAGTGCGACTGGTCCTGCAGTCCGCTCTGATTTCCAGGAATAAAATATCGGCAATAGGTAGTTTGGCGGGGCCTGTAGCTGAATATAGTTTCGGACTAGTGGACTGGACTGAGCACGAAATTCGCATCATGGATTGAAAAACCAGAAAACTGCTAACAATGCATAATGTCGCCCACCCTCCAGCTGATGTACTACATAGACTTTATGTGTCACGGAAGGAAGGAGGAAGAGACCTCAGACAAATTGAGGCCTCCTGGCACAACGCAATAGTCAGGATGGGAAAGTGTGTAGTCAACCATCAAGATGACTCTCAAATGAGGCAGGTCACGAAAGCTGACCGAAGAATGGGAAACAGAGGCATTGTAAGTATAGCAAGAAGCATTGCGAACAAGACTATGCAAGACACACAGAATGACAGAGACACTGAACTTCTGATGCTACTGAACATGAAATGTGAGACAAAAAATGTTAGAGAAATCGTAGAGAGACAAACCTCTCCACGGACAATATTTGAAACGAATGGACAGAGTACAGATCAATAAAGATCAATCATTTATGTGGCTCAAAAGGGAAAGAATGAAGCCAGAATCGGAAGCACTTTTAATAGCTGCCCCAGATCAGACCTTGAGAACACGACATTATGATAAAGCGGTTCTCAAAATTTCCCAAAATGATAAATGCCGCATTTGCCAGGAAAACGTAGAAACCATTGAGCATATTGTCTCGGGTTCTCCAATTCTAACAAAGACCGAATACTTGAAAAGACACGACAGGGTGTGCAGATACCTCCACAGGCAGATCTGTACCGCCCTTGAGGTTCCAAACACATGCCCCAAGTGGTACGAACACTCACCAAAACCGGTGACGTCTGTTGAATTGTGTACGGTATTGTACGACCAACAAATTCAAACTGATCGCACGATAGCGGCAAACAAACCGGAAATAGTTATCCGGGATTTGGAGAAAAAAATCGGGTTACTTGTCGATGTTGCTGTACCTTGCGATCAAAACGTCGTGACCAAGTAGGCAGAGAAACGTCTTAAATACAAGAGTTTGGAAATAGAGATCAGCCGAATGTGGGGCGTAAAAACACAGGTCATACCGATAGTTATCGGAGCTCTGGGATTTGTTTCGCAAAATTTGTGTAAGAACTTATCTAAACACCCAGGTAATTCAAAAGATTGGGAAGTGCAAGAAATCGCTTTATTTGGAACTGCCTACATTTTACGCAAAGTATTGTATAGGCACCGACAGTCCCTAGATCTGCTCCTTAGGTAGCTGGATGCAACCTGGAGCAGATTTTATTTTGAGCCGACTCGTAACATCTCCAGTCGTGATGTATAATAATAATAATAATAATAATTATTATTATTATTATTATTATTATAATAACAAAAACAATAAAAATAAAGGTACTGGGGACAAAATTTGGATCATTTCGTGTGTAGGCGAGGATCCTTCCCCTAGATCGAAACTTGAAAAATTTATAAACTGGTTATTCCCTAATTTCTCGTTCAATTATATTTATTATCTCGTCTATACAGTTACAGTCACCGAAACGAGGAAATGAACGTTTAGTCAGCCAACGCATGTTATGCGCGGTGACTCAACCATGTACCCAATCGTTCCCGGTCCGCTGTCCAATCGTTGTGGTGACTGCATCTATGGATTTATGGCTTACACAAACACAGCGTTTGCACTTCAAACATCCAATTATGCAGACGTCCTTTCCAACCTATCCATATTTTGCACATCCACCAGTCGGTTCCCTCAACCCTTCTTCCGCAATTCTGTCTATCCATCCGTTACACTGTTTTTTTCTTCCTTTTTTTCGTCTGTGTCTCAATCAATTCCGTACGTTTTTTCCCACGTCTTTTGTCCTGTCTTCTATTTGCGCGTACCCATTCGCCCAGGACACTCCGAGACCATCATTCAGGAAGTGCTTAGACGGCGTCTATTTTTGCAGGCTCTATAGATTCCAATAAATCACCTGAACACCATCATACGTTCGGAAGATTTATAACCGCAGATCCTAACATAACATCTCCCGCGCGACTCGACTTCTTGTCTGGCGGTCTGGCGGAAGCCTTCGCGCATCACGAGCCCCGCGGCCGCCGTCGCCACCGACACCGCCCCCACCGCCGCCACTGCCGCCGTCGCCGCCACCATTATCAACGCCATCTCCACAGCCGCCTCTGCTTCCCCTGCTGCGGCCACCATCACCTCCCCATCATCATCAATGCCACCGCCACTGCCTCCCCTGCCGTGGCCGCCACCCCCATCATCATCAATGCCACCGCCACTGCCTCCCCTGGCGCGGCCGCCACCCCCCCATCATCATCAATGCCACCACCACTGTCTCCCCTGCCGCGGCCGCCACCCCCCATCATCATCAATGCCACCGCCACTGCCTCCCCTGCCGCGGCCGCCACCCCTCATCATCATCAATGCCACCGCCACAGCCTCCCCTGCCGCGGCCGCCACCGCCCTATCATCATCAATGCCACCGCCACTACCTCCCCTGCATGCACTACACTTATGGGACGTCGACGCGTTAGCCGTTGACGCATCCGGAATCACTCATCAATCAATCGGCCGCAGCCACGACCGCCACCACTGCCTCTGCCGCCGCCTCCGTTTCACCACCGTCGCCACAGCAGCCAGCCGCGCGCCGCCACCGCCTGCGCAAGATGCTCCGTGGTTCGCTCCCCCCATGCCTGCCGGGGCGTTGTTTACAATAGCCGCGAGCGACCGCTCCGACGCCCCACCGCTCTCGCCGCCCCCACGGCCTCCGCCGGTGCTGCCACCACAACAGCCTCCACCCATTGATGTACACCCATGGATGGAGGTATACACCCATGCCTCCACCTTGCCGCCCCGCAACTCCCACAGGCCCCGAGACCTAGCCACAGAGTGCGAGTTGCTGAGTTGGTTCAGGGCTCTGTCCAGGAGGCTCTAAGGTTCGAGTCCCGACGGTGGCAGGCTTTTCGACGCTAGCTTGGTCGAATTCTGCTACGGTTTGAAGGAGACTTCTGTGTCTGGCAGCTCTGCTCGGTAGTTTTTCATTGTTTCTGTGGTCAACACCAGGCGAATGCGAATTCTGAAGTAGTTCCCTAACAAACAATATACGGTCCGCGCGCCATCTTCTCTTCTTCTTCCTTCTCGTATTCTGACCATTTTCATCCATACACACTTACATGCACTACACTACCAAACATGTCGAGAAAACGGTTGGGAGCTGAGAGCTTGTCACGTCTGGGGGCGGCACCCATTGTTGGGCGGGGAAAACTGTAAACTGACGAGTAGGATCTAACCATCCAATGAGGAGAAAACACAATCTCCTGTGATATTTAATCATTCACTACACTTTTGGGACTAATGGTCATAGCAGTTGACGCGCCAGGAAACATAAATAAATCAATCAACCCATAGGCCTCGCACCCGGAGCCCTAGCCACAGGGACCGCGCCCGCCCTCCCCCTTGGCCAATATGTATCGCCCGCCACTCAGGCATCGCACCCGACCGCAGCCAGACACGCGGGAGCGGGGCGGGGCGGGCGACGGGGAACGAGGGGCGGGCGAGGGGCGGGCGGTCCGGCAGGTACCACGCGACCGTGACCGCCAATATTAAAAGGCTCCCTTCTTTACGACCGTCCGCGCGCCCAGACACGACGAGACTCGTTTCTCGTAAAACAATCTGCCAGAGCGTTTTTAACGCGGCGGAATTAAAGAAATGGCTCCGTAGACTCGATGTTAATTGGCTAATAAGAGGGGACTGGGAGGGTGGGCGTGTGGGCAAGTGGGTGCTACCGCGGTTTGGGCTACGGGCAGTCCTCGACTTTCGAGAAGTCGGGGATATAAGCTAGGTCAGGATCACTTCAATAAAAAAAACAAATATATGACGTTTTTGACAAATACTTGAACACATTGTACAAAAGAGCCAAACCAAATCACCCAGTAGGCAAGACGTTAATTCCCCATAACCAATTTCTAGACGGGCAGTTGAAGAAGAAGAAGAAGAAGAAGAATGTAGCAGAGGGAAGAGACGGCCGAGAATGAGAAATTGTTGAATTATCCAGGAAGATTTCAAAAACTCGTCACCTTCGTTTCCAAAGTTCTGAAGTACTCTATGGATTAAAGTTTCTATCTTCTGCAGGCCAAAAACCACTGAAACCAATAAGGAATTAAATGTTGAATCACGTCTTACATTACGTGCTGATACAATATCTGCAGAATCACACTTTATAGCAATTAATCATACTATTCTGATTTCTTACTTGTACACAATAGTAATTAATTGTGAAATTCGCACTTCATATGCCACTCATTATAGCAAGCGAAACGCTCGTAGGGTAGCTTTTCTTCTAAACTCTCGAGTGGGCATCTGTCTCATAACTTGGGGTCTGTGTGTATTCTTGGAGGAGACGTGAAGCGGTGGCGACAGAGGCAGACGGTGAGGTTGCTGGTCGTATTAGTGAAGGGGGCGATTACTCGCGACCTGGAGCGGAGCGTTGGACCTGGATAGGACTGGGAAAGAATTCAGTAATGAAGGCGCCACATGGAGGTTGGGGTAGACCCCACCATGCCATGACAATAAAGCAGATACCCTATCCCAGGGTGGTATTCGACTTCGAAGGCGCCACAGCAGACGGATTCCGCCGCAACCACTACGTTAAGGGACACGGTTTGCATCGCAATTGCAATGGAATTTATAGAAGCTTCGTCAGGTGGTGAAACAAGTCTGTGTCAATGGTGATCCATTTCGTAACCTTGCTTCTCGCTATGCACACATGCACAACACAAGCTGGCTGCTTTCCCAGAGCCATGATTTTTAACGTCCATGAGAATGTGCTATTCTGTCAACAGACACACACACACACACACACACACGTGGTGCAGGGGCGAAGATTGGTGTAAGCTTCAAGAAAACCTCCGTGAGAATATAATTCAACTAATCATGAATTTATTTTGAGGGAAATAGTGCTTGCTGCTCTTAATCCACTTTCATCGCAGAAATGAATGGCATAAGTAGTAGGGTCTCTGTCCTCCACCAAAAAAATCAATGTTTTCAAAACTATTCCGACTTACATCTCTTTAATGATAGTTCTATAAAGACGTAATATTGCAAACTAACGTGTATATTATTGGAAGCGAAAACAAACACGAAAAAATCTAATTAGTAAAAATCTAAGTAATATTGTATGATCAAGAGAAAGTTTCACAGCTTAAAATGAACTGAAGTGTAAAGAATTTATCCTCCCCTTCATTATCCCCCATAAAGGGTCAGTAGTACGCCCCTTTCTAAGTTTACGAATTCACCCTCATGCATCATCCCATAGGTACAGCATTGCACGATAATAGGTTTGCATGGTTGTTGTTATACATCCAAATCTCAAAGAATCAATCATTTCGAGTAACGCTGTCGATTTGGGGGAATCAACAATATTTCGCTATCGGCAAAAATAGTAGACACATCTCGGCTTTTACAATCATATCTTAACCATTAGCGGCCATGACCTAAAAATGTTCGAAATATGTAAGCATTTATGACCTAAATACACGAAAATGAGACTATAAATATAACTTTAAAAATGTTGGTTGCATTTTCGAAACCTTCAAAATTTTCCCACTGTTTAAATAACCATTATTTCGACAATATCTTCTTAAAATCTATCTTCTCCTTTGGCGCTCCATAAATTCACCCCTCCTACTTTGGCGGCCCGTGAAGACAGTTCTACCTACTGTAGTAAAAATTATTTTTAGGAGCGGTTGACCTTCACACAAAACTTGACAAAACTAAACCAACATTTCCTTGGCATCTGTTGCTTTCTACGGTTTTCTTTTCTCCTCTATTTAACTTATCATCCTAATTCACATAGTATATTTATGTGATCACGGGGTAAAAGTTCTTAAGTCAAGTTTTGGCAAAATTGTGTTGAGTACTGAAACTACAAGTTAAATATTTATATTATATTATAGTGAAATGACCGAATTACAACGTTGCCTCCTTAACGACAAAAAAGCGTTGGGATATAGCGTTGAGCATAGGAAGAAGCGTTGGCTCAATAATATTTAACCCTTGTTTTCTCCAAACTAAGATTTTTGACTTAAGAACTTCAACGCCGTGACCACAGATTTATAGGAAAGACACACAATAATTCGGTGGAATAATGATTGTAAGAAATTAGATAACAATTAGGACATGTGAAAAATCTCTTTGCGACGACTGCAAGCACGTATGCGGAAATGAAATCAAAAAGGTAAAAATATAACAAAAAAACAACAAATTCACGGACAAATATGACCAAAAGATGAACAATTAACGAAAAATGACAAGAGTTAAAAAAAGCCAAAATATGACAGTATATGACTCGCGAAAATTGCACAAGTAATTGCAGATAATTCTAGCTTAAATTATACGAGTGTTTTCCATGGAAATAACTCAAAGAAAAAAATATGACATGTCTTAAACATCCCGACCCTAGAAATAATCAACTTAAGGTGTTTTCTTCCCATCTTTTGATTTAACTCCCTTTTTGAACTGATAGAAAATACTTTCGTCGCATCTGAGAAGTATCTTCTGGGAACTTTATATAATTTCTTCTCTGTAGGATTGTTACATTTTTTCCTCTTAAGCGAGTACAACATGTCATTTTTAAAAAGGAAAATATGTTAGTTTTATGTATACAATTTAATAACATTCCAATTGTTTAAAGGATTATTAGAAACTTAAACAAAATGCAGACAATTTCATTGTGTGTAAATCATATATCGAGATCTATTCAGACAATAAATGTCAATATATCGATTTTGTTGTTGGAATCAACACCAATATTTTTAGGGAGTTTAAGCACGTCGTCGTAGCGCACAGCAATAAGGTGATACGAGATCTCGATCATTCTATACCACTTTTAAAAATCTGCGCATGCACAACTCGAACTGAACTGCGCATACGTCGATATTGCTGTCGATTGCGGCACGCTAAGCCGCCGTGCTTGAAGTCCCTATTAAGTCTCAAGTGTCGCCACATTGGACGCGGAGGGCAGCGGCCGCACCTCTGGCCGGGAGCGGCTGCGCGCCAGGCATTAGCGAGCTTCGTTTGTTCGGAGCGCCTGCGCCCCGGCCCGCCCCACCCCTCCCCTCATCCGTTCAGCACCACTCGCTCCGCCCCACACGCCCCGCTTCACTCTACCTCGTCCCCCCGCCCCGTCCGCCCGGCTCCACCCGCCCTGCTCCACCTTGCCTCGCCCCGCTCCGCCCCGCCCCTCTCCGTCCACTTCGCTCGGCCTCACCCCATCCCTCTCCGCCCGCCTCCTCGCTCCGCCCCACTCCCCGCTCCAACCCTCCTCGTCCAGCTCCGCCCCGTCCCGCTACACACTGTCCCTCCCCGCCCCGCCCCACCACGCTCCGCATCGCCCCACCTCGCCCCGCCCCGCTCCGCCTCGCTTCGCATCGCCTCGACCCGCCCCGCCCCGCCCCTCCCGTACACTTCGCTCGGCCTCGCCCCATCCCGCTCCGCCCGCCTCCTCGCACTGCCCCACTCCCCGCTCCACCCTCCTCGTCCAGCTCCGCCCCGTCCCGCTACACACTGTCACTCGCCGCCCCTCCCCGCCCCGCCCCGCTCCGCCCCGTTCCGCTCCGCCCCGCTCCGCCCCACCCCGCTCCGCCCCACCCCGCTCCGCCCCACCCCGCTCCGCCCCGCCCCACCCCGCTCCCCGCCCCGCCCCGCTCCGCATCCCCCTGCCCCGCCTCCAACGCGCGGACCGCTGCGCCCGCCCCACACTCATTCCGGTGAGGCCGTTTTTTTTATTATTTGCACTCCTCTTTCACGCCGCTTTCCCTCTCCCACTCCCACCCTCCCCCGCTCCTTCACGCGGCTCGGCTCGGTTTAAATCACTTCCCGCTAGTGACCTTAGCCGGCGGAAGGTTGGTGACCCTGGTGATAAACCGACGGGGCTCGCGCGCCGGTCAGCGGTTGCAACTCGGTTGCAGCCCGTACATTCCCGGCTGGTGGCTACGAGTAAATTAATGCGGACACGGGCTATTTCGCGTGTGTGCGTTCGTTTTGCGCCTTTTTCTAACAAGCGCGCCCGGCCCGACAACCTCTGTACCGAAACGCCGAGTATTTGTGGGTGGGCGGCGCGCGACCCGCCGTGTTCTCGCCGCCGCGCCGCGCTATTCGTCCTTGTAGCCGCGCTTCTTTATTTGCCCCTTTCGACGGACAATTAACAAATCGGAGTATTATTCTTTCCAGTGCCGGCGCTAGGCATCGGCAGACCGGGCGATCGCCCGGGACTCCGCAAGCCAAGAGGCCTGATGATGCGACTGATGGGAAGACATTAGTAAAAATTAGTAAAAAATTGACAAGAACTCGAGAAATTTAGAACTTAGAACTCGAGAAAATCATCGTAATTTTTTAGTTGCGGTATTCCATAAAAATGTTCAATTACTTTTTTACCTTTAATAGTTAATTATAGTCATAAGAACTCTACGAAATGAATCCAATGATGCATCAAAATAGGTTCTACTGAAATTCATATTTATTTATGTATTTAACAAGTGTTTTAATTAAACACTAACTAAACACTTACGCACATTCCCTTTTATTTATACATAGATGAATGAACACAAAATGTAATACAAATATACCTTACTCAGAGGGAACCCTAAGCACATGCCTACTTTACCTTCTGCATTAATACGTCCCTGATCTGTCTAGATCACTGGTTCCCAAAAATATTATGGCTACGTACCGTTTCCCCAGAGAAAAAATTCTGACACCTCCCTTAAAAAATCTCTCAAAGTGAGGGAAAAGAATCAATTCTCTCCAGTTGTTCAAATGTCTGCACAAGTATTTACCTACAACTGATTGAAAGGAACCACAGAATTCACCAAAGTAGAGGATTTATCATCTAGCAGAGCTGCCATCTAGCAGAGCTGCATCTTCTGACCTAGCAAACCGAAATATTAACAAATCAAAAATAAATTAAATAAAAATGGAGGTATATGATTGATTGTAAATTGTTGCAAAGGACAATACGCCAGGCACAATATTCGTTCAAATACTTCAACGTTTTCACTTCCGTGCATGAGTTAACTTTTCTGACGCGGCATTGTAGAAGGAAAAAAAATGGTCAGATAATTTCGTAAAAATATTAATTGGTGTCAAGATTATATGAATTTCATTTTTGCGATTTACAGAGCCACTAGCATGCCAGAACGGGCAAGATCATGCGGCGGGGAAAGGCATGAAAAAAGATTAATGCGTAATCCAACATGTTTCTCGCTGTTTCATCCCACCGTAGTTTGTATGCACAACCATAGGTCACCGCGAATCGTGACTAATGGTGTCAGTATGTTCCAGTCATTTCCGTTCATGAGGGAACATTAGCTGCGAGATGTACCACGCACTGGAAACAACAAGAAGTTAACAAGTTCGATTTATTGTGTTTTGTATAGTAATATATTCCTTTTTTTGTCCAAACACACCTGGTGTCTGTGAACATCTGCACCACGCAGAAACGTAACTTCTAGCCCAACCAATTTGATTACATTGCCCCTTAATTCCCGACCAATGCTGATGTGGTCCGTGAGTCATTGTCGAGCCTTGCGTTACCAACACATCTCGAAAGCCCGTCGATGATTGGACCGATTTTAGCGATAGGGAGCTAAGTTGCAACAAGGCGGCGCTAACCGTAGGTCCGTGGGCCGTTGCTTCCGCTCTTTATCTACCATTCTCACACTAATTTACCTGGATAGGGATGGGAATTAGGGAAAGGATGCGGGTTCACGGGTGATACATGGTGTGCTCGGAATGTACACCACGCCACATCACATCTGGGAACAACCATGCATTACGTTGAATTAGAACTCATAATCTTGATGTATCGCGTACCTGGGGCACATGCCCTAAGTCCCTGCGTTACCAGGACGGCTGTTCCTTTTATTTTGTACTCAAGCCATAATTTCTGCTATTCACATGGGATGTGAATAGTAAAGATACAAACTTTACCTTTTTAGAACTCGGAAGATTTTAAGTATTGACGAATTTGCGACAAATTTTTACAGTTGCTTACCACGAGCTTAATTACGTTAATATACAAGATTTATGTCGCAAACTTTCAAATTCATTTCAACATTTTCTTTCCCGACAAATGTCCTTAGCAGATACGAAAAATTAGACTCTTGGGGAATTGTTTAAAGCTCTGATTCCAGGCTAATTAAATTTTTTTGAATGTGGTTCTCACTCATTTCATCGGTAATTATAATCGGCATTTCAATTCTTATGTCAAACAGTCAGCAAATGCTAGATCAAGGAAAACACTAATGTAGACCATTGTAAAATTGTAAAATTTATTATTTAGTTAGTTATTAGTTTATTAGTTGTTATTTATTTGTTTATTAGTTAGTAAAAATAGTTGTCTTAAACATTTTGATGAGTTTATTCAATTTCGTGAAATCGATCAAAAATAGTGCCACAAAATATGATGCAAATCTCAACGGAACAATTATAATAAAAATTAATTGAATTTGATACAAACAACAATTATAAACATTCAATGTGCTTGATCTGCTTTTTCTCACTGTCATTCATACCATTGCCCAACAGCCGATGATCTGCTTTTGAAAGGTTTCATTTATTTAGAGTGAGAGAACAAAACTCATTATTCTGATTCTTAAGACACACAATTAGCTGGTTCGTTACCGGCCACTGACTCTTTGATTCATTTGACTCTTGTTAGTCATAACTGCATCCTATCCGACATTTCATTGATTCATGTTTACACGGCGTACTATTCGAGTTTGTTACATAGGCAATTATGACAAATATAAGTTTGAAGAGAGTGTCGTTTCGAAGCATGATTAATTGCAGTATTAATTTTCACGTCATTACGAACGTCAATTTAATATTTTATTATCTGTCATTTTAGGAAACATAAGACATTTATAAAAAGAAAGCAATCCACAATACTAAACATGAAGTTAACCCATGCATCTGGGGCCAATTTATTTTCTCACGATAGTTTTTTCTCTATTAGTTCTCATACTTCCATACGCAAACGCTGAGATGTAACCATCATGAATATCGGAAAAAGATATCATAAAGAGAAGCAGAAATATGATCCTTGGTTCTAGATTGCCTAGATTCCCTGTGTCCCAGTTTGTTCCCCTGTATTGAAGATTTTCTTCCAAAAATAGAAATAGATAAAACATACAATAAAATGTTCAAATTGTATCCTATTATAAATTCTAAATCCACTCTCAGTATTGACTGTGGATTATTAATATATTCATCTACTATAATAAACCCTACAATTTCATATGCTAGTCCAGTTTGGTGTAATGTAGCCTCCACTCATTTAACAAAATTACAAATAGTACAAAATAAATTTTTAAGAAAAATTACCAAAGCCCCATGGTTTATTAGCAACGCACAATTACACAGAGAATTCAAATTAGAAGCAATTAGAAAACATTTAGAAAAACAAAATTCAAAATTTTTTAAAATTCTTCCTGAAGCTCCTTGTTCTTCACTTTTAATTTAGGCCAATCTTATAATGCACCAAACAGAATTAAATCTCGTTTCCCTAGAGACATATTTAAACCTCCGTAATTAAGAAAGATTTAGATTATTTTAAATAAATAATAAATTTCATTACTATATTTGCTATTTTCAAACAAAAGATAACAAAAGCTGTGAGTACAAATACATTAATATCGTTAGCCAAACAAGGCAGTTACGCAATGAGTGACGGACTCTAAAAGTTCTTATGTATCCATTATAATACACTTCCTTGGAAGGCAGTAATACCGAACAAGCAGAATACTAAATAAAAAATAAAAAAAATTTTTAAAAAATTTTAAAAAATAGAAAAACAAAAGTTAACTACTAGGTGACCACTAGTTTCTAGGTGACTCTGATGTTGCTTTTGTTATAGAGGTATTCTATGCTATTCCGCAAAGGATAAGAAACGCAGAATACTCTTAAAAGTTAACAGCGACCTGACCAAAATTCAACGAGTAGTTATAATGTTATCATCACCAGTTTGTAGATTTTTGCTTTCTTTTTCCTTTCTTCAGCTCGATGTTCTATTTCTCCTTTGCATCCGCTTACCGCAATGTCTCTACGTGTGTTTCAGTAGTTTTCATCTGCAGTTCGCGACCGTGCGTGTGAATCATGGAGCAATATCGTGAACAGACTTGCACTGAACTACAGACACTCACATTCATTCACACACACGTGGACTCCTCGGTGGTAGGGTGCGAACAACAACCTCGCGGCCATCCTCGACAAAACACACGCGAAAGACAGAGATAAACATTCTTCGCGATGGGATTCGAACTCGCGATTCTGGGAATAACGTAGCGAGTTGGACGCCAGCTCGGCTTTTTGTTAACTCACTGATGTTAATTTGCTTTTCCGCGTCCAAGAAGACTTCTAATGCCCCTGAAGACACGAACTACAAGAATGATAATGAGCGCTTTTTGACACATTGCCTGTGGAAAGAAGTTCCGATACTGTTTTCGTTTCAAGGAAAATTACTTTGCGGTAGAATACTCTTGAATGTTCGAACATAGAGAAAAGATAGTATTAATACACAAATGTGTTGGTTCAATATGTCAGTTACAAAGTTATCAAAGACGTTCTAAGTAAGTATTACATATTCACAGTTTACTACACTTCTAATGAAGTTCAATTTTATTCAGGCGGAATATTTCTACAATGGCATATTTGTAAAAAAAGTATTTGAGTACTATAAAAGTATTTGAATCTATTTCTTCGTGCGTTTTCGAGATACCTTTTGCCATATATATCGTTCTATTTTCGTAGGCCTGAGCTAAGAAAATGCTATTACAATTAGTGAATATCCTTCATGCTCTTGTAATTCTTACAAATCCTAAAATTAATAATTCATGGAAAATTCTTTTAATTCATGGAAAATAAACAAGCTAATCTTTAAATCAGATGTGTGAGCGATCAACTTCTATACTTGATGTGGGTACGCCAATGACAGTTTTCCAGTAACAAAAAATAATAGTAATCAACCTTCCTTTCCTCATGATAAGAACACTTGATTACTGAATAATCGTAGGACATGTTTTGATCGATTGGCCCACAACGGGACCCAAGAGAGTTCTGAAATTGAAGGTTATTCCAGCATGAATCTTTTATCATCCAAACTCGAGAGAAACAAGAGAATCCGAGGCACAACTATTACAGCAGCCATAACAAAGCTTTGAATAACCTATGAAACAGCCGTCCATCTGCAATAATGACTGCGAATCCTCCGTGTAATACCGCGGTAGCTGACAGAAGTGACCATTATTTCAAATGGCCACACGAATAAAGGGGGGTTATTCAACACACTCTCTCGAAAAAAGGCAAAAGGCAAAGAGGGTTCAGATTGTGGACATAATCGCAAGAAAATGAACGTACTGTCCAAGTGCATTATCGTCCGGCAACCGCTTTCAACGTGAAGTTGCCCAAAAAATTGGCATGCGGCGCGGCCGGCGGCGGGGACGAGAACGACGACGACGGGCAGCGGCGGCGGCGGGAAAGCAAAGCGAGAAGGAGCCGTGGAAGTGACGGCAACGAAATATCAACTTTTTCATGTACTGATATTTTTCTCTCAATACAGTGGAGTATTGATATCAAAAATGTGTTTTATTTAAATTTGTAGAAACACTGCGATTTATTACGTAGAACTTACTTTTAAGACTTTTGTTAACTTTTGAGATTTAAGACTTTTAAAAGTCGACTTTTAAAAGTCGATTTATAAGACGTCAATTTTAGAAAGGATTCAGTAAATTCATTCACTGTTCAGAATACTATTGTGATTTAAAGCCAGAGCATTCATTTATTTCATTGGACAGTGATTTTCTTTTGGCACATACCGGTTTCCTCTGGGAAGCTACGGTTTACTATTTATTTCACTTCTTACTTTTCCCCCTTTTGTACCATCAAATTAAACTAGAATATAAAATGGTCGATGTATTTCTTAAAATAAATACTGGCGTTTGATATTCAAAATATTTCAAAATCTACATCAGTATTTCGAAGCTTGTGATTTCTAAGCGGTTTCTGGAATCGATCCATGTGGAATTTGCGGTAATAAAGCCAGGTTTCGGTAGGTTTTCTCACGTTCCTCCTATTTCCCTGCCTCTCATCCCTCCTTCTCCATCATTCACTTCGTCATATTTATCGTACTCATTAGATAATAACTTGGCCCTTAAGCAACGTAGAAGTTAAAGGGTCCCCAAACCCCAATCAAATAAATCAATCTAGGCGCGGCAGCAGGCCACTGTAATGGCATAGTGATTGAATTGACGATGATGGTAATGGTTTGATAGGGGCTGTATATTACTAGTGACGTGATGGTGATTAAGGACACTGGTAAATGCGCGGATATTAAATTGTTTTAGGGGGTTGTGGTGATTTGGTGAATTATACTGGCAACGGAGAGCACTGATTACGGCAATAGAGATAGTAGATGTGAAGCTGGTTTTAATGGTGATAGCGTTGGTGGCTGTGTTGATACAGGCGTTGAAGTTGAATGATTAAGATAATGACAGTAGCATTAGTAATGGAAGTGGATAATATTGTTTAAATGGCGGAAAGAAAAGATAATAACAGATGTGGTGCTGTATGTATATAACGATAATTTTTGTTGACGGTGTAATGACCGTGGTAGTGTGTTCAGTAGTGGTGACGCCAGCGACGGTGGTGGTGCTGCTACTGTCGCAACTTCTGGCGGTGGGTGAAGGCAGTGGTGGGTGGTGATAGAGCTAATGATACTGGTGATAGATTGTGTAGGTGATAGGAGTTGTATGGGCGGTAGGGGGCTTAGTAAGCTCTAGGGGGTTTGTGTCGACGGTAGGGAGTTTTGTAGCGTTTTTTATGAAGAAGGACTGGAGATGAGATGTACGTGGTGATTGCAGTGATGCCGAGTATGTGAGAAAGGTTTTGGTGATGGCAATTGTGGGGCTGTGGTGATGATGGTTGTGGTGATCCAGGTTGTGGTGATGCAGGTTGTGGTGATGCAGGTTGTGGTGATGCAGGTTGTGGTGATGCAGGTTGTGGTGATGCAGGTTGTGGTGGTGTCGGTTGTGCTGGTATCGGTTGTGGTGGTGTCGGTTGTGGTGGTGTCGGTTGTGGTGGTGTTGGTTGTGGTGATGTCGGTTGTCGTGATGTCGGTTGTGGTAATGCCAGTTGCGGTGATGCCGATTGTGGTAATGCCGGTTGTGGTGATGCCGGTTGTGGTGATGTCGGTTGTGGTGATGCCGGTGTGGTGATGCCGGTTGTCGTGGTATCGGTTGTGGTGATGCCGGTTGTCGTGTTATCGGTTGTGGTGATGCCGGTTGTGGTGATGCCGGTTGTGGTGATGCCGGTTGTGGTGATGTCGGTTGTGGTGATGTCGGTTGTGGTGATGCCGGTTGTAGTGACGTCGGTTGTGATATGTTGGTGATGGAGGTGATGGTGATGGCTGCGCTGGAGGTGGCGGAGGACGCTGCTAGCGAGTGAATCCGCGGCTGTGGTAGCGGCGGCGGCGGCGGCGGCGGCGGCGTCGGGCGGCAGGCACAGGCCTTGTGCCGGCCGCGGTGTGGTCAGCGGCGGCGGCGGCGTGCCGTGCCCCTGGCGACACCGAGAGCGTGGAGGCGGTACCGCACGACGAAGCTTCCCACGTCCCGAGTGCCCGCCGCTCCCGCACCCCGGCCCCTACATTCCGTCCCCCTCCCTAACCCTCTCCCTCTCTTCCCGCCGGCCTTTGTGCGGGGAGCAATTACATCCCTCCTCCCCTCCCCCCGCCCCACCCACCTCCTCCGCGCAATCCATTGTTCGGCCTCTGCGACAATTAAAGCTCGGACGCTGTGTGTCGCGGCCCAGTGGTCCTTTCCACTCCGCCACCCTCCCCTCCCCGCCCCCCCCCCCCGCGCGCTCGCCCTCCACCGCCGGCGCCGGAATAAACATTCTAAAAAAATAAATTGAAATGTCCTGAGCACAGTTTAGTGGCCACTTTCCAATTTTACGCGCGGGGCACCGCCGCCGGCGTCCACCGCCGCCGCCGCCGCCGCCGCTGCGGCCACACCGCTCGCCGACGACGTCGACGGCGCGGCGGCGGCGGGCGAGATGAAAAATCATTTACGAGCGTCGCGCAGGAGGAAACGGATGTACTCGAGTCGTGCGCTTTGCTAAACACGTGTTTCTGATTGAGGCTTTCGGTGCACGTGTGGGGACGAATGGAGGATCCGACAGGGACATTTATTCATCCAGCGCTCCGGGGCAAATGTGTGATTGGTTCAAAACATACCGTCGTTTTTAACATTTTTGTTAGTTTGTTTGCCATTCTCGATTTTCCCACGACTACCTTCCACAAAGTCTCCCGGAGAAACATTTAGTTGCGTATTCTTGGAAGACTAATCGACAGTTTCGAGAGAATTTTCGAGATTTTGGAAAGTTCTTGGAAGTTTGAGAAGCTTAAACCTTTCAAGAACCCGACAAATTATTTTCTTGTTTATTCACAAGACCTGCACACGGTAATCTGGCCAATTATCGTCAGAAACAACTTCATTTGAACACTAATTATCGTAATGATTGATTGTCTTCTTTTGAACTATTAAGTTCACACAAAACGAGACAAACGTAAATAGAATATGTTCGAAAAAACAAATAATTGATGCAAATTATTATTTATATTTTCAAGACAAATGAAAAACAGAAACTTCGGGGTGTTGATTTATAAAGGTAGATCAAACATTCAAGATAACTAGAAATCCAGTTGGCGAAGTACGTCTATCCTACAGTCCTCAACCATCAATCATTATTTCCATTTCTCTGAATTATTAAAGAAGTTCCTAGTAGGTAAAATGAGATACTCAACCTGCAGCAAAATTCCTGACGATGGAGGCTCCCGCCTCGGAGACATCGTTGGCATTTCTTCTACGCGAGTGTAGATGCTTTGGTGTATCGTTGGAACGAAATATTATACGAGTATGGGAGCTATGTATAAAAATCATATGTAACAAGGCTCTTCTGAGTATTATATGAATTCTAAAAGCGAGTCCGGTTTGAACAATTGTATGCATGAGAGGCCTTGAGGGGTACCATAAATTACGTGCCATCTAGCATCCTGGTGTTTCGCCAAGTCAAGTCTTGTCATCCGTCGCTTCTTTGACCTCTAGACGTTGTGGGAAAGACTGCACTGGCGACGTTAGCCCTGTGGCAAGAAACGGAGTCCATTCTCCATCGCAAGTGACGGTATTGTATGGTTGCGCATGTCGAAACGTTTTTGTCGGCGAGTGTTTTTTTCTACCTCTCCAGGCGAAATAACAAGAATGCGATCCAGGTCACGAGAATCCACACGCACATGTACACGGCATTGGTGATGATGGTGGGTATAAAGTGGAAGTAGAAATGGTGATGGAAATGTACCAGCGACTGGTTGGTAATTTACAAGATTTTGAAAGTTATTGGAGCGATAGTAGAGAGGGGACCACGCGTAGATACCTGTAATTAGTTAACTGAAACAATGTAATCTGACAGGGATTTAGTTAAATAATCGTCGTACTTAATCATAGACAGACGACATCGTTTAATTCAATTGCTTTCAAGAATTCCTCAATATCCATGTCATCCTCTAGTATACTGGTTTTGTAGCAAACATGGATGGTACTCACAGAGTACAAACGTCAGCACAGCATCCTTGTACTAACACAATGATAACTTGCACTGGGATTGAATTATTGAGTAATGTGCGACAATAAGAATTGGCTGAAATTCGTAAAAAATGAAGCCAGAATGATAGATAGAAAGGAGGATAAATGACTTGATAGATGTGTAATGAAATAAAATGCCATATCATGATGATTCCGGAGATAACTGCTATTTTCATCGCGTGGGTGTTGTAACGATGCTGCTAGGTGCCAGTCGTGTCACAGTAGCAATTCCGAAAGTTTTTGGGGGCCGTCCATAAATTACGAAAATTTCGAGTATTTTCAATACCCCCTACTTCCGAATACCTACCTTAACGCACTTCCCTACCTCCATGTATTGCAGCGTAACGCTGCCTCAGACCCCCTCCCTCCCCCTATAGCGTTACATAATTTACGGATGACCCCTTTGGTGCCCAGGACACACGTTTTTGACTCCAGAAGAAAAGAAACAACCTTGTTAGAAGGTGCATCCACGTAGTTGTATAAGAGGAAGAAGGTACGTTTCGATGTAATCAAAGATTATCTGAGAAAAAAAAATCCTGTTTACGAAATCAGAAAATGGTTAACAAAAAACGTACAATTCGCTCTTATTCATTGCATAACACACGTATTTGCCTGTATATGAGGATTTGCACTGACAATCAGCAATTAAAAGAGGGACTACACTCGAAAAATCACACACACACACACACGAAAAATCACAAATTGTTTATGTGTTCTTGACTCCTCGTGTTGCAGCAGAACCGAGACAGCAAAGCAAGTCGTGGCGAAAAGAGACATGATGCGATACTTGCGTGAAGCTTATTGTTTATTAAAATTATTCAGAAATATACTGAATATGCAGTATTAATTCATTACAGTCATCTGTTAAGCAGACCATTCCTCCCTACCCGCAGCACCGCTCTCTTCTTGGAGTACTCCTCTTGTGCGTAGTTCCCTCTTCGCCCGGCCCGCCTACAGTCGTCTGGCAACATGCATCGCGGATAGCATTAAATTATTTTTAAATTACAGTTTGGGGTAATACTTTGAATCACACCTCCTTGTTTTGTCTCGACCGGACAAAAGTATTGGTAGCAAAATTTTCGAGCAGTCGTTCCAGTAGTTCAAAAGTGTTTATGGAACAAACATATATACACTTAAACATCCATTCACTTTTATTTAATAATAATAATCGCATTGATGTCTCGATATCGTTATTTATATTGGAATAGTTTACCCCGTTGGTACATAGAGGTGGAGCACGGTCTAAATAGGTAAGGCCCGAGGCTGCGTGTTCAAATACCATGTACGGTTGTGGCGCGAATGGCTTTTCACACCACTACGAGCTATCTTATCTGAATCATCCCAGCCATAATCATGTAACTCTTATCAACATTCTCCCTTTATTATCACCTCGCCATTCTTCAAACAGTGAAAGACAGATTCAAATCATAACTGTGAATACTTGACCAGGATACGCGAAAGCCTGAAGATCACTGAACGAAATAAAGGCGAAATCTTCATCATTTGCCTAGGATCAGAAACGAATGTGGTACTCAGCCACACACATTGATGTACGAGTAATTCTTCTATAAGAATTGATTTTGAAGGTCGACCAGGTGTTTGAAAAAGAGGGCTATAAATAAGCATTGAAAAACAGAAATCTCAAAAGCGATGGTCGACATATGAGAATACGGATGGCAGAAGTATGAGAATACAAAACAAGAGAAGAATTGATACTGTAAGAATGTATACTTTACGCTCAATAAGAATTCAGAATCGACATCGATCCTATCGAATGAAGAATCGCAACATACCTAACCCAGAGAATTCGGAGACTGTACGTAAAAAAAGAGAAAACTGAAAGAAATCATATTTTTCGATTGCTAACAATTCCATATTTATATCGGATCATACCCAATCAAGAACCGCAGCATCCTTAAACAAGTACCCTACGACGAGGACAGTGAGGACGGCGATGGTGGTGACGATGAGGTTGGCGGGAATGAGGAAGGAAGGGCGAGCGGAGAGGGCGAAGGCGGCGAGGACAAAAAGATTGGCGAAATCAGCGAGGGATGAAGGTGACGGGAACGGTGACGGCAGTTATACTTCGGTTTGTTTTCTTGGCGCACGGGGGGGTGTCATCAAAATGGAATATCTCACGGTATTTCGCGTCGTTCTCCGTTGTGCCGCCGGGAGTAGCATGATCGCCAGCGCTACTCGATAAGTCGCGATCATGCGACACCTAGCGGCACAACCGAGAAAGATGCGAAATGCCGCGAGATATTCATTTTATTGACACCCCCCCCCACCGAGCGCCAAGAAAGAAAACCGAAGTATAGAGTGGCGAGGGCACCTAGGCATTGTTTACGTGCTTGATTGATTACTGATTCGGCCGCGTCACCTGCTAAAATCATTATTCCCGTGAGTGTAATTCTCTTTTTATGCGGGAGGTCATGGTGATCATCCCTTGCTCAATGCGAGATCCGACACCACCTATGTCGTCTAGCGGGATTTTTCCCAACCATGTATCTCCCACCGCCCCAGCCGGGACAGACTCTAAGCTTCCGACTGGTCACCGACAAGTGTGGTAGTGTAGTGCATATGAATGAATGAGTGTGAGTAAGGAGTGAGGGTTAGTAAGGACAAGGAAGAAGAAGGAAAGATCCCACGCGGTCTGTGGCCTGTTTGTTGCGAGGACTTCTCCGGCATTATCCTAGTACTTGATCAGAGAAACCACGAAAAACTACTGATCAAAGCAGCTACGCACTAGAATTCTCCTCCAGAAAGCGGACTGAGCTCTCTGGAGTGGCTCGCGCACGAAGTTAGTGTCGAAAATTCTGCCATCGCCGTGACTCGGAGGCACTGTAACGACATCAGTTAATGCCCTGAGACACACTTGCCGGCACCTAGGTCATCGGGAGTGGGGTGGCGAGAACAGCGACAATAGCTAGAGCAGCCAGGTAGGCGAGGGCTGTGATGGCGGTGAGAGCGGCAGCGACAACACAGAGGACGGTGACGGCGGCGAAGTTGGCAAAGGCACCTACTAGGTGGGTGGCGAGAGCAGTGAGGACAGCTAGGGCCAGAGGCGTATCTAGGTATTCAGGCGCCCATGGCAAGCTTAGAGTTTGCGCCCCTGTCAGGATACCTCAAAATAAGGTTGTTGCTATTTGTTTTAGCGGATATATTCTAAATAGAGCCCCTTGTGAGTCGCGCCCATGGCACGTGCCATGTCTGCCATACCATAGATACGCCTCTGGCTAGGGCAGCGGGTTGGGCGAGGGCCGTGAGATCGGCGACGGCTGAGAACGGCATGCGTGCCGCCAACCAGCCGCTCCGCCCTTCGCACCGTCCTCGTTCGCGGCGGCAGCGGCTGCGCGGCGGTCGCAACAAGGTTTTACAGCGCGCGTCGTCCGGTAGCATTCTTCCAGCAATTGCCGGCGCGCGCGCTGCGGTCGCCAAGCCGCGCCGCGCTGCGGGACGTGAAGGTCCGCCGGCCAGCGCTGAAAGCGGTCGTAAAAGAAGGCGGGCCGCGCGTCGCGTCGCGCCGCGATGCGATGCGAGCCGTGGGCGCTCCGATTTCGCGCACAAGACCGTCGCGCCGCGCCGCGCTGTGTCGCGGCGGGGCGCGAGATCGCGGCGTCGGAATGGAAGCGGACGGACAATGGATCCAAATGGCGCGCAGAGCGCGCGGAACTGGGTTTTTCAGAGAATCGCCCCGACCGCAGCCCGCGGTCTGTTTTCTTCTCACCCACGCTTCCCAGCTCATCTCTGTTCACTTGTATCTGAGGGGGCATAGCCCGACGAAAATCGCCCAACTGCATCTCGCGTCAGTTTTCTTCTCACCCACGCTTCCCAGCTCATCTCTGTTCACTTGTATCTGAGGGGGCATAGCCCGACGGAAATCGACCAACTGCATCTCGCGTCAGTTTTCTTCTCACCCACGCTTCCCAGCTCATCTCTGTTCACTTGTATCTGAGGGGGCATAGCCCGACGGAAATCGCCCAACTGCATCTCGCGTCAGTTTTCCCTCACCCACGCTTCCTAGTCAATCCCCTTTCACTTTTCGGTATCTGAGAAGGCAGGGCTCGATGGAAATCACCCAACTTTATCCCGTAGTCAGTTTTCCCCTCTCATCCGTTCACCAGTTCATCCCCTTTCACTTTTCGTAACTTGCGAAAGCATAGACCAGCGTTGTTATAGTCGATGCCACGAGCGGGAGTCCGTGGGACGAATGCCACGACGAAACCGCCCCTACACGTAGTTCATCACCCCGCCACAAGAGACAATGCCATCCCTATTGTAAAACGGCGGGGTTATTAATAGTTCCTCTCCCGACGCTAGTTGCGCAGATAAGCTCGTGGTAAGCTACGGTGCCACCACGCGTGCCACTGCCACTAGTAACAGACCTTGACACCACTGCCCTAAATACATCCCCCGTTAGTTTTCCCTCACCCACGATTCCTAGCCAATCCCCATTCACTTTTCGGCAACTGAGATGGCTCGATGAGTAGTCGATAGGCTCGAACAAGTAGATGGCTCGATGAAAATCACCCAACTGCATCCCGCAGTCAGTTTTCCCCTCTCGCCCGATTACAGTTTCACTTTCGTTACTTGCGAAAGCATAGTATAGCGTTGTTGCGCGCTGAAACGGTGACTACACGCGGCAGATTGCAGGCTGTTAAACAAAGGGTGCAGAAGATGACGCATTGGGAATTTCTGCCTAGCGCGGATACGGCGTGGTACGGCGGAGGCAATGGGGGCGGCGGGTAGCGCCGAAGGGCCTATATAACGGCACGAGAGCAATGCCTCCGTCTTCTTGTTTCTCGGCAGCGTCGGCGTGGGGTTGTGCGTACGTTTGTGCGAGTGGCGCACGTGGGCAAGGGGCCAGCAATTCATTGTCGTGACGAGCGAGACATGCATTAGGTCTCAGATGTAGAGCGGTATGGTAGCCGTTCGATTAAATCCCTCCTAGTAGTAGGATCTATTTAGTTAGTAAACTCACTGTTCATACAACCCACTCTCCTCTGTGTTTTGATTACACCCGTATGACGCCACAATAGATCGGCGGGAATCGCTCATTTGCATCCCGTGGTCAGTTTTCCCTCACTTCAGCTTCCGAGCTAATCTATTTCACTTTTAGTCAGCTGATAATGCTTAGACCGACTGCATCCCGTTTCGTTGATCCGGTGTTTCGGAAGGAATAGATATTTTCAATTAGTTTCTTTATATATCGCAAATAGATGTTCTCGTACAAGTCAAGAGATAATCTCGAACACAAGTAAACATGGCAGAATCTTCAGACTTGTGCATGTTAAAAAAGCGGGATAAGAAGATGCTTGTGAAAGATGGTTTCAAGTTTTGTTTCCACAAACTTTTATGTGTGTTTTTCAATGTCGGTGGTGTACTAAAAGGACACGCAAATGTTTCTTAAAACACTGACAGAAGAGGATGAAATGCAATCGATCACTACAATTCTACTCAGACCAACAGAAACGTAGAAATCAATCCTTACACTAAAGAGGAAAACAACGCCATGGAATCGCTGTGCCATTCTGGGGAGGTAGGTACATGGCATAGGAAAAGGTGACCACGGGAGGCAGTTGGTTGACGCCCGTTCCTCAGCCACTCATTTCTGGAATAAATGTCACTGACTTTTCTCGTTTTTACACTGCATTCTTTAAAAAAAATCCTGATAAGGTTGTAATTTTATACTACTTAAAGAAAACGTTAAAGCTACACTGATATTAATTCGTCAGCTCTCTGATATCGTCGTGTCAAAAAATTAACAATATTTCTCATCAAATACAAATTGAGCAAAAATAATGATGTACTAATATTTTAAGAAATAATATTTAGTTTTATATCCCTCACCAAATTTTCCCCGACTTCTAATAATTCTTCAACATATTACCTGATTTTCCCTGACTTTTCCAGAGCAATGAAAGTACCTGATTTTTTTACGGTTTTTCATGTTTTCCACAAAATGGCCACCCTATTTTTTGTAATGCCTTAAGGTTTGGGCAAGGGGACCGTGCTCCCACTGAAAATTACCAGAGGGGCCCGAAGTCCCACAAAATAAAACGTTTTATTTTCATGAATAATGATCAATTCCTGATTTCTCTTTGGGGCTCCCAATTTGGGGAATTGATACATGATATTTGTGGAAGATATTCGAACTATTTGACAAACAGTAAATGGTTCATTTTAAGTGTATATAAAATTATTTCACTCTCCCTATATAATATTTTAATTATTTCGTAGTAAAATGAGTAATTTGTAACTTAAATTCTTAGTAGAAAAGGGGCCCAGTGAAGAAAGCCCAGAAAAGGAGCTGTCCAACCCTCTTGTTTTCGGTTGCGCGTGGCAATGGATAGTGCCATAACCCTTTTTTTATGTTGGCAGCTCAGAACACAGGGATTGATCAGGTTTTTGTTCAGTTTAACTTGCCCCCATAGCAAATGCTCAAGCGGAGCTTTGATTTTCTAATGGTCACAAATGTAGCTTAACAATACGCACGTTTTGTTAAGGTCTCTTTGCTAGTGTGGGACGAGATGGGTAAGTTTAGTAGTTGTTTTGTCAGCAATACTATCAAATCAAATTTGTAGTTGGTTTGGCGGTGGAAATAAGTTGTCTATTATTGTGGAGCAAAAAAAAGTTGCTAATTACGCTTGGTAGTACCATTATTCATAATTCAACTATGTAAAGATCGAGTAGGGATTAAGAAGCTCAAAGAAAGTGTGCATATTGTACTTCTCCCCCGTTCAGTTTTAACTCTTTTTTGTGGAAAAATAAAAAAAAGAAAGATACTTGTTTCTCTCCAGGAATTATGAATCTAGGAATATGATTTAGATGATTACCTGAAATATTCATATACTGGTTTTACTTTGTTTACGACAACACAATCACATACGCGCGCTCTTGTTTAAGTTTTCACGAACATAACGTGGCATTCCAAATTTAATTCCACCATTGCACTTTTTTTTCGTCGTCGTCGTTGTCATCATCATCATCTCCTGTGTGGGCAAAAAACGACTCATCCAGGAAAACGAAAGAGAAAAGAAAAGCAAGAAGAAGATAAATGGAGCCGACTGTGAGAAAATAAGGACGAATGAATACGAGACGAATTAGAAAGAAGGAGAAAACGAGAAGAAAGAAAAATAAGAAAGAAAAAGAATAGGGAGAAATAGATATGAAAAAGGAAAAGAGGTAGAGGTGAAGGAGGAGAAGAAAGGAGAAGAAGAGAATGAGGAGAAACTAATATAAGTACTATGAGATCTTATAAGATAAGTAATGTAAAATATAATGTGCAAAGGATTTTTTTAGAAATGGAGAAGACAAATAATCAAATAGGAAAATATGCTTACACATATGCGAGTTCTGGTCCATTTCAGCAATTGGCTACACCTCTGCATTTGTTTGATTACAAAGACAACGCAGTCTTGAATATGGCCCGACGTCCTCGGCCTTTGATCCTTTTCCAATTGCAATGTCAGCGGTAAATTTAAGGTCTTTGGTTGGATATGGGTCAATAAGCATCATCACTCACTCGCGTTATATGACTCACAAGACAACGAGGATGTAGTAGAAAGTTCATAAATATTTTGCTCGGACAAGCAAGCTGTTTATCATTATCCATTTATTTATTTATATGTGCCCATTGCATTATAATTAAGCTATTTGTAAAATTATTTGATAATTGTATTTTTTTTGTAATTATAAAATATGTTCGGCTCATACGACTCGTGATTCCTAGAAAAGCCCATCAGCTCGGAACATTAGCCTGAGCGCATATACAGGAAACGCCAATCAGTTAATCTTCTGAACTATTTTGCGACTTCGCAAGTTTAATTCACAAATATATCCAATAAATCTTATAATTAAAAATACCTTAATAAAACACAGTTTTTTCAATCTGTTATTTGTAATGTACTGAAACTCAATTTAAGAGCTCATATCTACTCGCACTCTGATTGGTTCTGCGCCCCCTGCACGGCGCAAAACGTCTCTCCCCACCGCCGATCATTATGTGAGCGAAGCTCAGTCGAGCAGGAGAATTTGTCGCGTACACATGCAGTGACACTCGGCTCCTTGCCTTTTTGCTACATTGTAATCTTGAATGTATAAATGCAAGTTTTCTATCTTGTGAAGTGTTAACCCGTGCAGTGTCTAATGTGTGGAACAGCCACTCACTGACACTCAATTGTTCATCATGAACGTTTTCAACAACGTCACGCTTTCCACTAGCGATGGCAAGTATTACTTATTGCTCGTTGCCTTTACATCACATATTCGCACAATAGTCAATCATGAGCGTAAAACTAACTGTGAATTCAATACTAATTTGTTACGCTGTGTGATATGATCCAACAATCCCAGTACAGCCAGCTCCTTCATCTTGCGCAATATGACACAAATCACGTGTTGCATTGTCTACGAAGGATGGATGGAAATAGACGTAAGATGAAAACCGGTTGCAAAAGTTTGTATTTTCGGTCAGAATCATATTACACACCATTTTATGCATTTCCCTAGGGTAACTCCTTTCCTGTGTAATCTGGCGAGATTCCTCAGGACTACGGGCAGCGAGTAGTTTTTGTCAAACATCTGTAAGTGGAATGGACGGAATATGTAGAATAGAATACTTTGTAAGTAGATTAAGAAGACGTAATACTTGAGTAGTCATTTACTAACGAGGGAAGTGACTCAAAATAAGCCATGCCTGTTTACATGTAAAATGCCTCGGGAATTGTGCGTTTGCTAGATTCAAGGATAGTTTATGTTAATCGCAGAGGTCAAACGCCGGAGTCACGTCGTCAACTTGGATTTATTGGTGTTTCCAGTAGAGTTAACTACTAACATCTTGAGTACCGTGACTGTCGTGCATATTTTGATCGCTGGAAGGGACGGTTATCATCCCCTGCTGGCTGGCATGATCCGGCGACGACCTACACGCCGGATTTTGAATGTTTTCCCCTAGCAGATATTCTCACCAGTGAGACAACGCCCCATCCGAGACAAGCTCTAATGTCCCGACTGTACTCCTGACATGTGTGGTAGAGTAGTGCATGCAAGTAAAACTGTATGTAAGGAAGGAGCGAGAATAGGGCAAGGAAGAAGGGAAAATCATACGCGGTCCATGACTCGTTTGCTAGGGTAATACTCCGGCATTTGCCTAGTGTTGAACGGAGAATCACGAAAACTACCGATCCAAGCAGCCAGCTCCATCAGACAGTGGTTGCATTCGACATAGCTATCTAGCTAGTGTCGAAAATCCTGTCCCCATTGGGATTCGACCCTAAGCCACTTCAGCCGATTTAAACTTTAAATACGCGCGAAGCAAGTCAAATTGACCATATCAAATTAGAGTTTGCTTTCTTTTACTAACTTAACCCAAGTATGTCAACATTGTGAATCACCACCCTTTTTTCAGTGCATTTCGCACGCGTTCAATTTAACCATATGTTATATACTTCGAGTTTTCTATAGTGGTCGATGACATTAAGTCATTGTTACTACTCCTGCCTTATAAAATGAATCTTTTGAACAGTGGTAAGCACTTTTCTGAGGCCACGAGCCCCGTTGAGAAGGAGTACATGAATTAATGAAAAATATTTTGTTTTATAAGACATGAGGTGTATCAATGACTTAATGTCATCGGCCACTATAGAAAAATCGATTGATTGATTCGTTCGTGTTTCCGGGCGCGTCAACTTCTTAGGCCATTAGTACTGTAAGAGTATTTTTTCTCGGGAGATGGCGGTGATCTATTCCCCGCTGGATGGAGAGATCTGGCGCCGACCTATCGTCGACTAGCGGGATTTTCCCCTCACCAAGATATCACCCACCAGCGGGACACCGTCCCCAGCCGGGACAAGCTGTAAGCTCCCGACCGGTCTCCCGGCATGTGTGGTAGTAGTGGTGCATGTCAGTGTAAGTGTGTGTGTGTGTAAGGGGAGGATAGGACAAGGAAGAGGAAGGAATGATCGCGCGCGGTCCATGGCCCGTTTGTTAGGATACTGTTCCGGAATTCACCTGAGAAACCACGGAAAACTACCGATCAGGGCAGCCGTGCGCTAGAATTCTCCTCCAGACAGCGACTGAATTTGACCTAGCTGACAAGCCAGTGCCGAAAATCCTGCCACCGCGGCGCGCCGTCGGGACTCAAGAAAAATGGAAGTGTATCTCCGTGTCCCGGCCCACTGGGATGACGCGCCGGCCCGGCCGGCGCGGCGCGGCGTCGCGGCCCGGGACGCCATCGGCGAGCGAGACGCGGCGTCTGGTTTTTGCGCGACGGTCGCTTCCCCGGAGAGGGAGGGGGGAGGGGGGACCCTTGGACCTCGCGTGCGACGTCTCACGAGCGACAATATAATAATACAGATCGACGATTCGTCAGCCTGGTATTACGCAACGGCGGGCGAAGCGGTGGACTGGGGCGCCCCAGTCCTTTCGGTAACACGAAGTCAACGTGTTAGACTTCACAACCTAATTTTGTTGTTCTGCTGGAATGTTATGCAAATTATTATTTGATGTGTGTAGTTTGTGGCAAAGAACACTTTCACTTAGAGAGAAATGAAGGAGTTTGTCTCATTAATTTCAGTAATTCAGTTCGCATACAAATATCTGAAAGTTCAGCCTTAAATTAGTATAGTGATGTCTTCAAAACTATTAAAATAAACGGAATATTTGGAAATAAAATAGTATGTTTTGAATGTAATAATGGGTATAAATAAATGAGTAAGAAGTTTATTGTGACTCAAGCGAAGAACGAATCTCAGTGTTTTAAACTTTATTCCAGTGTATTAATACCAATTACTTTGTATCAGCTTAATATTTGATATAGTCCCAGTATGATGCTTCAGGATATTAATCTGATTTCTAGAAACTGGGAAAGGCAGACAAGTTTACAATTTGCGAATAGTCTGGTGACTTTCTACCTGGAAGAACGTTTGGGGACTTCAATTCTAATAAATAAAGAAAAGAAACAGTTAATAAAACGATTATCACTAATTACGTCTCAATGCTTAGTTTACAAATTGGCTGTGATTGGTCGAAAACTTGAAATGAAGCTGTATTGATAACTAACAGCATTGTATAATGAGTTACAACCATCGAATAATACAGTACGACTATTTTATTAGCGTGCCGCGATTGTGGAAAATTCTGCTCGACCGAAGGGCCCTCACTCACCGGGGAACAAGGGTGCGCTCCACTCCCCTGCGGGCGGAACGGTTTCAAGGTGTCGCCCTGCTAAAGGGAATCTTCTCCAGACTTCTTGAACAGTCGGTTTGTTATGGCTTGCTCGATGTACTCTCAAACGGAATGGATTGTGTATGGCTGATATTACACTGTAAAGATACTTGACAAATATATCTGATGAACTTTGAGAAAGTTATTTGAACTTTGAATAAAAATTTGACGAACGTATTACATTTCGTCCAATACTTTATGTAGTTCTACTCGCGTTTCAAGATTGATGACGCACAAATAGTTGTGTTTGTGCAACTTTATGCTTAAAAATACATGTTTAATATTCAAGAAGTAAAAGGTAAAGAGGAAACGTTTGAGGATGAGGCCATACAACGACGATGTGATCTTCATGCATTGTGGGACCATGGGTCGAACATTGTGAAGTATTAATTAAAGAACTTCGAAATGAAATTATTTCACGATGGCCGAGGAGCAATCAATTTTCTTCGTCGTTCTTCTTTGTTCTTTCGAAATTGTGTCCTCTGGTTTTGAAGTTTAATAAAATTAACATTATGAATCGGGCGTTTTCCAAACCCCACATTTTCCACTCCTCGGGAAAATGTATCATACGCATCAATTTTTTTGTAGTCCGCTTGGACAGGACTTAAAAAATAAACATTCTAATTGCTCACCTCTATAAAACTCTAATTGCTAACAGTTCGCATTGCTCATACTAGAGCGCTATCCCCTGCTAACTGCTCATACTCTGCAATTAAAACTTTGGTTAAAGCAATACCCCTGCATCTATCGGTCGCAATGTTATCAAATGTATGATAACACTTGGGCGTTTCAGACTACATTTTACCAAAGAAATTTTATAAAAGAAATCTTTGACAAAGATCTTTTACAGTATAATACAGGCCTATGGCACTTACGTTAACTGTGTCAAACCTCTGAGTTCTCTTAAGGGTTTTCACACCGTTTATGAAGGCAAAATTATCACAGGTGGTGTGTGGCCTGCACGCTCTCGTGATCTGACTCCCTGCAAATATTTCCAAGATTTCTGAAACTTCGCATCCCCATATGGAAGAAGAATTAGGACACAATGTATAGAAACAGATCTCTGCAATACCAAAGACATCCTTTATCAAGTGAATCAGAACTTATTACATGTTACGAATGTATGAAAGCCGCGGTGAGCAGATCCAGCGTCTTTAATCACGAGAGTTCAATTTAAACTTTCCGGTAGGGAAAAGCCACCTTCCCTCTTCGGCGATCCTTCCCACTCTCAATTTTCCTCTCATCCGTGGCCTCGTTGGCAGAGGCCAAATCCCTGCGCGATCGACACATTTATAAAATAGTCTCACTGTGGAATTATTCAAAAGGAATAGAAAAAGTATACAGGCGTGATATATATACAATTTTCGTACCTAAGAAAAAGGGGAAACATTGTTAAAAATCATACGAATTATACACAATATTTTTGAATAAATTAATCTACATGAATTGAGAGGTGACGAATGATTTGTTGAGGTGGACAGGGATGCAAAATAATTTTGGCCCACAGCTTTCATAGGGCATGTCGTGGCCCTGCCTTAGCACCCTTCGTTTCTGAATTTCCCCAAGCAAAGACCGCCGCCATCGCCGCTGGCACCAACACCTCCACCGCCATCGCCCACCGCCGCCGTCGCCGCCGTCGCTACCACCACTGGCAGTCCCACCGCCACCGTCACTGCCGGTACCCCTACAGCCACCTTCGCCAACGCCGCCGTCTCCGACGCTTACGCAAGCTCTCCCGTTTGGGCTGAAGGCGAGGGGGCTCGTAAATGATCGATGGACAATCGGTAATTGTGAGCGCGATTGTGTGGCAAGCAGCTAGGGTGGGGCGGGGCGGGGCGGAGCGCGCGATCGGCCGCCCAAAAGACGCCGCCGGGCGTGGTGTGGCGGGGCGGGGTGAGGGGCAGGCGGGCGACTGCGGTATGCACGCGCAGTGCACCGATGCACACATCCGGTGGTTCTCTAACACCTCCGTAGACACAACTACGATCGAGGCAGTTCTCTAAGAAACCATACGTTAAATTTATTAATATTATTTATTTAGAATTGTTTATTTATTATAGTTGTTTATGCACCAAGAGCGTTATAATGATGGGTTCTAATTATGGGATATGGGATGGGATATAAGAGGGTTCTAACGATCGAGCGGCGACAAAATGCCCGAGGGCCTTTGGCCCGAGAAACTTAAAATCCCTTAATGAATAAACGAAATTTTATTGACTCAGAATTACTTATTTGCTAATTAACTAGATGTTAACTTGACTCGGTTTGTCTCTTCGTATTTCCCTCTATTAGAGAACATGTAGCATCATTCAACTGTTTTCATATTTCTCTCGTAAACCCGATCTTTTTTTTATCCAGGCAAGTTATGCAGTGTATATCGAGGCCAGTATCGACGACAATAACAAGCTATAACGTTCCAGTAAAAAATAACTGTTTTGGTAGAAAATGGTGCGGAGTTTACGATGTTTGCATCATAGAAATATATGAGATGTTTTTTCCATCGTAGGATGGAAAAACAATGCCTCAAATGTATTTATACGATGGAAACTACGATGAAAAAACAACGTCTCAAATGTATTTCTTCAATAAATGTTTTAATTTATGTTTGAAGGCCCTTAAACTGCTCAAATAAATGAGACCAATAAAACGAAAAACCATAGATGAGAATACGAATTATGGATGATCTTGGCTGTCGGGGTTGACGCCGCGTCGAAGGCTGTGTTGCCGACGTTTCGACTATATTATCGTGGTCTTCCTCAGGGCTGGATCCAGCCCTGACCACACACATGACTCCGGCCGCGGAAGCTTACGACTTCATTTAATACGAATTATGACGGAATGAGAGTCGAAAGAATAAGAAACCTCCGAGAAAACCTGCCTAGAGCTCGCTTTCTCCCCCACATTACCACGTCCATTGGTCGGTAGTCGAAGCCTTGTCCCAGCTGTCGGAGAACGTATGAACTGATCACCCCCTAAGTTCGCGCCCTGACATTATCGAATTGCGGCACCAGCGAAGAAGCTGAACCGGATGACTTTCCAGTCTTCTTACGATCAATTCGTGGATGCCAGAGAGGTACCTAACAGCAATCTATATCCCGCTCGTAATCCTTCGCAACTCCTCTTCCCTATTAGCATTCTTCGAAGTTAACGATCGGCTGATCTCCTATTTCCTTAGGCCCAACCACAATGGACTCGAAAGATTTCTGCCGCACTGCGAGTTTGCCTTTACCACAGCATTTGCCCCAGCCGCTGCACTATCGAAGTAAGGGAGAGAGAAATGCAACTATGATCTGAAGAAAATGAAAAATAAATTTCTGGCCAATATAACATATTAAAATATTAATATGTTATATTATAGGAAGAGGCAGAAGAAGGCAGATGAAGGCAAAAGAAGGCATATGAAGAGGCAGAAGAAACAATATATCCTGCTTAGGAGATAAATGTTTAAGAAATATGTAATTAAAGATCAGAACCAAAATTTCTGTACAACAATTATAGACGGTAGACGACACCGCACTGAAGCGTAAATCTAGTCACTTTTCAACACTTTCATGAGAAGTAACAATAGTATTAAGCTGTCAATAGATAACTAGGGTATGTAACAGCTATTGATGGCAATGGCGGCAATCGATCTGCGCTAGGACTTTCGATTAGGGGAGTGGTCCAATTAAAATAAACACGTCAAACAAAATTCCCCCTACTATTATATGTCTTGTAACACTATCTTATTTGAACTAGTGGACCCAGCAATGCTTCTCCATTGCAGTGTACTACACATCACACACTACTAGTCACATGGTTGTTAATCACGTTTTACCCTACGATGTGCAAAATTTCTAATAGATGAAAGACTTTCGAGCGAGTTTGGGTTTGTTCTAGGTCCTGGTTTGGACATGGTTGTCAAATATCCTATTGTTAAAACCTCCCTCAAATTTTGGCACGCGTTCGCTATGTCACTATCTTGAAGAAATTTGATTGCTTGCCCATGATTCACGCAATAATTTCGGCCGATATTTCACGAATTCGTGTGTACAGTGAAGATGCACTTAATCCTTGACTGTGCGGCGGGTTGCGTAGAGTGCACAGGATGCTTGAGTCGAGATAAACGAATAAATCGTCATAACAACGCTCCTACCTATTCGATTTATTTCAAATCACTCTTTAAACACTCTCATTACTTACTAAGAACAAAATGTGAAAATTTTAGCGAAATAAGGTCGAGTAGCTTTTGCGTCTATGCGCGACACACATACGCGCACTCTCTTTTATTTACACATAGATTCACGTCTATTTGTGGTGCCCACGCCGTGCAAACAGGGACCACTGCTTACTTGCCATTACTTATAAGAAGCAAATGTGAAAATTTTAGCGAAATAGGTCGAGTAGCGTTTACGTCCATGTGCGACACACATACGCGCATTCTCTTTTGTGTATAGATAGACTCACGCTTATTTGTGGCGCCCACGCCGTGCAAACAGAGGACCACTGCTTACTTGCCATTACTTATAAGAACAAAATGTGAAAATTTTAGCGAAATAGGTCGAGTAGCTTTTACGTCCATGTGCGACACACATACGCGCATTCTCTTTTGTTTAGCAGATAGATTCACGTCTATTTGTGGCGCCCACGCCGTGCAAACAGGGGACCACTACTTACTTGCCATTACTTATAAGAAGAAAATGTGAAAATTTTAGCGAAATAGGTCGAGTAGCTTTCACGTCCATGTGCGACACACATACGCGCATTCTCTTTTGTGTATAGATAGATTCGACGTCTATTTGTGTCGCCCACGCCGTGCAAACGGGGCCCACTGTGCGCCGGGCGGCGGCGTGCGCGGGCCGCGAATAGGGTCGGCGCGCGGTGAATGGGCGTGCCTGTGGGCGGTGCGCTCCGCCCCGCGGCCCCGCCCACCCGCCGCAGCCCACGCCTCGATGACGCGGGCGCCGGCGCCGGCGCCCGACCGCATGCCTCCGGCTCCGCGCTTTCCCGCCTCCGCCCCGCCACACCCATACACCCTGCCTCCTCCCGCCACGCCCCACTACTCCCACTCCGCTCCGCCCCGTTCACCGGGAGCGGTGGCCTCAGGACATTAACGGATGGCACTGCTGTGCCGCCAACCGGGAGGTCCTAGATTCTAATCCCGGTCCTAGAGTCTAGGATCTTCAGTAATAGCTACATCGCTAGGTCAAATTCAGTAGGCTCTCTAGAGGAGAATATGTAGTGGCCGGCTGCTCTGATCGGTAATCTTCCATGGTTTCACCGATCAATACCAGGATAATGCCGAAGCAGTACCCTAATAAACGGCCACCACCGCGCAGGATCTTTCATTCCTCTTCCTTGTGCTATCCTCTCTACCTACTCACACACACTGGCACTCTTACATGCACTACACTACCATACATACCGGGAGACCCGTCGGGAGCTTAAAGCTTATCCCACTGTTCGACAGGTGGTGGGGCATACCTGGGAGGAAACCCAGCTAGCCGACAGGATAGGTCGGCGTCGGATCTCATCCAGTGGAAGATCTCCACCAGTGGAAGATCACAGTTATCTCCCAACAAAAACACGCGCTACACTTACGGGACTAATGACTTAACACCAATCAATACATCAAACCCGCCCCGTTCAGCCGCCTCTGGCGCAGGCGCCACAGGCCGCGCCATGCTTCGTGTAATCCTCCGCGTCATGCACAGTTGACTCCGCTTCGTTCCGTCCCTGACTTGCCTCCCCGTCTTGCCGCGTGCTGCCGCGCCCACTACATCCCGTTCCGCTCAGCCATGCGGCCTTCCCGTCGCGCCGCGCCCCGCGATGCTGTACGTCCGGCGCCGGCGCCACTGCTCACGCTGTCCCTGCCGCTCCGTGAAGTACGAGGGGCATTCAATAATTAAAGAGACAAATTGGTCTGAAGAAATAAACGTTTATTTTTACATAACAGGACTTTTCCTGTTTTTTAATATATTCGTTATCAACATTTATGCACTTGTTCCAACGGGTTCCAACGGTTGCAAAGAACTCTTTATCTTGCTGCTTGGACCAATTTCCCACAAACTTTTTGACATCCTCGATATCTTAGAACTTTTCCCCACGTAATGCATCCTTTAGTGGACTAAACAAATGGAAAACAGATGGTGCTAAATCGGTGCTGTAAGGAGGATGAGGCAATACTTCCATTTTGTCGATGGTTCCAGGGCTTTGTTGAGCAGTGTGAGAACGTGCGTGGTTTTGCTGGAGAATCGCACCTCTCCTCTGAGATCCATGAAGTTTCTCTCTCATGATTGGCTTTACCTTGTTCAAAAGCATATTTAAGTTGTATTGGCTGTTTATTATACGCTTTGCTTCGTCATAATCACAAAAAGCGCACCTACAGCGTACCGAAACACAGTCAAAAGTATTTTTCCTGCTGATGCGGCCAGAACGATGTTTGTCAGTCACAGAGTTTCGGTCACTTTTGAACTGTTTACATGGAAAAAATGGTTTTTACTACATTCACCATACACTTTAGTCATTCTAGAGTATGTATGAGCTGTTTTTTCACATTCAACAAGTTCAAAACGAATCGCGGAACGTTGTTAAACCAATGTGAAATTTTCAACTGGACTCGCCATCGTTCAACTTAATTTTGAGGGTAATGAACACAACAATGCTGATCTTCCAGATGGTCAGCGCTCATCTCAGTGATGCCAACTTAAAGTCCTAAAATTACCCAACTTGCCCTACCCACTGTTTTTTCTCCAGATCAATTTGTCTCTTTAATTATTGAATGACCTACGTATTATCCCCCCTCGCCTATATACACTCCGCTCCACCCTTCATCCAGGCTTCGCCTCAAGATGGCTCCGCACATTCGGCGTTCGCAGAGCAGCGAGCTACCGCTCACCAAAATCCGAACAGCTCATGTGTTCCGCAACTGTTCGCTTCCTTTGATGTCTCCAAAAGACCGACATGCGGTGGGTAGGGCGAGCGCCGAATGTTCACCACTTAGCAAATAGCAAGCCACCCATCCAGACCACTCGGGAAAGAGCGATCGGTTGCTCGCTGTTCGCCGAATAATACATGGAGCAGCGGGACGTGTGGAGCCACCTTCACACTGCCACTTCCCCGCGCCGTACACTCCAGTCCAGCTCAGCCCAGCCTAGCCCAGACAAGCCCAGCCAAAGCCCTGCCCAGCCCAGACCAGCCCAGCCCAGCCCAGCCCAGACAGGCCCAGCCCAGTCCAGCCCAGCCCGGCCCGGCCCAGCCCAGACAAGCCCAGCCCAGCCATGCCCAGCCCAGCCCAGACAGGCCCAGCCCAGACAGGCCCACCCCAGTCCAGCCCAACCCAGCCCAGCCCAGCCTAGCTCAGACAAGCCCAGCCCAGCCCGGCCCAGCGCACCTGGTATCTCTTCGCCTCTACCGCCGGCAATGACGCCATCGCTCCTGCCCACGTCCTCCCGCATTCGGCACTATCCCGCCTAAATCCACCCCGTCCTGTCCCTCTTTACATCTCCCACCGGGAGAGGTGGCTCAAGGCATCAACAGACGTCACTGCTGTGGCTCTGACCGGGAGGGATTAGGTTCGAGTCCCAACGGTGGCAGGATTTTCGACACTAACTACATAGCTAGGTCGAATTGAGACGTTGTTTTGAGGAGAATTCTAGCGGCCGAATGTGAACATACCGTACTTTGTTGTGATTTATCCGATCAACACCAGGCAAATGCCGGAGCACACCCTATCAAACCGGCCACGGACCGCGCGCGATCTTTCCTTGCAATTCCTTGTCCTCTCTTACCCCTTACTTACACCAACTTACAGTTACACTTACATGGAGTAAGCTAACATGCCGGGAGACCGGAAGCTTAGAGTTTATCCCGGTTGGGTGGCGCCCGCTGGTGGGAGATATCTGGTGAGGAAAATCCCGCAAGCCGACGATAGGTCGGAGTCCGGATCCATCATCCAGCAGGAGAAGACCCCTGTCACATCCAGACAAGTACTACACTTACGGGAATAATGACGTTAGTAGTTGCCGCGCCCGGAATCACTAGTCAATCAATTAAAAATCCACACATCCCAGCCTTTCCACCCACACTGCCGTGCCACCACCGTCTTAGACTTCCAGGCTGTACTTTCCCGTCTTCTCGCCGTCCTGTTCCACACCTCTTTCGCCTCCCGGCCCCGAGAGCCGCCGCCTCGTTCTGCCAGCTTCATTGTATGGCCTTTAGCGCCGGTGTCCCTGCCGCTCACATCCGAACCACACATCTGTGTACTGTCCACTCACTCCATGCACAATGAACTGCCCCGCTCATTCCCTCGCAGCCCTGCTCTGCTGTGTTGTGTCGTGTCTTGTCGCGCTCTGTCGTATCTTAACAACTAGATCGAATTCAGCCGCTGTCTAACGGATTTTAGGCGGCCGGCTGCTTAGGTCGTTAGATTAACAAGGTTTATCCTATCATTACCAGACAACTGCTGGATCTTAACAAACAAGACGCACGTTGCACGCGATCTTTCCTTTCTCTTCCTTGTCCTATCTTCTTCCCTTTCACATTTACATGCACTATACTACCATACCGGCTGGGTCATCCTGATGGAAGCGTAGAGCTTGCACCGGATGAGCACCGGATGGAGCAATGCCACTCTGGGAAGATACTTGGACTAAGAAATACCCCGGAATTCGGGTGTAGGATCGGCGCCGAATCTCACCATCAAGCAAGGGAGAATCAGTGCCCCCTCCTGAATTCATTAGTCGCACGGGACTAATGATCACAGCAGCTGATGGGCCCCTATCACATCAATGAATCAACCAATCTCACCTGGCTCGCCACCATCCCATCCCACGCCCCTCTCTCTGCCGCCGCGCCACCACGCCTCTCTTTACTTCCGTTGGGGTCGGCTCGGCTCGGCTTGGTCCCGCCACGCCTCACCCCGTCCCGGCTCGTCCCTCCCCGCTCTGCCTCGCTTCGCTACCCCGTCTCTCTCGGCCTCCGCAGGGCCCCACCCCGCCCCGCCCCTCAGCGCCACCGCAGGCCCCCACCCCGCTCCGCCCCGCCCCTCAGCTCCATCACAGGGACCCACCCCGCCCCGCCCCGCCCCTCAGCTCCACCACAGGGACCCACCCCGCTCCGCCCCTCAGCTCCACCACAGGGACCCACCCCGCCCCGCCCCGCCCCTCAGCTCCACCACAGGGCCCCACTCCGCCCCGCCCCGCCCCTCAGCTCCTCCACAGGGCCCCACCTCGCCCCGTCCCTCCTCTCGGCGCCTCCACAGGGTCCCGCCACGACCCCCTCCGCTCCACCTCTGGCGCCGCCGCCCGTGGCGCCGCCCGGCGCCGCCCGATCACGCCGCCGGTGACACGACGGGCGCGGCGGATGTGGCAAGCGAGGGGGCGTCCCGCTCGCGCAGAACGGGAATACGCTGTTGCAAGGCGCCGCGCCGCGCCGCGCCGCGCCGGCCCGAGGCCACGTATTAGCGACACGCAGAACGCGATATCCACCGCGATCGAAACAGCATTAACTTGATGGCCTTGTGCTGTAAGAATGTTGCGATTAATTCATTACGACGTATTCAAATGTTTACTTTGCCGCTGTTAGGCCTTAATAGCGTCGACATTGTTCGCTTTCGGGTCAAATCCTTTTCCTGAGAATTAAAAGAAATATATCTAAAATATACTTCACATCATTTTATTTTAACTTTTTTGTGGTACCGAAAAAAAATGATAAATTGAGATCATGTCAGTGATATAAATATTTTCGTATTTGGATACATAATACTGCTGCTTCTTCATCATTTAAATAACGTCAATTCAATTAAAAGAAAATTATCTTGACTAAATACGGGGAGGGGATTTTTTACTCTCCTCACATATCACATTTAAATTACAAGTGGAGGAGAAATCATGTTGTGAAATCTTTTAATACCATTTTCGATAGCAAGATCGCATGTTAGTATTACACCATTGCTAAAAACAAGCGATATGAATTGTTTATATCGCGGTACCCCTACATGAACAGGGTACAGAGACATATTTTTGAAAGAAAGCATATCCATAATTTTCTTCCTAATAACCGTGTCATTTTACACACAGGCAGTTTGCATCTTATGTTTCTTTTTCTCCACTTTGATCTGCAAATAGTGACGACTGTTTTGGCCTCTGCTTACTTCTGTAACTTATCATCCCCAGGCGCATATGGATGCAGAATGGTTAATCTGTTTCATCGTCTCGTCAGACATGTATCGGCGAGAATAATATGGCGCACGAAACAAAGATTTGTATTATTGTGTCGCAGAATCATTAGCGAGTAAGGAAAACTTCAAAATGTCAAAACTATTTTACTTTCTCTTATATGTAGTGTAGAGAAAATTATATAATGTTGCAAAACATCTACGTAGAGATTCTAATGGAAGTATACTTTTTCGGGGGACCCTGACAGAAAAAGCGTTTTTAACGTGTCCGTTTTCTTTCCAAAATCAACACTATCACCTGCTTTTTTTACACTGAATGTTTCGAGATGGAAATGGCTGAACTTATGACTCTCCGAATTTGAAACGGATTTCTCAATTATAGAAGGTGCTTTATATGAAGCCACTACAACATTTAAAACTTTCTCCCAAAACCGCTATATTTTTTTTCCTGACATTTTTTGCTCGAATAGTGCACAGCTAGCATGGTATGATTTTCATTCAATCCTCTGAAATTTCAAGAATCGCAAACGAACATGTTTTGTCGCCTTCCTACATCCATATTTTAAAGACAGATTTTTCTATTAAAGCAATCTCTTCCTCAATTTTAGATCAGTAAATCATTTTATTTACACTTTCTAAATATCGTAGTTTTCACATAATTTTCGGTTGTATCGCAAGAAATTTGCATTTTTGAGGTTACGATCACCGGAATTATTACGAATTCATTTTAACACTCGATACATGAGTTCCGTAGATTAGAGGAAAGGGTAACGCTTCATAAACTTAAGCCCTGGAGTTCAAATGTCATCCCAGGTAAATACTTTTTTCTTGAAACAATTTTCGTACGAAAAGAGTTTATTGCACTAAATTCAAGGCAGAAAAATTATGAGATGTGTTTTTTTAACTTCTTGCGATTCTTTTGGGTAGGAATTTTTCATGTGAGGCTGAAGTGTACGTAGATGGGATAGAAATTACAATACTACTTTTCGTAACTGTTACTAGTAATCCCAGAAAATATATGCAGTTGTACCACCGTGTTTGATAAACGCAAGTGCTGAAGATAAAGATACTGACTTAACTATCAGTTGCCTGAAAGAGTTGGTGGCGGGAATTGTGTCTTTAGTAAACCTGAGTTTTGATTATAAAATCTCCCAATAATCTATCAATGCTCTAGATATATCTTCGTTCATTAGTGACCGATGTACCCGCAGGGTTGAGATCAGTAATGCTCGCATTTGCTCGCACGGGTAAAACTCTCACGTATCCGACTCGTGTGTGGGGCCAGAAGACGAAGGGGGGGGGCATTCATTTTCCACATTGGCCAACCCAGCGATCTCAACCCTGAATCCAAAGCAGCGCCCCTGCGCGCTCATGTTTCCAAACGGCCTTCGCCGCTTCTAACGCGCCCATCAAACCCCACGCGCACGCAGTCGCGCCTTTGTCTCGGGGCCAACTTGGGCAGGCGATAGCGCGCGTTGTTTTCGTCGCGAAGGCCGCCCACGAGATCGCCCCGCTCCACGTAAACGGGAAACTCACTTTCGTGTAAAACACGCGGCTAATTGGGCAAGTCCGCGCTCGAATTGCATGTAATTTCAAGCCGCGGCCGGCGGGAGGGGGGAGGACGGCTGGAGAGAAACGAGAATGTCTTCTTCGTCGGAGAACCTCTTCCACCCACTGGAAACATCTACCGTTACCACGTCGTTTCATTTCTACGGGTGCTCATGGGAGATAAGGCGACGCATTAGAGAGTGGCATTGAGCCAGCCGGCGTCGGACGCAGGAGGGTTATCGTAGTCTCCGGTGGATAAGGAACGCGCGACCAGTTTCCAGGCGGTTGACCAGCCACCGCAAACCAGTCGAAACGGCTCGCGTGGACGAGGCGAACGCGCACAACGCGCGTTTCCCAAAAATATTTGCCGCTTCGGTGCTACTTCGCTCAATATTGATGGGCGTGCAAAGCAGGAGTTTTCCTTTTGCGAGTTAAAGCTCACATTCCGACAGTCGCAGGTTAATGGTACAGAACGATTTCAAGCACTGACGTGATCGGGATCTGCAAACGGGAGGAGTTGCTGATAGTTGATGAACTGCAACTATTTTTATGCAGTAAACAGTATTCTAAGAAACTATTCACTCTCTGTATTACTTCCTTTTCAACATTGTCTCTCCTGCTACAATGCTAGATTCTTCTCTAATCATAATTATCTGGTATAAAAATACATTTCAATTCAATCTTTAAAGTTTGGCATTCATCTTTATGAGTTTGACATCAAATTACGTTTTGTGCATATACGAATTAGAATGTGACACACTAGTTCTTAGTGACGTTCATTTAAATATTGCAACCTGAAAATGCATCCCGTAGCAGCTTGAAAGATGCTCAAAGGATATTAACAGAATATTTCTTTGTTGCCAATTACTTAACGTTCAACATTCACAAATTTTATTTTATATTCGCATCTTTTGCTTTAAATTCGGACCGTTGTACAATATGGTATGGTAATCAAGGCTCTACAAATAAACTTTGATAACAAATAAACTTTGACCGCTTTAACATCTCCACCTACTCACCTATTCCATAATTTCCTCTAATGCCGAACCTCCGTACTCGAACTAAATATCCATTAATAAATCATAATCATAATCATGAGCAGGAAATACAATACTTAATCTTTAAGGATGAACTCATTCCAAATGTTACAATGTAAAACGTATTCACTAACGGTTGGAAATATAAAATGTCGAACGAGAATAAATACATTTTAAAACGTCCTTTATTTGTCAACTAATATTTTGTCGTTTTGCGGTAATGAAGTGAAAACCAAAGAAAATAGAAAACTGCAGGTACAGAAATACTTGGCAACTTTCTCAATGAAACCTCAATAGAAACATTCCCCCTAGCAACTTCGCGAGATCCGTTCAATAAAATGGAATAGGATTGAAACTGCAACAACGTAAGGCAGATAACATTCTAACGTCTCACCTGAGGTGGCAACATCATTATCATCGATGTCACTCGAGAGATCGTTAAGTCGGGTAGCGGCCGATCGTCAAGTTTGTCACGTTGATCGTGCAGCAGTCGACTGCTTCCAGCTTTCTTACATGGAGAAGCCAGTCTGAAGAGGAAACCAGAATATATTTCCTTTCTACATATTTCAATGTCACGGAAAAAAATTAGGATTCGGTGTTTTATCCAAGCTTTTACCGAATTTACTCAACACTGAAATGAAGAAATTAATTAATAAATTCTAGTGCTAAACAGGAAGGCAAGCTCATACGTCTTAGCGTCGCAAAGTTATTTACAAAAATTGCCGCCCCCCCCAAAAAGTTGACGACTAATGTATTCTGACGTTTCTCTAACCTAGTGGGCCCTCGCCAAACCAAAATTGTGACAAAAACGAGCAACGCGATAAGAGAGAACCGGAAGATGGCGATAGAAGTATCGCAGAGAAAGCGGACTACTTCCAATCACGATGGAATTCGATTCAGCGACGGGATGAGAGTTCGTCGGCTAAAAGAAGCAGCGCTGACCCCAGCGTCGATTGTCGGCAGATAATGCTGAAAGGGAGGAACCCGTTCGGGAGACTGCCTGCCGGCGAAGGAGGCCGCGTAACACTTCGCGGAGGGGCGTCTGCGGAGACCCATGGCATTACCGCGTGCTTATACTTCGATTTTTGTAGGAAGAGCTCTCAAGATAACTCAAATCCCATCTTCGCGATGGAATATGTCACGGCATTTCGTATCATTCACAGTCGTTCCGCTAGAATTCGCACGATCGCGACCGTATGAAGCAGTGCTTGCGATCATGCGACTTCTACCGGCAAGACCGAGAAAAGACGCGAAATGCCGTGACATATTCCATCGCGAAGATGGGATTTGAGTTATCTTGAGAGCTCTTCCTACAAAAATCGCAGTATATACTTCGATTTTTCTCTAGTGGCCGATGACATGAGGCCATTGTTACAATTCCTGCCTTATAAAACGCATCTTTGGAATTAATTCGTAAACGTCCTTCTCAACGGGGCTCGCTCCTCAGAAATGCGCTTACCACTGTCAAAAAGATTCATTTTATAAGGCAGGAGGTGTAACAATAACCTAATATCATTGGCCACTATAGAAAAATCGAAGTAGAGCTTGTGCATAGGATCAGTGATTTCCAGCGAGGCTTTGTTGAACTAGACCCGCCACTAGTGGTTGACGCGCCCGGAGAAACGAAATTATCAATCAGCTAGTGGTGCTAGAATTAACTTAGAATACACTAATGTCTGAAACAGTTACGTAAAACTATAATAAATATATTGGACTAATAATATTTACAATATCACTTATAAATATCTATTCGTCAAACTGCTTGAAAGTTGGCACATTATCTTCATTTCTTAATATTCCCTCTAAGATCACTTGGGCAAACAGTTATATTTGGCTTATAACTACTCAGTTACATTACATTCTCTATGCTACTGATGGGAACTTTAGAACACAACCTACTCGAGTACAAAACAAAGTATTTAAGTTCCATACTCGAAAAATTTTATTTGTTTCAACAGATGGATGTAGAAGAACTTGGGATACTTTGAGAATTAACAACTCAACCAACATAGTGCAAGGGGTTCTAGGTTCGAGTCCCTGTGGTGTAAGATTTCTAACCCAGCGAAATAATTGGATACTTCGCTTCCGTCCGTCGTTTCCGTTATTTCCTCCAATCAGTTCCAATTCCTTCATTCAATTTCAAAACAGTATCGTAACATCGAGCAAGGAATGACAAGCAATCCTTTCTTTCCACTCTGCCTCCACTCCCATCTTCTAAACAATCGATGGATTGACATGTGGACCAACCCGCAAGAACCTGAGACTCCGGCAATAAAAAAGTACGCTGCTGTCAGAAGAAAGCCCGACACAGACTGTAGAGTAACGTAGAAAGAGAGATAAGAAAATAGAGAAAGAAAGGGGAAGAGAGGAAGAGGAAATGAAAGAGAGAGAGGGAGACAAATTGAGAAAAACGGTGAGTGAAGGAAAGAGAGAGAGAAAGACCAAGAGAAGGAAATTGGATAACCGTGTGGGAGACAGACGTGTGAAGGGGGAAGGAAGGAAGGAAGAGGGAGATGAAGGAGAGAGGTATAGAAAAGAAGAGAGAGAGAGTGGGAGCGAGAAGGAGGGAGGGAGAGGGGGAAGGGATTGACGAGGGGGAAGGGAGTGAGAGAAGGGAAGGGAGTGAGAGAAGGAGGGAGTGATTGGGATGGGAAGGGAGTGAGAGGGAGGGGGGAGCGAGAGAGAGGGAGGGAGGGAAAGTGGGAGAGAGGGACAGAAGGCGAAGTAAAAAACCCAAGTTATCCTGAACCCCTTGACGTGTTCGACCTCCAAGAAGCGCGTTTCGCCCACCGCGCGCCGCGGCGGAACTGCTGGCGGCGGCCGGCGGCGGAATGCAGTTGGCGCTGTCGCTTTATGCACAGAGATGCGCCGATCGCGCGGGGCTCGTTTGCAGGAATCCTCTCTTCAAAGGAAACGCAGCGCCCGCGCCGTGGCGGGCGGGCGGGCGGGCGGCCTTTGCGGTCTCGGGCGGAATGCCCTTCCGCGTAGACGCGGCAAGAAGCCGCGGACGCGGCGCGGCGGTCGCCCCGGGACGGAAATGGCTCGCGAGCACCCGGCCGCTGCTTTCGCACGGCACTGCTAGCCTCAGCCTCGGAGTGGAAATCGCTTACTACTTGTTATATGTAGAATGCAAGTTCACTTTATTAACAAGACCGGGAGAGGTGGCTCAGTGCGAACAACTGATGTCACTCCAGTGCCTCTGACCGGGAGGTCCTAGGTTCGAGTCCCGACGGTGGCGGGATTTTCGACACAGGCTAGTCAGCTAGGTCGAATTCAGTCGCGTCTGAGGGACAATTCTAGCAGCCGGCTACTCTCATCAATAATTTTCCGTGAATTCTCCGACCAAAACCTGGCGAATGCCGGAACAGTACCTTAATAAACGGGCTACGGACAAGTGCGCGATCGATCTATCCTTCCTGCTCTTTGTCCTCTCCTTTCCCTTACGTACACACACTTACTCGCACTACACTACCACACATGCCCGGAGATCGGTCGGATGCTTAGAGCTTGTCCCGGCTGAGGCCGGTGCCCCGATGATGGGAGATACCTTGTTGCGGAAAACCCTGTTAGCCGACAATAAGCCGGCGCTGGATCTCATCATCTAGCGGAGAAAGATACCGCCACCTCCCGAGGAAAATACATGCACTACACCTACGGGAATAATGACCTTAGCAGTTGATGCGGCCGGAATCACTAATCAATTAAACTCATTAACAAAATTCATTGTAACGGGACCCGGAAATGGTCGGTTAAAAGAAATTGATCACTGTTGTTTCTTTAAATTAACAAAAAATACCAAAACATGATAAGTAAAAATTAAAATAAATGAAAGTATGATGGAATCGTTGAAAAAGCACAGTTTACTACTAATAGTTGACATTGGGGTTGTTTACAGAAGGTTATTAATAGGACATCAGTCCCCTCAGTAACCACATTATTACGACAGGCTCCTGAGCGGACTCGGAAATGGTGGTTAAAAGAAAGTATTGCTAATTGTACTTAATTAAGAAAAAATACAAAAAGCAATATTAAATATTATGTTCAATGAAAGTGAGACGAAATCATACAAATAGATCAAAACTAACTACATTAATGTAATGAAAATAAACAATTAGATTTATATAAAAATGTTTAACAATACCTATATTAATGACTTCCGCGTAAAGAACGTGCTGTCTATGTTAGACTAAAGCATCCCTCAATTTGTTCCGATCAAATAATATGTTTCCTTTCCTTATCAAGCTCATCCTTGCAACTTCCATATTCGACTTAGAAGAAAACCTATAACCAACGCCAAAGAATCAAATCCAGATTCGCAAAAGATAAATTTTAAACCACCCTAAAGAGAAGCGCATGATTTGCCAAACTTACTTTCTGTAACAATTTTCTTCCTGTAATTGTAACCTACTACTTCTATTTTCCCATTTTCAGTCGCATAAAATAATTATTGATTATTGAGGTCTCCAACGGGAGTATCCTCGCTCTACGATTTGTAACTCTTAGTACTGCGCGTAAGTTGCAATTCTACTCATTCTCATAAAGCGCTTGCCTCGCTGCAAAAGAAAATGTAAAATAAAAATAAATACAAAATAAAAAAATTAATTGTTCCGAAGGTTCAGTTTAAAGAGGCGGTCAGTTAATGCAATTAAGGTTAAGAGAGACTCCGTTGTACGAATCGCGTACTTTTTCGTGATTCTCGGGATCAGAGCTCGCTCCAACATGTCACGCCCCTCGCCCCTCTAGCAGGACATGTAAATTCTGAGCCGAGCGACACCGATTATCAAGAAAAAGTGCTCGACTATTATACCATTTCTTTCGATCATGATAGATTTGTAGCAGTAGGTTGTACCCTAGACGATATCAACAATACCAATGAAGTAATGACAATGCCAACAGAAGTCGCACGTCCCACAACAGGCATGGAAGGATGCACATGAGGTTCGTGGAAGACAGGTTGCTGGCCATTGCCTGGTCGCGGCCCTAAATGGAAGTGACGTGGTCAGCATCACGTTTCTGCCGCTTTGATCTCTGAGAAAGACGCGGTCCTCGATGAATAGCACACTGTGGGTCTGCGAGCTCTTTTCAACGGTAAGAGCAACGCAAAAGAACCTTATCGAGGTTCTAACCCTGGTAGATCTAGCATATAGTACTGTGCCAGTTTTACCTAACATGTCAAAACAAATGTTAATCATTATTACATTAACATTATTTCATTTCTGTAACGGAACAAAATGTGTGTGGGCACATGAAAGGAGTTCAACTATTTTACGAATATTACCATCCAGAAGCAAATTGATGATTGGCGAGTGAAACGAAGAATGTCAAACGGCACAAGTCTGAATCTCAGAATTTTAATTCTTTTTTAAAGTTTAAATTTTTTTTAAGATCGCAGAGGCAGGATTCGTCGTTACTAATTATCTCTTCGAGAGAAGTGGCACGGCGGTGCCTTCACGAGACCAGCAATACAATACTTTCAGGAGCTCTGTGGGCACTGCAGGAAGAACACCGACCGCTTCGTACTAGGCGCGCCAGCGAGTGATTGGTGGTCTTGTTAGTATCGCCGCATTCATCGCTATCTGTTGCGCCGGCGAATCGAGTGAATACCCACCGGAAATGCACGAGATGGAGTGGACACGCATCCCGAGTACATTGATTGATTGACGATTGGTAAAGATTTAAGGACGCTTGGCAACTACGATCATTGCCGCCAATGTAAAATTAATTTCATACAGATTCAATAAAAAACAGGTGTGATGCAAATATCAAGCTAATTAAACTTATTTAACTTAAAATGAATACAAAAATCCGCACATAATAAATTAAACAAAAACAGAATACAATGTATAAAGAATGAAAAACTGTAGTGTTTAGAAAATATAGTAATCCTTCCGTAAACAGTGTCTGTTCTTTAGCTATTGAAATCAAGGGATGCCAATCCACGAACATCAATTCTTTTACTTCACCTTAATCAAAAATTAATCTTTGAACATGATTAAACATTTCCATTTTTAACGTGTTAGATAGTTTGAAAAACTCATTGTTAACTAAAAAATCTTGAAGTGTAAACATTGATTAACCCGAACACAGATAATATTTAAAAAAGCGTCGTAACAATTATAATACAATTTTAATATATATTTGTCTGAAAAAACTTTATTGAAATGGAGAACACAACCTGTCACAATATTAATATAAAGCAAGAGAGTTAAAAAACAGAAAATCCTATACAAATAGTTAATTTAAGCCATAAAATTATTAGAAAACAAAGAGTTTAAAATGCTCCGAAATTTTGTACAGAAGTACCACATGAACAATATTATCATGCAATTATAACAGTTTTAACAATAAAGTTGATTATAGTTTAATGATTGCAGTGAACAATTTGTACTTCTCTACATAACTTTGATGCATTTTAAAATCCCTGTTTTCTGATAATTTTATAATTAAAATGGACTATTTGTACTTCTTTTTGTACTTTTCTACGTTTAAAAAGAATCCTTGTTTGAAATTAATTCTTACGCCCATTTTTGCTCTCTAAATGATACATTTTACCTTCCCGCAGAAGGGAAACGAGGTTCGACAGAGCTCGGAGTGGTGGCCGTTTCCGAGCGCCTCCCGTCGAGAGCTGCGAGTGGAAGGGGTCGAAGAGGCTGGATTCCTCGGCGCCGCGCCGTTTACTGCTTCCGGCGCCACTCGCCCCACGGCCGAGAACGCAGCAGGCGCCCTCTTGTACGCGCCCGGATACACGAGTGAATTCGGCGAGATCTCGCCACTTTAGAGTGTTCCGCGGTGTTACATTTGTGGTGCTACTCCGGGTGTGCGCGGAATGAAATACCGGTCCCTCCGCTGGTCCGCGCTTCCGCTCGGTGTGCGTCCGACTTAAAAGGAAAGCTAGTGGAGACACAACAGCATATGCTTTCTCGCATTGTAACTAACCGCACAACGTACTGTCCAAGGAAAAAAATTGAAAAAAATTGGAAACTTTTTAAAAAAATATTTAGTTTCTACTGACTCAATCGTACAATTTTTCTCGGATTTTAATTTCACTTACAATGATTAAATAGGCAAGATGCTAGCATTTAATCTACAGGTATATATTACCCATCATTTAAAAGAATAATTTAAGTTAACTTTATGTGAATAAATACCATATAGTTTAAAGAGAAGTGAGTGGAAAAGGGGGAAACTAATAAGTTTTTTCGAGATTTTTTAAAACTGACCATGTAAAAATAATGTACATCACTTCATTTCCATATCTAATTTGGAAGAATAGATTTTATTAACAAAAACTTTACCTTTAATATTTTTGTCATAGAAAAACGCCGAAAAACTATTAAACTTTTGCAATTTTCAAAAATTTGGACAGTTCAACGAAAATGCGTCTTGGGCCGTTTTCATAAGCCCACTTCACTCTGAGAAAAAAAAAAACGAAAAAATAGGAATATATTTTTAGAGAATTTTGAAAATATCCTTGCGACGTTATGTAATGTAACCCAAAAAAATCCAAAAATAAGTTTCAAATTCAAGTGGACCGCGACATGGGTCAGATCAATGCAGGAATACAAATTTGTATGAAAATCCTACGAATCTTACGTTAGCTGCTAACGTTATTCACAAACGGACGTACGGACGAACGTTTCGCTGTAAACCAAGTTTTCGGCATCAAAAACCCACAAAATGCGGATTCTGGGTACACATCGTGTTAGAGAAAATAATATTGTATATTTAGCAACAAGAATTATCCAGTTTTTCGGTATCACTCAAAATAAATTTTCACAGTTTTTTTCCTCAAGAAAGGATGTTACAAATTCATTTTTTCAATAGAAACTTCACATTAGAATGAATGAGCAAGTTTTGAATCTCGGTATTCAGCCATGAAAGTCAGCCTATAGATTCCTTCTTCCCAATTGTTCTAAGTCAAAACGTTTGGAAGTCCATCGTTTCACCGTTCGGTAAATTCTGCTAACGGAATTCTCAGTATTGCTATTATAATGCCAAAGCAGAGCTTGACGGATCGCTAAATTTGAAAAAAAACAACTGAGATCTGTTCAGTGTATAGGACACGGCAGAATTTTAAGAACACCAATTTCATGCTCGTTTTGTATGTTGCTGATTGCACGCGGTAAAACGGATTTAAAATATGGTAATGAAAAGATTTTTTCTCAGTAGTTTCCAATTCTTCCATTGAACACAGCCGTGAAAGCAACTCGACAGAGCATATCTTCGTCTTCCTTGGCAAAGCTCTGCTTCACGATCTCTTCTCCAACTTCGTTGCCACTCCCAATCCCGCCGCCGCCTCCACCGCCACCCCTTCTGGCCCCGACGCCGCCTCCCCCACTGCCGACGCCGACACTACCGCCAATACCATCACCACTGCCACCACCGCCGCATTCGTCACTGCCATCGCCCCCGCGAAAGCCTCCATCATCAACGACATCGCCATTGCCTGCGCCAACGCCCCCACTGCTTCCGCCAACGCCCCACTGCTTTTGCCCTCACCCCCACTGCTTTTGCCATCACCGCCACAGCTTCCGTCATCACTGCCACTGCCACCGCCGTCACTGCCATCGCCCCAGCCTCCGCCATCACTGCCACTGCCACCACCGTTACCACTTCTGCCATTACCGCAACAGCCTTAGCCACCACCACCACCCCAACCCTGTCCCCGCCCCTGCCCGCAGTTCCACCGCCTCCGCCTCCGCGCGAGCTGCTGCCGCCGCCGTCGCCACGGGAGCAGGGCCCGCGGTCGGAGCAAATCGCGTGCTTGCGCTGGGCGAGGTATGAAAAATACCTCCGACGTAATGATGGATGAGCCCCGGAGACGGGGACGGCGACGAAATTGCTGTTTTGCATTAATATCGAGACGCGAACCCGCCGCCGCGCCGCGGCGTGCCCTTCGTGATGTGGCGAAGGGTGAGAAATCGCGCTGAAAGAAAAGCGGGAAAAAGTGCGACGTTCCCACAGTGAGGCTGTCGACTTAGGTACACTACCCACACGAAACTCTTAGCGCTGTGCCGGGAGATTTTCAGAATGAATCCCGATCAGAACTGATTAGGTTGCTCCAAAGTCGTTCATTGAAAAGAATTGAGGAAGAGAAGAAGGAAATTGCGGACGATGGTGATTCCAATAGAAATGGTTTCCAAGAATTTTGTCTGTATTTGTAATTTGTAACATAAAAAGCACGGTGATGACGTTTATGAGCAACTGTAGAGTATATCTAGGAAATGATGGAAGGGACGATGACCGAAGTTGATCACAAAATTAATAAAAGACTAGAGTCAGAAAGATTTAAAAGATCGTTGAGCTTAATTTTATGGGTCTCTTCGGGCACATTTGAATCTTTTCACAATTGAAGAGCTAAATACGTGGATTCGGATTCATTAGGAAATCCGATATTGGGATTCATTTTGCACGGAAGTTTCTTCCAACCATTTATTTCTGCGTCACGGACAAATCTGTAAATATAATTGAGAAATAGAAAAGTACGTTTTGTCAAATTTAGAGGTACAAAACGTAACTTCGAAAAACCTACAATTAATCTATATTTATGAATCTTCAAAATTCTAAACGAACCTTCATAACAATATAATGTGATTTGATTCCAGTAGTTCAACCATTAATCTATGCTCTTCTATCTCCGACGTAAGGTGAGGGCAACATGAGAGTCCGTCATTGAAATTGAATTCTTTGCCATCTTCAATCTCATGGGGAAATGTATGTGAGAAGGAATTTGGACTTCAAGATAATAATACTTCTGGGATGGGGAAGTTGAAGAGTATCTATACACTTGTGAGTCAGGGTCAACCAAGAATTCCATATCAAAATAATAGATGTAATTAACAAATTTTTAATTTTCAGTACATGACATGTAAGCACAAAAATATGCTAATACGCAAAAATTGACAATAGTTTTTTTAATATGTAATTTTGTATTTACTACGTATTGCGATATAATTACAGTTAAATGTTCGTGGGAATTGTGAGCGTCAAAAGACGGCTCTCTTAATAAATCTAAGATGACAAAGACTTCAGTTATGTTAAATGTTTGGCAAACGAAAATTTTAGACCCGCAGGTGAAGGACGGATATGGAAATAAAAACCTCATTAAAAAGTATCAGTAATGAATAAAAATAAACGAAAACAGGATTATTAGAGAAAACAAAGAGAAGAATGGGAGCAGAGGTAAAGAAACGTGAAAAGAAGAGCGATAAGAACAAGGAGACCACCTAAAGTGAAGAAGGAAAGAAAGAAAAAAGAAAAGAAGGATAGGCAGGAAAAACAGGTAAAGAAGGAAAAGAAGGAAAGAAAAAAAACAAAAAAGGAAAAAAGAAAGAAAGGAAAGAAAAAGGAACGAAAGAAAAGGAACGAAAGAAAAGGAAAGAAAAGGAAGGAAAGAAAAGGAAGGAAAGAAAAGGAAGGAAAGAAAAGCAAGGAAAGCAAGGAAAGAAAAGGAAATAGAGAAAGAATCCAAGAGAACAAGGCCACAATGGCGTGGTGGCACAAATAGCGGTGGCAATATGGGAGGATTTAGCACCGGTGGCACGGCGGTCGCCTCGTCGCCTCCCGCTGCGGTGCGCTGAATGGCTGCGGTGGGGGCGGGGCTGGCGGGGCTGGCGGCGGGCGTGCGTGGCCCGGGGGCCGCGTCCCGTTTGGAGGCCAGGCCGGCAGGCGCTCGCAGCTACTAGGCCAGGCAGCCTCCGCGGTGCCCCGCCCCCAGCAACGCTTCTTACGCGCCTTTCCTCCTCGGAATTTCGCCCCTCCCTCCCCCCTCTCACAGCCCCTACAACGCAAGCGTTCACGCTCAAGACGACGCTCAATGTTTGCTCGCGGTTGTGCAAATATCGTCGGTTATTCAGTTCCAGAGGATGGCAAAACGGAATGCGTATTGTACTCTAACTGGAGTCCGACCCTCCTACTGTTTGAAAAGACGAAGGTACCAAGCTATTAATTGAGAGATAAAAATAATTAATTAGATGTTTTCATTAGTTTTTGTAATTATGTCAATTCTACTGGAACATAGCCCGTTAAAGAATTTTTTCACATGCTGTGTGCTGGAAACAAGTTTGCAGGTTCATGAAGCAGTATAATGTGAAGTCCTTACAAATAATGCGATAAAGTGTGTGCTGTTGAAGACCACTAGTTTCTATAGAATATAAACATTACTCCTAAACTGTGACTGGTTAAACGTTTTAAAATCCTAAAGTACCATCGAGAGTTTGCACATGAACCTAATGCAAATGCTCAAATACATTGATTTTTGGCTGGAGTAATAAAATTTTCAACCCACATACTTGGTAAAGATCGCAAATCGTTAGTAACACACAACAGAAAAACTCACCACTTTTTACGTAAGTATTATTTGAAGCAATAGAAGCAGTGGGCAAGATGTAGACAGCAGGAACTCACCTGTGAAACAAAAAAAAGTTGATATTATTATTGCAATAAAGGGAGCATAAAGCAACAATTAAAATATATTTTTAGTGAATTTGTGTCAATTTAAATGATTTTACGTGATATATAATAGTTAATACCAAACGTAAAGTTCTCATTGATCCCAAAGGGTTGTTATAGAGCAAGAAGCCTTTAAAGCGAATAAAAATTATTATTTTTATCGCTTTCTTTCTTTCTCGATATAATGCATGTAACATGAAAAATTTATTTTCCTTAACAAAGTAAATATGATACACAATCTATGTTAACACAGTTCGCTTCATGCTTATCTAAAAATCTTTTATAAACGAGAGTGCAAATGAAGTAGAACTACTGGATCAAAATGGAGGTAAAATAAATTTTAATGACGTAATGTACAAGGAATTTCTTAATGAGAAACCAAACAAAATATTGGGACAACTTGTATCCATCGGATACCTAAAAAATGGTAAGGTTACCCAAAATTTCTAACTGGTAATCAACAACCTGAAAACAATTTAATCCTTGTTAAAATTAGGACAATAAAAATTACTCAAACATTAAGTATCTAACAATAAATATAGAGAGGTACAGAACAATATAATTATAATAAATAAAGACCTTACTTCTAGTTGTGCCACCTGTTTAATTTAACAATTATTTGGAAAAAAGACTTGTACGGTTTAAACCTAACATTTGCAGGTCTCTTGTCACATTATCACAGAGACAATCATAAATAATATTAAATGATGGGTGACAATGAAAACGTAAGAGGAATATGTCAGTAATAGCTATTATGAAAAAATTGTGGATATAAGTACGTTATTGACAAACGTAATGTGCTTTCCGTTATGCTATTTGTGCTCTCCATTATATTCATAACAATTTCATGATCCACATCAACAATAAACTTTGGAACACGGATATCCGGAATCTCTAATTCGAGAGTGTACTATAATTGCAATGTCCAAAGGATCTTTCTCTTTTGGGGTCAGAAAACATTAAGTGCCGCTTGGTGCCGCCAGGAGGTTTCTGAGAAACAAAGCTTCGCGAAAAAGAGTCGGGACTTTCCCAGGTGATCCCAGCTCAAGTTGATCAACAGCATTTTCTAACGGGATGACGAAAAGATAACCTGTTCCCCTTTCACATCATAGAAACTTCACACGTGGACAAACCTGCACAATTTGTAATCATTAAATATTCGGTATTTACAAAAAAAGAAGCGCAGGCTAAGAATAATTTATTTCCGAAAAAATGCATGCATTTCTTAATATTCCTCAGAAAATTAATTTGCAATTATCTGTAATTGGAGCTTATTAATATATATTAATTTAATTAACACAATTTTTAAGCAAGTCCAGAAGAGACTAGAAGCATTAAAAAGACTAGAAGCATTTACCTTCTTTCACATCACAAAGTTACGTATAATTTGGAGCTCTGAGTGTTAACACCTTAAACACTGAACATATAGGACGCGTTACTGACAATGAATTTACGATATTTACTTATTAAATATTCTTATTTTCTTATTTGGTATATTACTTCAAATTTAAGCAGTAATATTTTGATGCATGAGTGAGCTCTCTCATTTTGGTGATAAAATCTATTTTCCTGCAATGTCCAATAGCTTGAAGCCATTAGTACTAGGTAAATATTAATGTCGTCAATCCCACGTTCACACAGTAAAAATGGGAAAATGTAAGTATCGTGCAGGTAAGATAATACACTGCGTGCATGTTGAATCTCTCTTCCTGGCCATTACAACTCATTGCTACGTTGTAATGTTAGCGTCAGCGTGCTTAAGCAGAGAGCGGTTGTATTTTTGTTGTTGTTTTACAATCTCTTCTTGTTTTAGTCCTCCCTCTATGTAGCAAATTTTGCTATTAAACTTGATGCAATGTAATATGTACGACCACGGAATGGTAAGTAAACTTCACGAACTCATCACAGCTTAACGATTATTAAATTTCCGCACAAATATAATAAGACAACTAAATGCGGTTTATGTAACAGCTCAATGTATTGTCACAATATAGTTATTTTATTACTGTTCTAAAGATATTAATGACCCATCTGTTTCTATAGAGGTCGCATTTAAGAGACATACCAAGGAATCAAGTTTATTGCTAGCTTACGAAGTTAAGAGTGGAGATATCTTAAGCACATATTACAGAACTTACACTTTTCATTTGTAAGGTAAAATAGGCACCCCTTCCTCCAAATAAAAAATCTACCTTCGCTAATAACAAAGTGAAAGTGAAGCATTGTGTAATTGTTCTTAACTTGAAACCCTGAAAAGGAATGCTGTGCATATATACATCTGCAGGAGGTCACCATATTAGATCACAGATTTGAGTGGGAAAAGAGAAGCAATGGCCTTTCACAATTTACGCTTTAAAACATAATTAATTGATACATTTTAATAAATGCAACGAAATATTTTAAGTAAGAGGGTAAAGTCCCCTAATATGGAGTACGTTCCTAATGTGAAATACCGAAGTATCGGACCTGTATTGAGCTGATGTCTCGAGACAAAATTTGGATATTACTTTGTAGAGGCCCCTGATTGAACGTCGATAATGTTTTTTGGGTTGATGCTTTTGAGTGAAGTGGCAGAGCCTGTTTTCTTCACCGCGTCAACAAAAGTATTGGAGTAGTAAACAAAAAGAATTGTCGTTACTCGTGTGCCATAAATATTATAATAAATATCATTATAGAATGTTTTCCACATTAGGACCATAGCGACCATATATAAAGAATATCGAAGGAAATATCATAGAATACATAAAGAACATTGATGCTGATTTTGACCACAAAACAGCTTGAAATCACTGTGGTCGCTATGTTCCTAATGTGGAATAGGAACATTGTCCTAATGTAGAATATTCCGCACTGGATATTTCGTGTCTGTTCTTCTCATTCAATCCGACATGGAACGACTTACGGGAAAAGGTTCCGAACTTCCCTCTCTGAGTCGGTACACTTCCATAAGAAAGAGACTCACACCCGAACAGGGCTGGAAGTTGCTAACAATAAACTGAAGATTGTTAATAAAAAATGTTATATTTTCGTTACACAAATGCTCATATTCTCCATTCACATTTCATTTCCACATATCTTTATTAAGGTTGTGAGCAGATTTTTGTGACGTTAATGATCATCGCCACCGTGGAGAACTATTGGACACACCGCAGGGCACCTGCCAGCTAGTGTCCCTTCGCTCAATTGTCACCGCGCCCCTGGTCCCTCTGAAGCCGTGTCGAAGCATCCCATAGACCCATCGTCACCTCTCAACTACGCCCTACGAGGAGGGACACAAACCCGTTTTCACACAGGCCGAGGTTGCCTCCGCGACCATAACCAGCCAGGCCAAAAAAGGCAATGTAATAAACATGTCATTCGTTTGGTAGAAATTGAAGGGCAATGTATATTAGAACATTTCTAAGTCCATTTGATTCATTCGTGTTTTTCAGTTGCATCAACTGCTAGGGTCATTAGTCCCGTACGCGTACTGCAGGTTTTTATTATGTGATGTGGCGGTGTTCTTACCTAGCTGGAGTGCGAGATTCAGGCGCCGACCTCCACGTCGCGACGGTTTGCGGTGTTTCCCACATCTAGGTACCTCCCACCAGCGAGGCACCGCTCCCGCCGTTCTCGCCAGCCCCTTGCACGAGGCCAGCCCTCTGACGCGTGCCGGACGAGCCCACCGGGCACCGCAGTTGGCACTCGTGTAGCTGGGAGAATTATCCAGGTTAGGGACCAAAAGAACCATAACGCTTTTAATGAGCCATTTGCGGTTTCACCTTTAATGCGACTGCCCCGGGACACGCATGGCTTAATCGACAGAACGAGGGCCGACTACCGACTCCCGCTCCGCTGGCCGGTCAGAAGAGGCTGTTGTGGACAGTGGGTGGGTGGAATGCACTTGGAAGGGCAGGGTCGTGCATTGGAAGTGGAAAGAATGTTTAGATGGCCAAATGATAGGAAAGCGGGTGGATGGTTTCATATTGCTTTCCAGTAAATGTGGGTGAAGGGCTTGATGGTTGCAACTGGGTGGATCATCTACCAAGGTTGTTAGATTATAATGAAAATCAATAATTTCTTCAATCCCTACTCCTCAACCTAAGTTCATAATACCTCTTCGAAAGTGGTAATTTTTCTCCCACCTCCAAATGTTGTATAGACGTAATGCAGATAACATTTTATCGTTGGTGTAAGTAGCTGCAAGTCCCGACTTGAAACATTGAAGACTTGGAGAAGTATGGTTTGAGCACCATTTGAGGAGGAAGGTATGTAGCTGACATGAGGTAAGTAGCTGTGCCTGAAGATGTTCAAGCTTGAACGAGGTTTCTAGAGGGCGGCTATTCTTATCGGCCGTTTAGTGCTTTCATCTAATTTCAGATGGGAGCAGTACAACAAACTAGGAAGGAAAGATCTGTGATGTGTTAGGGTACTGCTCCGGCATTCGCCTGGGCATGATCGGAGAAACCATGAAAAAATGTGGAACCGAACAACCGGCCTCCAGAATTCTCCTCCACACAACAGTTCAATTCGATCTAGCTTCCTAAAGAAGAAGAAGAAGAGGAGGAGGAAGAAGAAAGAAAAAATAAGAAGAAGAAGAAGAGAGAAGAAGAAGAAAACGAAGAAGAAAGAATAAATATAAGGAAGAAGACAAGAACAAGAAGAACTACTAAGAAATAGATGAAAAAAAGGATAGGGAAGAAGCAGATTTCTTGGAAGAAACAAATGCTGAGGACCATATTTCCCTGCCAAGGATAAGCAAGCGACGGCGGGAGAGCTCCCGCGCCCAGGGAGGGGAGCGGGGAGGGGCGGGGCGGGGCGGGCGGGGCGGGGCAGAATCGATCCGCGGTCACGCTCGTCGGCGCTCAGTCTCGAGGGGTCGCCGAAGCACGCGGAGGGATCGAAGCACCGTTAAGGAACCACAGGAAGTGCGCCGGAGGTCGACAACGACCTCCGCTCGACCTGCGCGGGTCGAATCTCCGATCCGAAGTTGTCGTGTGGCGGAGTTTCTTTTGCACACGGACAGCGGTGCACACACGTTTTCTTCTTGCCCTATTCCACACAACCACGGACCGTGTCGTAATATTCTGTGCACGCGTCGTCCACTAGTCTTCGTCTAATACGGTAGAAGATCCGTTATATCTGCAGTGTAACGAACCGGTCAAGATCCTTTCTTCCACTCAAAAGGAATGTTAGAACATATGTTGCAAAATATAGTAACATGTACCCAAACTATCACATCATTAACATACTCTTTATAAAATAAATATTATTGTTTATGATTAACACCCCTTAAGTCTTTTGCGCAGTTCCGGCATTTCGTGAATTAAATTTAAATATTTTTTAAAGATTGAAATTTCTTTTTCTTGTAAAAAGAAGTATTAGGAGTCTTTCAGGAAAGTAGTTTATTAATTGAAACGTAATCTGTATATACATTTACGTATTATGATTACTCTGTTTACACAAAACCTTTCAACCTTTCTGAAATGAATTTCTGTTTATTCCTGCGAAGGCTGATCTCAAATGTATTGTTCTCAGGAATTTTTTCTACTTGAGTGTGAACGAATCACAGTGTCCATTCACTTGACAGGTAAGATGTAATAATGCATCTTGTGTCACACACTTTTGCACCACATGACAAGAAAGGATTTAAGTGAATTATCCACTTCATGGGACCGCATAAGTTAGTTTTAATCTATTTTTCACAGTCCCTTTTATACTTTGTACAAAAGAAATCATTCAAAAATGCTTGTTGCCCCAGAGGTTCCATATTGTTACGACATCCGCTTTCCGCTCGGTTGAAGTGCGTCTGTTTTTCCCATCGCAGCCGACTAACAATGCGCCATAGAGGATTACCTGAGCGGATCGTTGGCCGTTGACCGCGCAGAATGATAAAGATTCGGGATGTTTTCTCGGACGCGGCGGATAGAACGTCTTCCACCGCGAAGAGGCTGCCAGTTCTGCCTGAACGCGCACCCTCCCCTGGCAGCAGTCGGGGGAAGCGACTGCCGCTTGTTTTTGTGCTCCTTTTTGCATTCCATCATTATTTGCAGTGTCGCGAGAAGAATGGCTTCGGCATGCATAGTCTGACGTTGCGCCCCTGAAACTTCCTGACGGTCAAATATAATGCAATGGAACCTTTTTGAGAGATGCTATCAGCCTGAGCTAAAAACTGCACCTGACAGTTCTTTCAGAACGAGGTCTTCTCTAGGAGGAAAACGTGCTGACTCAATGAATGCTCCGGGGCGTCATTGGATACTTGCGCAAATATTTCAAATAGTTTATCTGTGAAATAATGACTAGCAATTTCAATGTTTTAAATTAACTATTTAACTGAGAAAATGGAACTATTAAAAATACGTTATTTACATAAATTGATCATAAAATCATGATAAAATATCATATCATTAAATGAATTACAGATGAGTATCTTCATGCTCCAAGATATTTTTCCCTTCTTTCTTCATTACGAAATTCCAGTAAAAGTCCTACAATTCTTTGTATAGTATCTTTGTATTATTGCGCGTTACCACGACCTTACCAAAAACATTATCTACATCAGCAAATAAATACAAAATCTCACTGGAACTGTTTCAAAAGCACATATATCGTTCAGGTTACAATGAAGAAAAAAATTGATGTTCCCTCCGTTGCGAGAAACAGCCAACGTTGCTCATGTTTTTGCTGAACATGGGTCGTTATATTTGACCCTTTACATGGACGTAAACTTAAATTATCCAGAATACGTGAATAGGTGGCATTTTCTCCCACCTTTCTGAGTATTCCGCAGTAAATGAATGGGCTACGTGGAAAATGTTAGAGACGTTGTTTAATTTATGGATGTTGGTAATGTCTCAAGATAACAAGCAAGAAAAATGTAATAACAGGAACTTGACAATTTATTTCAAACAAGAGGTGTTTAGAATTGATATAACGACCTCTTGACGTACGATTTCTAGCACCTACTATTACGTAGAGTTTTTCTCGTTAGAACTTTTATCCTTTAGAATATCTTAGAAGCGGATGTTTTAGACACTGTCAACATTATTAGTTCATGTTTTATATATTGTACGTTTAAGGATTTCCGGGGATCCTGCTGCTGTAAGTAGCAATGTTTTAAATGTTTTTCAGAATATAAACTTTAATCTGAAAATATGTCAGTATATTTTAATAATGCAACTACTGTAACTCCAAAAAAAGAAAATCGTAAATAATTACAAACTGTCAAGATCGCGTTGGCCCAAGACCAGTGCGTGCCCCAAGACCAGTCCGTTAGGTTACTGTTCCGGCTTTCGTCTGGTATTGATCACAGAAAATGATCGGAGCAGCCGGCCACTAAAACTTCCGTCCAGACAGCGGCTGAATTTCACCTAGTAGTATTATAATATTGCCACTGTCGGGACCCGAATCTTAATACCTCCCGGTTAGAAGCACTGCAGTGACATCAGTTGAGGCCTTAAGCCACCTCAGTCGGAACACACTACTCGAGATCCGGCGAGCTACTCGCCGAATGCGGAATGTACGGAGAAGCCTTCACACCATTATACTGCCATTAATTCACAGCTGCCTGTGACAGGTCGTCAGCTGTTACAGTGTCATCCAATCGGAACCTTCCACGACACTACAATGACGTCACTACGGCGACGTACAACCTTTTGATTGGATGCCACCGTAACAGCTGATTTATGTTAGAGGCAGCTCTGAACACATCAAAGTATAGGCAATATTTCTATATGGGTGGGGTGCATAGCGGTGGGGGAGGTACGTCGGACAAGTTGGAGGGCGGACGGGTGGGGCCGGTTTAATTGATGATTCTCGGCGCGTCAATTGCTAAAGTCATTGGTTCCGTAAGTGTAGTGCGTGTTTACCTAGGGAGGTGGCGGTGATCTTCCCCCCTGGATGATGAGATCCACGCCGACCTACCTGTCGGCTGGCGAGTTTCCTCAACCCGGTATCTCCCGGGGGACCGCGGAAGCGGGGAACCGTCCCAGCCCGGACAAGCCCTAAGCTCCCGACTGCTCTTGAAATGTCGGACAGCGTGGTGCATGTAAGTGGAAGTGAGGACAGGACGAGTAAGAGGAAGGAAAGATCGCGCGCAGTCCGTGGCCGTTTGTTAAGGTATTGCACGGTATTTACCTGGTGTTGATAGGAGAAACCATGGAAAACTACAGATCAGAGCAGACAGCCGCTAAAATTCTCCTTCAGAAAGCGGCAGATTCGATCCAGCTCTCTAGCTAGTGACGAAAACCTATCACACCTTTGGGACTCGAACCTCAAGTCTGCCCGGTCATAGGCATTGCAATGACATCAATTGATGACCAGAGCCGCCTGTAGGGGTGGACTTGGTACGCAGGGTGTGCGGGTATGCGGAATGCGAGATGTGCGGGGTAAGCGAAGTTACGGGTATGTGGAATGCGCGGGGTGTTCAGGGTATGCAGAATGCGGGGAGTGTGGCGGGTGCGGGTGAGCGAGGTGAGCAAGATGAGCGGGGTGAGCTGGTTTTGCGGGGTGTGCCAGGTGTGCCGCGTGCGATGAGAGAACGGGGCGGGGCGGGGTGGGCGGGGTGGGCGGGGTGGCGGGTCGAGAACCTCCGGGGCCGGCCCTAGGGGCGCGTGGCCGCGCGGGCGCGGGCAGCGCGCCGATGGGGAGTGCGGTGGCGGCGGCGGCGGACGCAATAAAACCTGTTTAAGCGCGAGCGGGCGGGCGGGCGGGGTGGGGGTGGAGGGTCCGGGGGTGGAACTACGCCGCCGCCGCGCGACTCGGTAATGAGCAGTGAGGCGCGGCGAGGTCACCGCCTGCGGGCCCCGGACCAGCGGAACGCCTAGGCCACGGGAGGGTGGGACCGTACGAGAAACGAGGAGACGTCTTTTCTCTACGCAGGCACAAGCGAAGAAAGAATTTTCGCTCTGTCTCCTTCCTCCGTAAGCACAGGCGGATGGAGAATCTTCTTCTCTCTTCCCTCCATACAGGTGGAGGAAGAATAGATGGTTCTTTCTACTATCTCTTCCCTCTCAGCTTGAACTTTCCTGACTACGTCACCGAGGACCACTTACAATATAAGGGAATTTTGTCGTACCACTATAATGAAATTCCAGACTTAACTATTTTATTTTCAAATACAACCCATAAATCTCTAGTTTCGGGTAGGGGAAATTTGAGGCTCATTCAAAAAGTAATGCAGTAATGCACATAACCGATGCGTTGTTGATCTACTAGGATTATGGAATTTCGATTTATAGCTGAAATCAGTAGGATTTCTGCTACAAATACATTAGTCAGATCATGTTCAAACCTGCACTGTCTGAGGTACATTCGTTCACCATCTGTCATTCTCAATATTTACTTTAAAAGGTGACCTTTTCTATACAGGTTTTCTCCAGGTGCGCGAATCACCGTCTGGGATTCCGTGCTCTTCGCAGTCATAAGCGGAGGAGATATTACTTCTTGCACGAGACTGCGGTATATTGTGGGAAGAGACTGAGGGAAAACGTTTAAAGGAAGGAAGGAATGAACGTAGAAAAAGAGCAACGAAAAATGCTAGCAAGGAAGGAGGGGTGGAGAGAAAAAAGGGGAACGGACTAAAAAGACATTACTCATTAAAAAGCTACAAAAGGTGGAGAACGTGGAACGAGAGAAGCAAGAAGCACGACGTAGTACATGAATAAAAGTTATAAACGGGTAGGTGAGATAAGTGGGTGAAATGGATTGAAAAGATAAGGAAGCAGAATATGCAGAAATGAATGTCGGAAATCGTAAAATTTTGCTAATAACAAATCTGTAAGCACGTTCCTTAGACTGGTTTAAATTCGTTCAGAATTCGGCTACTGCAACCTTGTAACTTCGCTGCATAGACAAGGAACCCAACCTGCTTCAGAAAAAATATTTTTGTAAGAATGTATTGGAAGATTTCTTTAAAATGCCTTTCACAAGGAATACGTACATTGATTTATTTCCTAGAAGTGGAAAAGTGTTACGCTTCAAGTGATAAGACCCATTATATACTTTGCAATAGTTTCCTGCCTCTTCCCTTCTTATCACTACTACAAGCACATTTATTTACCATAACTCCGGAAATCAATACTGTTAATTTTTCCATGTGGATATTTATTATTATTGACAATGTTACAAGTGATATTACTAAAATTAAATTATATATTATAAATTATAAAACTACTATTACTAAAATTTTATCCAACGGAGGTCCCTTCCGTTCAAAAATAACTTTTTCAAGGATTATATTCTCCATTGTTCAGAGAACGACAATATATTAATTGCTTATAGAAAATTGTGTCTTGCAGATCAGCGGCATTTTAACCACAACGTGGGATCCTTAAAGACTTAATAAAGCCTTCAAAACGTACATAAAATGCATGTACATTTAATGTACCATCACATTCTTACTATTTCCTCGGTGTTACTTGTAATTCTTCAAGTTAGGAGCCTATCTATTTTCACGTATTCTCCATGCCTTGACCAAACCTAATACATGGCATCTGTACCTTAATTACAGAGGCCGCACGTAACCTCTGGTAACTAAATACATCTTGGAATTCGACACATCCGCCTGCACATAACAACTTTACTGCCCACGACAATACCATCACAGTTAAAAGTGCCGTAATCACCATGACCACCGCAACCTCACCACCACTGCAGATGCCAATGACACCGATGCCGTTGTCTTCCGCAACCATCGCTGCCGACGAGTTCTACCGCCGGGAAGTAATTTAGGTTTCTAGCAAGTCCTAATCGTCAACATCTATCTTCATGGTCTTGTGGATATCCTACCAAATGTTACCGCCATCATTACCATACCAATCCATACCATTATTAGTGCATCACTTGTCAGGTAATTGACTGACATGACACCTGGGAGCCGGCACATCGTATAGCCGCTACCCTCAAGAGATCCTTCACATCTACATCACATTCGTCATTACCAAAATCGTTGTATCCACTGTTTCCGTTATGTCATCTTCGCCGTCCCGTCCTTTACATCTCGAACCGTCAAAGAATATCTACAAAGCTACTACCTTCGGAGTAAACGCTGTATTACTACTTAAATAACTCAGAAACACTATGAGACACCGAAATCATCTTTACTACCACCTCCACCTCCGCAGTAGTTGATGCGAGTACAATCATCACTTCTATCATTCAAGAAATGGCGGATCCAGCCGATCATTTTTTGGGGGGAACGTAGATTTTTCTTAAATATTTAATGATACTTGTTTTTATATTGTATATTATTTATAATATAATATTTAAACAGTATTTTCCAAATAAAAGAAGGTAAACGAAAATTTAGGCCTGGGAGGGACATGGCCTCTCTCCTGGATCCGCCAGTGCGCTCGAGTCATCGCAACCCCCTTCCGCTACCACCCAAACAACTGCTACTACAAATATCATTGCCAATGCTGTAATAATCAGTCCACTACGCCACCGACTCAGCCATACTGTAGGGCCAGACGTCTAGACCAACGGCCACTAGACAATCATAATATTGAGAAAAGAAACTGAGCCAGAAATACACTTGGGGGACGGCGTTTGCACGCCCTGAGAAATAACACAGCACCCGTGATGAAATTTGCTTTCCGTCGTTACGCGGACGTGTTGGTGCAGGCGACGATTTCCTTCCGCAAACAGCGCTGCCAGACCTCTAAACGATTGGCAGAAGCAATATTATTATTTGTTACGTGACTCCGTTTTATAATTTCCACTTATAATTAATGTTCCAGTAATACAAATATTTTAAATTCTGAATTAAATAAAAAAAGTATTTCCAATGATGAACAACTAATAAATATTCAAAAATTGCCTTTCACATTTATGAACTAAAAACAATTACAAAATTCATTCGCGTTGCTATTATATATTATTACTACCACCAGGGACCCCCTTTAAAGTTTGATTGACTTGGAGATTCCGGGCACGTCAAATGCTAAGGTCATAAATCCCATGAATGTAGTGCATGTTTTCTCCTCGGGAGGTGGCGCCGATCTTCCCTTCGCTGGTTGATCAGATTCGGCGCCGATCTACCTGTCAGCTAGCGGGGTTTTCCTCAACCAGGTATCTTCCACCAGTAGGGAACCGCCCCAACTTGGATAACTCTAAGCTCCCGACCGGTATTCCGGCATGTGTGGAAGTGAAGTGACATGTAAGTAAGTATGTGTAAGTAAGGGATGAGGACAGGACAAGGAAGAGGAAGGACAGATCGCGCTCGGTCCATGGCCCGTTTGTCAGGGTGGTGCTCCGCATTCGCCAGTTATTGATTGGAGAAAACAAGGAAAACTACCTATCAGGGCATCCGCCAGTTAGAATTCTTCTCCACCCAGCGACTAAATTTAAACTAGCTTTCTAGCTAGTGTCCAAAATCCTGCCACTGTCAGGACTCAAACCTAGAACCTCCCGGTCACGACTACTGCGGTGACATTAATTGACGCGGTTTGGGCTCTAAGGCTGCTGCCTAGTTGGCTCAGCCAAACGTCCGTCCTTGCATCCTCTCTTCACCAACACCGCTGCCGTCGCCATCGCAGATCTTACAGCAGCCACCGGCGTCACTGCTACTTCGTTACCGCCGCCGCCGCCGCCGCCGCCATCGCCGCCGGGAAGATCCCGCCTTGCGCCGATGAATGAACGAGGCGAGCGGGCGCCGTGATTAATTACACGTTTAGTCCGGGAGTTGTTGATGACGTGCGCGCAGTTCCGGGGTTAAGCGGCTCGCCCGGCCGAGATGATCGATCCGGCTCCATTAAACGACTCGCACGCTAGCCGACGCAGCCGCCGGCCGCGCCACGGGGCCCGCCGCCCGCTTCCCCCCGCCCACGACACACCCACCTCCAGCCTGCTTAACGGCCCGCCACCGCAACCCGACGCAAGACGGTCTCCAGCCACCCTCCACCCAATGGAAGGAATGCTACCCGCCTGCGTGCCCATCCACCACCAGCCACCCTACCCGCTCACCACCCACCATTAGCTCTCCTACCTTCCCAACACCAACAATCCTACCTGCCTACCTAACCATCCACCCCCATCAATCCACATGGATAACAGCTCACCCTCCACCCACTATCGTACACTATACCACCAGCAATCTTACTCCTCTCCCATCACATGCAATTCTTCTCGCCAACCTATTCACTCACTACCCGCCCACCTCCCACTAGCAGTAATCCTACCCCTAATACCCTGCAACCCTGCCCATCTACCAATTCAGCAACAATCTCAACGCATAACTGCGCACCCTTCATCAACCATCCTATCCCCCCGGTACCACCAGCTATCTTACTCCCCCACCCATCCAAAGCAATCTTAACCGCCTACATACCTATCCTTCCACAAGCAACAATCCTACCTGCCTACCTACCCATTAAACATCAACCACCTTGATAGAGGAATCGCAACCAACAATCCCACCCGCTCACTTACCGATTCTGTACCAAATTGTATCCAATCAGTCCAGCACCAATCCACTACTACCACCCTACTGGCCCCCTCCTACCATCCTCCCTACTCACTCGCCACCATCAATCCCACTCGCCCACTTGCCGTTCCAACACCTACCAACAAATCAGCCCACCGCTCATCTACTATAACCATCCCGCCCGCTCGCTCGCTCACTCGCTCGCGCGCCGCCCACCACGCGTCCGCCCGCCCACCCCCCGTCCGCTCGCCCACCCCCCGTCCGCACGCCCGCCCACACCCCGTCCGCCCGCCCACCACCCGTATGCCCGCCACCGTCAGTCCGTCTACCTCCGCCTCGTCCCCTCCCCGTCCTCCAGTCAGTCCCCCCGCCCGCCCGCCCACCAACCGTCCGCCCGCCCACTCTCCGTCCGCCCAGCACCTCGTCCCCCGCCCGTCCGCCCACCCCACCGCCCGGCCATCCACCCATCCGCCCGCCTCGCGGACCGGCCGCCGCCGGCCGCGCGTGCTAGATTTTTATTGTCGTCGAGGCGTTCGCGCGGCGCCGCACGTTATTATTCAGTGACATTCGTGAAATGAGTAATGGCCGATCCGCCCCCCCCCCGGACCAGCTGTCCGAGCGCCGCGCCGCGCCGGTCCGCATGGACACCGGACGCGCGCGCGCGAGGCCATAAATCGGGGAGCATCGGCCTCGCACAAGGCGGCTAATGAGGCGCTTCCTACAAGACGCCGACACCGTCGCGCCGCCAGACGCTGCTGTCGCCATTTTGTTTTCTCCCCTCCACCCAGTAGCCCTGTTGAGGCGAAAATTTATTATTTCGTTTTGGGGAGTACAGCCAGCCTTATGTTGCTGCCTTGTGGCTTAAGAATGTAGATGAAAGGCGCCTACTTAAATGTGTAACTAAAACTTAAAGCCAGCTCAAATCCCATGGTACCAATCTTGCGGTAGCAAGAGATTTAGCACACCTAATTTGATATTAATGTTTTGTAATATGAAGGAATGTTCATTGTTTTTCTCTAGATAGATAGCTGGCTCGAAGTCAACCACTGTCTGTAAGGTGACTCTAGGGGCTTAGTTGCTCTGATCGGTAGTTTTTCATGATTTCTCGTATCAAATTTAGGCGAGGAAAGGGGGGAACTCTTCGGTAGTTCCCTAAGAGAAAGGTCTCGAACCATGAGCGATTAATCATTCTTTATTTTTGTCCCCTTACCTCTCACATACTTTTACACGCATTACACTCGTGTCAGAAGACCCGTCAGAGCTTAGAACTTGGCTGGGCTGAGGCGATGTCCCCCTAGGCGTGTGGCGCCGGATCTCGTGTTCAAACGGAGAAGTATTTCCTTTGTCACCACCTCCCCGGATTCGACATGCACTTCATTTATGGAACTAATGACCTCAGAAATTGAATCGCCCGGAATCCATACTCTCACTCATTGTTTTGTGACTTTCCGATTTGTGAGATTTTGATCATTTACACAACATTCATACATAACATTGTAATAAACATCCACTGAACTGGCTGAGGTAGCACATGGCATCAACTGATGTCACAGCAGTTTCCAGGAGGTGGCTATGTCCTCCCGTACTGGATGTAGAGATCTGGATGTAGAGACTACACGTCGGCTTGTCAGGGCACCGACCAAGCCAGAACAACCAGGACAAGCTCTAATCTCCTGACTGGTCTCCTGACAGGATAGGAAAGAGGAAGGAAAGAACGCGCGCAGACCGTGGCCCGTTTGTTAGGTACTATTCCGGCATTCGCTTGATATTGATCAGAGAAACAACGGAAAACTACCGATCAGCGCAGCCGGCCACTAGAAGCTCCTCCAGGGAATGGATGAATTCGACCTAGCTGTTTGGCTAGAGGCACTGCAGTGATATCAGTTGATGTCTTAAGCCACCTAGGCCGGTTGGTACGAGTGGACCATCTTTAATTTATAGGCGTGCTCACGGAGGTGTGTGGACGCTCTCAGGAAGCCCTTTCAGCTCAGCGTTTTTAATTAGTTTGTTCTCAGAGAAAAATCCTAATACTATGAAGATAAGATGTCAATAAAGGGGAAATAAGACATTAAAGTTGTAAATTGTCAACATTTGCTCATTGGATTCCTTTGTCGATCGAATTAGCTCATTAGATTTTATTCGATTTAATTGAAATCCATTGTTAAGTTTACTTGATTAGTTAAATTTGCATGTAATTTAATTTTTTGATTGATTATTCAATTAAATCAATTATGCTGATTTATTTCATTGGTTTTAATAACAGTACAATTAACAATCGATTTCTTAAAATTTGAGCATCTATTACCAAAATCTTGTACAGGCCAATGGCCAAACATTCAAGTTGATATGTTACATTTTAAAATACCTAAACACCAATGCACTTGTCTAGATTTCAAATATTGGTTAAGGTTAAGTGTTAAGGTTAAATGTTATGTGTTTAATTATATTATTGGTCAAGTGTTTAATACACGCGTATTTAAAGAACGGCTGAGGGCGATCACGAGTCATATATCAAGAATCATCCAAAACCTCGGCAGTTCTGAAATTATTTCATTCGGACAAAACATCTATCCTACAAAGTACTCCTGCAAACTCCCACGCCTACGATGGAATTAAGTTTAAACTGGTATTCGGTCTTGATAGACAATTTAGGCAACGACATGATACAAAATTCGCTAATTGGTAAAATGCGTTTGTGGATAATGAACATCTCCAGTTCGATTCACGAACAGAGCATCCTCACAAATCTGGCTATTTTTTTGGTACCTAGGCTTCCTGAGTAGAATAGGTTAAGATCTGTTATCTCGAAAAGTTGTAAAAGTATTTTAACTTTTTTTAAAAACAGACACAATATTATTTTTAATACATTTATTTTCATTTAATAAATTATTTGAAATATAATATTGTAGGGTTTGTTTTTTAAAAAAGGTCAGAAAACTTTACAAAACCTCCTGAGTAGAAGCTTTTTTTCAATCAGATACTTCAGAATATCTTAAAATTATTTAAATTTAATTTGGAAAATGCTGTGGTACAACGCTGACTCACGAATAACACGTTTAGTTTTTAAAATTAAAGACGTGTTGTAAAACGTAGTGCAATACTTTCTAGATAGATATTTTTCACTTAAATTCTAAAATATCATTGCCTAACTCGTACAGTCTACTGTGAAATGTGGACAACTAAAGGTCGAGGGTTCGAATGTATTGCAACATACTTCCAGACAGACTTCCAGCGATCGATAAATAAAGGCGTATGACCACATCTTTCACTCGCGACATCATTCTCCAATCACTTTCTTACTCACACACAAAGTTACCTACACTACATATATGGAGATACACATTCTAGGAAAACTAGTTCTTGAATTGAAAGGTTTTATCTACGAATCCACATCGAAAATGCTCGTGAATTCATAGAGATGAATTCTCAAGCATTTTCGATGACATTCGTCAGAAAACTCAATGGGCAAAACATTATCTGGGGAGGTATACGATCTCCACATACTTTATTGCCGGTTTTATCATGCACTGTGAAAGAAATTGCTACTTCCTTTCACATTTCCAACATCACCTCCCAAACGCCAAATATAGAAATGGCGAGGAGAAGAAACAGTGAATATGTTACTACCGTCAACAAATTGTGACATTCTCTAAAATGAAATTGAACATGAGAGTTAATGCACATTTACAAGTAAATTTAACGAAAATTGAGACAAAAACACACGTTACAGTCGCCTTTTACACAACTTCCTGGATTTTCTTGATTATCATTGAAGAGGAAATGTCTACCTTATTTTCCACGTGATCTGGATTCCCATTTTATTGGAATTTTTTGCTGATAATTTTTATAACCGAACTTCTCCAAAAACACAAAATGTGAAATATTTTTCAAAACAATGAAAATGACTTACAAAGATCTTAATCTTGTAAATTTATCACTGCTGGCAGCCACGCTTAAGCGTCTAAAGCCTTTTTTAGAGAAATTCTAATAACCTGATGTGTATTCTATCAATGGACGGCCGACAGCAAGCTCTTCGGCACACTTCTTTGCACTGATGCTCAGTTGTCATGGAATGAAGCAATTTTGGCTGAATCCAAATGTCTAATCCGTTTAGTTTTATCACTACTGTCTAGACTCGCCCTGCCCTCAGAGTTTAATTTCAGAAGTATGACTATTTACTCGATGTATGCTTTACCAATCGCCGGCCGATATTAATCGGCTCTTTTTTTGCTCTGACGCTCAATTGTCAGATAAATATGGCAAAACACATGGTATCATCCCGACGCAAACACCTACCACGCATAGTTGTGACACTGCTGACCAGCCGCGCCCCACTACCATTTCTGGACTTCCCGAGGATGTCTAATTACCCCACATGTGTTTCATCAATCAGGGACATAAAATTAGCAGTATCATTTGCGTATTAGGACTAACACTCAATTCTCAACCGTAGTATATCGAGAAAATTACGCGGAATCAATCAAGCCCAGTTAACTCCAGAGATCTACATAGCGTAGTTTTTTATCACTACTGGCAAGTTAAGCTAAGCCAAACAATCAGTGTTGATTGTAGAAATAGCCAAACCTACCATTGAATTTCTTGAATAGTCTTACTCGGTGTGTTTTATTTATTGTCCGCTGATACTTGACTGCGTTTCACGCCTTGGCGCTGACGCTCGGTTGTCTTGTAATATCCACAAAAACACGCGAAATCAACCAGATCCGAAGATCTCGTACCTCGCGCTGTTTTATCACTGCTGACCAACCACGCCCCGCTCCCAGTGTTGAATTTCCGCAGGATGTCTAATTACGCGATGTGTGTTTTATCAATCGGCGGCCGCCGGTGGGCGTGTCCGCGCGCGCTCTCTGGCCCGGCCGCCGCCGCCGCCGCCGCGGGCGCCGCACAAAGGAATGCCGACACCCGCCAGCCGCGGGCCCCAACGGCGCTCGCCGCCGACTAGACGTCACCACCGCAGGGAGTTTCACGGACTTCTAATTGCCGATGAGCAGCGATGGGGAAGAGCGATGAACCGCGGCGGGTGCCGCCGGGCTCAACTGCCGCCGCCACCCGCCGCCGCCCGCCGCCGCCCGCCACCCGCCGCCACCGCCACCTGCCGCCGCTGCCACCCACCGCCACTCGCTGCCACCCGCCGCCGCCTGCCGCTGCCCGGCCGCCGCTGCCCGGCCGCCGCTGCCCGCCGCTGCCCGCCGCTGCCCGCCGCCACCCGCCGCCGCCGCCCGCCATCGCTCGCCACCGCTCATCGCCGCCGCCGCCACCACCTACCACCGCCGCCCCGCCCCCACCTACCGCCGCCATCCCCGCCCCCGCCGGCCCCTGCTTCCCCGAGGATACCGGGTCCGTTCGGACCCCTTCATCTCGAAACCGCACAATCTCGACCCCACAATCTGGAAACGCCGGAATCTCTGGACGGACGCAATCTGCGCGTCCTCCCGCCCGCTCGGCGTCTCCAAATTCGAATTCGAGCGTGTTTTGCGCGCAACCCGCGTGGCGTACGCACGGGAGCAGTCAACCTGGTCCTCGGAGGCGGCTACGTTCGGTGCTGCTGGGCTGACCGGCTAGCACCCCGCCCATCGGTTGCCATTCATCTGGTGCGGTACTTCCTGCTCGCGAGTTTACGAGGAAAAGCGGCAGCACGAGTTGTGCCCCCAAGCGCTTTCGGTGGCCGGAGGACTTAATAGGGCAGAGCCGATTTGGGTAGGCGTTGTGAACTTTCGGAGTGTTTCTTTCGCTGGGTGAGCTGCAAGTAGGACGAATTATAGCTTAGTCACCCGCGAAAGAGCTTCCGCCCTAGCATACAGGGGTTCAAATCCAGGTTACTTCTAGTGGAGTTTGAAGAACAGTGGTTGAAAAAGAGGGTTGGATTTTTTCCCATAGTCACATCATCTCATTACAGAACTTGATTGAATAATTGCCCATTTAATTTCAGGGCAGTCTATATAACCTATTTAATTTGACTATATTTCTGACTCTTTATTTCAGAAACTACTTTCACTTATTAGCTTCGAAATGTTTACAGTATATTCCTATAACTAGTCGTATTATACTTAAGCAGAAGTTCAATTAACAGGATATCATAAAATCGATTTACAGAATTTTAAAAAAGAACTGAAAATAATTTTAAAACTTAAACACATATTAATCCATAATTCGCAAAATTTTGCAATCAACCTCACAATTTTGGTTTAGTAGCTGAGCCATGTTTACATGAAAACATACTGGAAATCATTTGATCTTGTTCTCATAAATAGTTTCTGAGAAAATGAGTCATACCCTCATTTTTCTAACAACCAATGTAAACTTCCCTCAAAAATTGTACTTCTAATCTCACGAACAAAGAGAACAGATGTTCACAAAACAATGTTAATGGGCAAACCTACACGAATTAAGAAGTTACAATTCTGACAGTTTCTCCAATGTCAAGAACAGAACCTCTTCTAAGAGACTACGTAAGTCAGAGTCATCTAGATAATTAGGTTGATCGAATAAACAAATATCAAGAGAGTCATAAGAATAGAGACGCGCCCTCGACCTGCTGCAGAGGGAGAGTTAAACATCTAATAAGACAATGTAAATATTAATAAAACATTTAATAAAGCCACTTCTATATCAAATTTTGCAATAAAAGCCATATCACTGTGTTCAGGAAAGTCTAAATAATTTAACAAGCTTTAATTTTTTTAAATAAAACAAGCTTCAATGTTTAAAATGTCAAAAATTTCCATATTTTTGCCCCAGATTCCACTTAACGATTCCAGGTACAAAACTCGGGTTTGAGGGGATAAAATTATATACAAGCTCTTAGAACAGACGAGAAATAATACCGACAAATCATATTAAAATACCTATAACATCTCGTACTACCGTAATACATATTGATAAGCTTTGTCAAGTGGCACATTATTAAATTACTTGCATATCACTCGCCAACAGAAACCTCTAAACCAGCTCTATGAAAACGGACGCAGAAGCAGATACAAGTTCAAAATTAGGTGCATCTAATAGGGCTTGTTTATGACCATCAAATTGATTTGAATTGCAATCCTTTTGACATTCCATAGTTCAGTTAGACCTTCAAATTTGGCAGCCTCAGCGATGGTCCACTGCGTCCGTATATACGGGAAACTAAACTTGAGCCGGGGGCAGAATAACAGAAAAATGCACACGTCTACTATTCTATTTCGAAAGAATACATCAAGGAGATTACAAACCGGCAGGTAGAAGGCAGCCCTTCGCCATTCTGCATATTGAGCATCGACGAAGAGAATCAATAAGCACAGAGCTCCCATCACAATTGCAGTAATACGAAGAGCCTATCGCCTGGGAAACAGAGTCTGTATCGGGGTTCGGACAAATGCCAGCGGGGAGAGTGAGGTGCCTGCAGCGATGTGTGCACCCATATGTTGGAATTGCATGTTGCAACATAAAGATCCACAGAACGGAAATGTGATTGTTACTTTACGATATTCCTCCTCGGGGGAGAAAGAGAAATGATCTCAGGAGTAGTGACGCAAAGTGGAGGGAGAGTATGGCTAGATCGGGGCCGGAAGTAACCGTCTTCATAGGCGCTCACGTAAGAGGGAGAAGAAAATTGCTTAAGCAGAGAGAAAAATACTCCCCTCTTCCTACCATCAGTTCATTTCTCCTGTTATAGTATAGTAGTGTTGTGAGCCTGCCATTTCAGCCGAAGGATACAACTTCTTTGGTGACGATTTTTCACAAAGAATTATGACCAGTGACATTAAAGAATTCTCATCGTATGAACCAACCACTGCCGTATTCCGTCTTAAAATGTCTCACTTTTGTTTTATCGCCACCGCGTGGAATGAACACTCGTAATAATTAAGATGTATTAAAAATTCGAAGTATTAAAATAAGTTTGATTTATACGATGTCAATTTATCCAATAGTTGGTGTGTTCTATTTCTTCATGGAACCCCAATAGCCATGTACTTGAAATGAACAATTATTCAGATGTAGTAAATTTAACAACTGGGTTATAAATTTAATAAGATTTATGTAACTAACATAATTTCTGATTAATATTTTATTATGTAGTTCTCACTTTGTTTGAGAAGTAGCCTTAATAATGTTTCACATAAATCTCACTCGGCCACTATGTGGTTTAGAAACTATCATGGTATAACCTTTGGTAACGCTTCCAGCTTGGAAAACATTTTGTCAATTCACACCATACGGCTTGTGAAAATGAAAACTCTTCGGTTTTCATACAAGCTTTTATACCATTTGAAAAGCTACCATCGACGCATCGGCGATAACGACAGCTTTCGTAGAAATCGCGTTACGGAAAAAAAAAAATAGAAGCACTGGATGTTCGGGAAGTTGCAATCCTAACGGTGAGTTGGGTAACAATACAGTGATGTGTTTGGATGCCATCAAACTTGTGCCCTGGATCTCAGTCGAAAAGGGCGAAAAAACAAGAAAGGAAGAGTAAGTAATGGTACAAATTAGAAGGAAGAGAGAAAAAGATACAGAATATGTCCCGGCGGATATAAGCATGCTACTGTCATTTTTCCTTTGCAAATAAAAAGGAGTTTATACCAGCAGTTTCTTATTTGTTCAGATACTCGAAATATTTTGCCTTTAATTCCAGTGCAAATGTCTGATAACAAGAAAGAGAGAAAGAGAGAGAGAGGGGGAAAGAGAGAGAGAGGGAAAGAGAGAGAGAGAGAGAGAGAGAGAGAGAGAGAGAGAGGATGAAGAGTATTAGATTTTATATTATGAATGACAAAAATGCCATTCTTGTCAAATATTTTATTTTTATATTTCCTTTTTTTTTCAACAATTAAGAGGAGTCATCCATAGATGAAGGAGAACTGGAAACGACATCACTACTATCAGCTGACGCAAGAGTTCAGATGGCTGGGACTCCAGCGGAAGTATATTTTTAAAGAATGCGGCCAGCGATGTTCAAATGTCACCCGAGGAGAGGTGCTCATTTATGCAAGCTGTCAAAGGAAAGTTTAACTTGGAGCGACGCGGCTTGTGAAGCACACTGCTGGGACGCCCACGAGGAGTAGCGAAGCGGTGGGTGGTCAAGTGGGCAAGTGGGCGAGCGGGGAGCGGCGGGCAGGCGAAGAGGCTGCCCAGATGGAGAGGTCGAGCGTGTGGTAAGGGTAGACGAGTTGAAAGGGTGAATGACTAAGTGGAAAGGGTGGGAGGGTGGAAAGGGTGGGCGGGTGGAAAGGGTGGGAAGGTGAGTGGTACGAGCAAGTAAAAACGGTGGGTGGGCGAGTGGGCGGGAAGGGTGGGTGGGCGGACAGGTGGAAAGGGTGAGCGGACGGTCTGGGGAAAGGGCGGGCGGGCGGGCGGAGAAGTGGAAAAGGGAAGCGGCGGACAGGTGGAAAAGGTGGGGAACGGGAGGTTGAGTGAAAAGGGTTGGCGAGAGGGCGGGTAGAAGGGATGAGGAAAAGGATGGAAAGGACGGGCGGGTAGAAAGGGTGGGGGGACGGGAGGTAAGGGTGGTACTGGCCGGGAGGGCGGAAAGGATGCAGTGGGCGGGCTAGTAGATTAGGGTGAATGGGCGGTCGGGTAGGGGGGGTAGTAGGCGGGCGGAGCTGGCTGCGGGCGGGTGGAGAGGTTGGGCGGACGGGCAGAAAGGGTACGTGGGCGGAGTGGGAGGGCAGGCGGAGAGGGGAGCGGAGGACGAGGAGGTTGGGTGGGTGGGCGGGTGGGCGGAGCGGGCGGACGGGCGCGATGGGCGGGCAGGCGGAAGGAGTCCTCGCCCGCGGGCGGAGCAGAAAACTCGCGCTGCGGCTCCGCTGTTATCAGATGGCTATCGCCGCGCCGCCGGGCCCTGCGCGCCGGCGGAGGCGGAGGCGACGGCGAGAAGTGGAGGGTTCGCACTAGTTCTGCGGAGCGGCCGGCGCGATCAACGAGGCGCGCGGAGCAAAGGGAGCAGGTGGATGGCGCAGGGGCAGAGCCATTAGCACGCAGCAGGACCCGGAGGGCTGCGTGCGGCCAACAGCAGACGCGATGTTCAAAGATTAGGGGAGAGGGGAAACCATAATAATAGAGCGGAAACAATGGCAGAAAATGGGAAGATAAGAAGACATAGGGAAATAGGAAGGGGAATAGACCAAGAGGAAAATAATGGGACGAGAGAGTGAAGCCCACCCAAGACGAAGAGGACTAGGGTATAGAAGAATGGAATGGAAAGGCATAGTTAACTAAGGGAATTGAAGAGCGAGGAAGGGGAGAGGAAGGGTAGAATAGAGGGAAAAAGAGATTAAAAAATACGAATAGTAAGAGCGTTGGCGAAAGAGCAGGGTTCAGTTGAGTGAGAAAGAGAGAGAGGTGGATAAGGAAGACTGGGGAAGCGAGATCAATAACGAATGAGGAGAGAGAACTGACAAGTAAGAAGCAGCAAGGGGAGATGCATGCAGGCAAGCGAACACGCAGGTGAGCCCATAGAATAATATACACATGGCCAAACGAACGCAAAAATGAAGAGGAGTTGCGTGCAAGCGAAGAAAACTACTCATATCTCTCACTCACGCCGCCCCTACACCTAATTTTAACGTCTCGCTCGACAGAATTCGGTTCGATACAAACAAGTTTGAGAATCGATACGTTCTATTTGAAATACGTCATTCCTGGATGGACAGAATCTTCACACGTACATGAACGTTGTAATCACTTCGTACACGAGAAATGAGGTGTATAGATATCTTCACAGTGCTTACACTTCATAATGATCTTGTGAATTATAAGTTACGTGAAGCAGAGCATGAAAGTGTGACCTTCCCTCTTTGAAATCTAAATTGTAAGGTTATGTCGATCTACAACGAGCAATGAGGTTTACGGAGATTAGATCCGGCAATTACTTCGCTGAAATAGTAGGTGGTAAGGTCAGAACCACGACCCGTCAAGATTCCGGTTTTTTGTAGGTTGTTCCTAATCTACAATCCACCGGAATAGGAAAGATCGAATTCAAATTATATGAGAATTGTATGTAATATATCGACTTATTCGATTTTTTAATTATATAAGTTACAATACTTTTTTTAAAAATATTTTAATTCTGTGTAGTAACTAAATATCTAAGATCCTCCAATACGATGAACTGGGCTCAGAATAAATCGTTTAATAGAAACCCGAATATTCAATTTCATTGGAGCAATAAATTGAGAATGTCCAGGGATGAGCAAGTTTTTAATTGAATATTACAACACCTAATATCACTCTTTGGTGTTTTCTAAACTGAAATGTCTCCTTAATATTTTTCATACGTGTTTCGGAAGTCTTACCAGCAATAAGATGTGTGAAACGTATGGAAATGGGTGTATGGAAAATGCATAAAGTCTCATTCTAATTAAGTCAGTTCTCTACTTAAGTTCGGATTGTGAGGTAAGGTTGAGGCAATTTTCTTGAAAATAACAATTGAATAATATAGCGTTATCATTACATTTTATCTGTTCAATGGTCGCATCAATATGTGCACATTCGATAGTTCGAGTTCCATATGCAAGTTCACGCTATATTCCCTGTCCAAGCTATTCCTAACTTGAATCGCTGAAAGGTTACACTAAAATTGTGTTAATCACTTAAGATGTAATGTTGATATTAACCATTATAATATACCAGCGGAAGCCAACACCTCAGAACTTACTTCAAAGTAAATGTTTTGACAAGTGAGATTTTAATTCATTTTTAAGTGTGGAAGGGACATCCAACCTCCTTTTCCCCAGCCCGAGACAGCACAATGGCATTGGTAAGCACCTAGATTCCTTCTGATACTCTTTTCAACACCTGAGTCGCTGACTTAAGAGCAAGCCTAAGAAAATAACAGAGGTCAGAAGAGAAAAATAGAAAAAAAATCAAAAACAAATAGTGAATTGACAGAAGCGGTCTAAGACCACTTTACTATACATGTTCTCCCGAAATAAATGACAAAGTTCTTCCAGTTTTGTACTTCAGTTAGAAGTGCTGGCACAAAGTCTTCGTAATGATGAGTTGGTCAGTTTAAGTTCCTTTTCCTTCATTGGGAGAGTGTGATGTTTACGAGGTGCCATTTTCCGGAACAGTTAAGTTCAATAACCATCTGAAAGCGATGTACGACTTACTCAGTAAATACTGCAAAGTAAAGTTTATGTTATCGCATTAATTTTATGTCTATTATTTTTCAAATTATGGTTTAGTGTGAGCCAGCATTCGACTACTGAACTAATAATAAAAATATCCGTTAAGACGACATTTGGCATATCTATTTCAATCTAGAAATCCCTTCCCAACAGTTCAATATTCCATGCAATATTTGGCTTCCTAGTTTTCACAAATCATTTTTTAAAAGTACATGAAATTTCCTACTACTTGGTCGCCGTAGGACATTATTTTCATATAGAAGATACCAGTAGCTCCCGCTTTGATCTGTCCAACAAATGATTACCATTCCTCGTATTCGTAATATTTTATTTAATAGCAAATGTCACAATCGTATGAGTTGCATACAAATAAAAATATCGATAATGGCAACGCACATTCGAATCACACGTGTGCGAGCGAATCGCAGGCTCTTCCGGCTGCCTGGTCGAGAGGAGCGGAGCCTCCGCCGCTGTCCTACTTCGCGGTCGCTTCCTGACCGCAGCGCGGAATGCAAGCGATTCGGCCGCCGGCGCCGCCGCCACTTTGCAGCTGCTGCCGCCCCGCCTCCGCCATCTCCCGCCCCGCCACCACCATCGCTATGTCCCCTCCCACTGCCATCTCCCGCCCCGCCACCGCCATCTCTCGCCCCGCCACACCCATCACCCTTTCTACTACAGCCATCTCCCGCCTCGCCGCCGCCGTCTCTCGCCCTGCCACTGCCATCTCTAGTCCCACCACCGCCCTCACCCACCCCGCGACCGCCATCTCTAGCCCCGCCGCCTCCATGACCCGCCCCGCCTCGCCCCCGCCATCTCCCGTCCCGCCAGAGCCATCTCCCGTCCCGCCACTGCTCTCATCTCCTGCCTCCCTGCCCTGCTCTTCTCCGTATCCGCTCTACCGCCGCCGTTAATCAGTTTTCCCACACTGCTCTCTTCCGCCGCCACTACCCAGACTCCTTACACTGTTCCCCGCCACAGCCCCCCCAGCCTCCCCACCATACTCTTCGCTGTATCTGCTCCGACGGCGCTTCACCGCCATCACTAAGTCTTCTCTCTACTGCGTCACCCCACCACTGCGCCTCCAGCCTCTTGCGCTGTCCACCGCCGGCTTTCCGCAACCACTCCACCTCGCACTGCCCTCCGCCGCCGCCATTCAGCCTCCCGTCCGCTCTCCATTGCCACCTCGTCCGCGGCCCAGTCTCCGCCCCCTCGCATGCCTCCCCATTTTGCCGCCTCGCTTGCTGCCTTCATTGCCTAATTTCGCAACAGCTGCAGCCCCACAGTGGTGACACCTCCTCCGTCTCTCTCACCAGGAGAGATGGCTCAGTGCATCAACTGATGTGACTGCAGTTCCTCTGACCGGGAGGTCCTAGGTTCGAGTCCCGGCGGCGGCAGGATTTTCGACATTAGCTTTTCAGCTAAGGTCGAATTCAGTCACTGCCTTACACACACTTACACTAACATTCACTACGCGACCACACATCCCGGGAGACCGGTCGGGAGCTTAGAGCTTATCCAGACTGGGGCGGTGTCCCCGCTGGTGGGAGATACCTGGTTGAGGGAAACCCCGCTAGTCGACGGTAAGGTCGGCGCGGATCTCGCCACCCAGCGAGGAAAAGATCACCGCCACCTCCCGAGAAAAACTCGCACTACACTTACGGGACTAATGACCGAAGCCGTTGACGTTCTCGGAAACACAATGAATCAATCCGTCCCGCTACATTTGGTGTTATACGTCGCCTCCACATTTCTCCCGCTCCACCCTCTTCCATCGCACCCACCGTCTCAAACCTCCATCGCCTTTATCATTTATGTCACCGTTAATGTTCTGTTGCATCCACTACTTCACTGCCTTCGTCGACGGCGAAGAACATATCTTCCGTCACATCCACCATCTCTTCGTCTTTCAGTGTCGTCAACTCAACCCTTCACATCCTGCAACATCTTCACCGAATACGCGTTATGAATTCCCATTAACGCTTCTTCCACCGTTACCTCCTTCAGCACGTCCTCCACCTCCACTTCCTCCATTCCGCCTTCCCGTTATCAGGTGCCTCTAACGCAGTCCTACTTATACTCTCTACTCACTGCGTCCATCGCCACCCTGTCAACTGGACACGCCTTTATAGTATGCAAATTACTGACGGAGTCATAGGCATGAATGATTTTTCGTTTTCAACCAGCCATGAAAACTCAAAGAAAATTAATACGAACGTTTTGTAGAGTTATTAACACATTTACAATTCTAGTAAAGCCAACCCATTATAGAAATGCCAGTAATAACTTGGTCCCCAAGAAAATGGTGTTATAACGCAGACCATAATTCCTATTAAAGAAATAAACTTTTAACACAAGAAAAAGAAACAGTACCAAACACGATTACGGTTTCTGGAACATTCAAGCTGCAGGTCTACCTCCGTGAAATATAACGATAAACCTGGGCAACGCGTTTGATATTTGAAACTCCCTTTCTAGGTTTGCAAGAAACACGGTCACAAATACCCCTCGACATTTATGACTGGAGATGAATCTTCAACGACTTGGAGGTCAAACGTTTTCGTGTGAACACTGCAGAAAACATATCGCCACTATGCGACGCTCGAGTCGCTCGGCGAAGTATCCAGTAACATACCTTCGCAGCGGGAAGGCAAGGGTCCGTTTCTTAGCGACTCCCCGTTCACGGACTGACGTCAGCACTTTGCCAGTCCGCGTTTTCTTGCGACAAGACATCTTCCCAGCAGATGCGCTCAAATGGGTTTTGCTATCACTAACGACCATGGACCCTTAAATAACCATGGCCACTTAAATTCTTTCGCATTTCCTATCTCTCCCCTATATTGACAAAATATATTAAAATATTTTAATAAACAAAAATAAATATAAAAATAGTAGGGAGAATAACTTCGACAATTGACGTTAATGAAATTCTAGCTTAGAAAATATCTTAGAAGATTGTTTTTGACGAGATTTTAAAATTTGAAGACAGTCATTTACAAAGTTTTAGCACAAAAAACATTTCCGCACGAAAAATTTGTCCATTATGTACATGATCTAATGAGTAATTCTCAAGATAAACTAATTGAATATAAACTTAATTACTGTCTGAAGTAATTTGAGCAATTGGCACTGGACTCGATAGAAAAATCGTTGAATAGGTAAACATTCAAAGTAATAAAATCTGGAAATTAAAACGTTCAGATCATCAGGGCAAATTTTAGATCTACTGAATTGAACCACCCTAACTCATTCCATGAATGGAACAAAGAGCGAGTTTCAGCATTATAGTATTTTCTCTTCACAACTTAACTAGTATACGATACAGTAAAAATTAAAAACAAAACAACTCGCTAACATTTGATCGAAATACTAGAAATATGATAGTATCAATTATTAATCGATATATAAGATATATAAATATATAATAACACACAACTATATCATAATATACATAAGTATATATTCTTTATAATATATATATATACACAAACATTCTAAACACAAATTCACCAACTCAAATATAATACAATGGTTACTGAATAACATTTACTACGAAATAACAAAATTAAAAATTCCAAATGTGTTGAAACATATTAAGTTAACTACACCTTTTACTGGTAGAAATAAGAAACAACATGAAGTTCATTTTTATTTTCTTTATTAATGAGTTATGATGACCCGGAAGAAACCTTTTTACACAAAGGTTGGTTACTTGAGAAAAATTTACTGTCTCGGAGAGCTAGTGTAAATTGATCATATCTAGAAAGCGCGCAGTTGACATGAGTGCTGGTAGGCCATATGCCATGTGCCACCTTTGACAATGCGAGGAATGTCAAGTTACAACCCCTTTTGCTTTCGTTGTGTGTACTTTGTAGATACTTTTGTATGGTGACAAAACGTGTGATAACACGAACAGCAACCGGAGGGTCCAGACGCTAAGAGGTACAGTCTGCTCACAAAGTGCGGCACAGGAAAGCATTCGTTATTTTGAAAATATAACATTTTTCACATAAGTAACTCTAAATTGAGTCCGTCTATCATCATCAATGGTGGGACCGTCCAGGAGAAAATATTTACTGAAATACTTTTCTTTTTTTTAATCTATTGATATTCGTTTTCAGTTCGTGATACTTGTGTAAGACGAGAAAGTAAAATCAAGTTTTGAGATATACGTGTTTTACATTTCTGTTGGTGGTTGAAATGAAGATAATCACTTGTAATCTTTGATGGATTGGTGAAAAAATATTACAAAATGCTTTATGTGTCATGTTTATACAAATATTGTAAAATGTTATCAACTACCAGCCGTATTTAAAATCCATTTTTCCGAGCGAAGCTAGTGTGCCAGCCCATGAATGATGTATTTAAATTCCCTCACTGAAGATTAAAAATTCCCACGTCGAGTCACGTGAACGATACCTTGCTACATTGCAGAGATTTACGCAATGTGACGTTATTCTGAGTAAAAACCATTTTTCTTCAGTTAGAATAAGAAAATATTTAAAAACGTTCCTCGACCATTTTACCCTCAGCACTTCCTCCGACCACAAAGTATCAGGCTTGGCATTAGCTATTATTACTCGCTTCAATGCCGGCATAAGCCCAATGTTATCCTCTTGTGTCATGTGTAGACATCTGATTTTTAGGCTAAAACTTTTCAATAATGTCCCCTAAAATATAATGTCCCTCTTAAAGGCAAAAGTAGGCGGTATAATTTCCTAGACAGGCAATAAAAGTGAAATTAAGTTTTTCACATAATTTAATTTTTCTTCAAACTGCTGAATACTAATAAATAAATATTAAAACAAAAAAGCTTAAGCATCAACAACTTTTTTATTCACAATTTATTTACAAACAGAAAATGACCTTTTCAACATTTGTGACTGCGAATAATTTTAATATTGGAATAACAATTCATTGCTTTCTAATAGAGAGCGCAGCTGGAATTCTTAATTCGTATAAATTTTATCTTTGGTCACGATTTCTGTTCAGGAACTGTTTTTATTTTGAGCTTATTTTCACGTTCGAATTTATCCCCCTAGTTTCAATTACACCCAACAAACATTTTTTAAATTTTTGTAAGACGAAATAACATTTTAGGCCTGAAGAGTGAAGTAAAATTTTTTAGATAATATGAATTTTATTCTTTAATATCAGTAAATGCATGAAATGTGTTCATAATTACTTTCGAATGACTATATGAAAACAATATACATCATGTTAAAGAATAAACGAAGAAGAAACATGGAAACACAATCTCAAGAAAAAAAGCTTTCCTTCCTTTTCCATCGGTATTTTCTTTATATTTTTATGATAATTATAATAAATCTATGTGCCGTGACAGTAACATCCGTTTGATCACCTACAATCCTATATTGTGGAAGCCGCAGCTGTGCTCGAATTAAAATTCATAGAGACGAGCTTTCTATTCCAGATGAAGCAAAGTTATAAAATAAAGCTCCAATAGGGGTGTGTAAATTTCCAAATAGGCAGTTGCCTAAATAACCGGAGACTAGTCACGTGCGCGCAGACACGGCGCGCGGCCGGCGCTGCGCCCAGCCAGGCAGGCAGCCACCTCGCGAGCGGGCGGGCGGGCAGGCGGGCGGGCAGCCGCCCGGCAACAGGCCTCAAGCGCGCGCGCAGCGGACGTGACTGTAAGGGCGGCGGCGGCGGCGGTCGGGTGGCGGCCCCGAGATGCAGTGATAGCGCCGACCGGGGCCGGCACTCCCCGGTCCACTTGTACAATCATACGCGTTATATATTATAATTTCCAAAATTTCGATTTATCGGTCAGCGGACGGCCCGCGGCCAGACGGCGGCGGCGGCGGCGGCGGAGGCGGAGATGGAGGAGGCGGCGGCGGTGACGAGAGAGGAGCTGGAGGAGATTGCTCGTTCCGTCTCCCTCGGCGCCTCCGCGCCTCTCGCTCGCGCCAGGACCGGTTCCCGGGTACAGCACCGGGCAAGCGACCGCGGCGCCGTCGTGATGGGATCTCTGCCGCTTTCGCGCGCCGCCCCCGCCGCCCCCGCGCGCGTGATCTATGCGCCGCCGCGCGTCGCTCGCAACCGCGCTCGCCATGCACTCGCCGCCCCCTGCGACGATCGCCGCCCCGTCATCGGCCGGCGCTTGCAGTGGATGCTCCATTCTGCGTGCTCTGTTAACAGTACATTGCTATCCGGTCGGCATTTACCGATCAATTATCGATTATCATTTATCAATAACCGTTCCCCAATCTTCTTCTGCAATTTACAGGTCACTTTGCCCCTAACACCGTTTGCCATTCTCCGATCACCGTTCGCCGTTCTCCCCTCATCATTCGCCATTCTTCCATCACCGTTCGCCATTCTCCCATCATCGTTCTCCACTCTCCCATCACCGTTCTCCACTCTCCCATCACCGTTCTCCACTCTCCCATCACCGTTCCCCGCTCTCCCATCACCGTTCTCCACTCTCTCATCACCGTTCTCCACTCTCCCATCACCGTTATCAACTCTCCCATCACCGTTATCAACTCTCCGATCAGTATTCTCCGTTCAACATTCACCATTCACTATTCGCTAAGAACCGTACACAATACACAACGCTCACAGTTTGTTCTCGGTTTCTCTCTCTGTAATCCCTGGCGCTTGCAGATCAGAGCCTCCCAACGACGTGCTCCGTTCACCACACCCTTCCGCGTGTCTCCGTGCTTACGGACACCATCCATCTCTGCCAGACAGCCTAATCTCATCCATGGCACAAAGATCAGAGGGTATTCTAATAATGTGGGCGAATTTTCTGCGACGGACGCCATACGACTTACACATCAAAACAAGAAAAAGAATTTCAATGAACAACGATGCTGTGAATGATTCATTTTAATAGCGCGGCAAGATCACAAAACGCGCCTACTCGTCCCTGATCGTTCCTATCACAGATCTCTTTTGAACTTTTACTGAAGTACGTCATGTGGGCCCTTATTGTTTACACATCTTATTGTTGGAAGGTTTACACATTGATTAGTTGCACATCTGATACATGCGCATTATTATATCATTCTCCTTCATTTGTTTCATATCCTCACCTTCACTTTTTTCCGTACACCATCAGTCAGCACTCGTCCCTCGTTGACTACATGACAGGGAGCGTCACAGCCCTCGAGTCTAAACTCCTTCGAACCGGCCGCGTCAGTCCTCGTCTGTCCATTTCCGCCTCCCTCCCCCCTCAACCGCCTAGCCTGCGCCCTCGCGCTGATCCCCTAAAGCACTAGAGATACGACATCGATAACGATACATCGATGTTCAAAATAAAGACATCGACTTTAATAATACAACCAAAAACCATAGATGTTTGAAAGCTTGTTTAGAAATCTCCAACATTAAATTCGGGAACAACAAATTTCAATTTGACAATGGCCCCGGTTTATTATTAATTGAGATTTAATTTATAATTAAAATTTAAGTGAAAACAAATTCAACAAGATTTATCCACTTTTTCGTTACCGGTAGGTTAAGGGTCCCAACAAGAAGATTTTTGTCGAAAATTCACAGTTTTTCTGTGCATTATTACAATACTTTATCTTTTTACGAAGTAAGGGCGAGAAAGTAAAAACGCCTCTTTATGTGCAAAATACGAGGGAAGATACCAACGCGTTGGAGTTATCTCGGTAGCGAGAGCAGATACAAATAGTACGTACAGTGTTCGTTTCTATCGAGCACATAAACTGACAGTGTTTGTTAGCAATAATTATTTCATTATGATAACAAAATTACAAAATGTTTATTTTTGTAAATTTTGATTTTGAGAATTTCTATTCATTAAACATCGATGATAAAAATATCGACCAAAATAAATGGATGTTTCAAACATCGACTTCAATATATCGACTTTTAAAAATCGATGAGTATATTAAAAACCTCGATAGTTTTGAAAACATCGACATCGATGTCGCATCCCTACAAAGCGCCTCTTTCCGTCCGCCCCCGCCCTCCCGATCGCCGGGCTGCTCGCTGGTCCGGCCCGCGCGTTTTCCCGCCGCTGCCGCCGCCGTTCCCTGTTCGTGTCCTCGGTGATCTATGCGGCAGGGCGCCCCCGCTTTGCTCCAAACACCTCGCGCCCGCCGCCGCGTTCCCACCCCTCCCGCCCCCACCCGCGCGCCCCGCCCCCCGCGGCGACGTCACCGCCGAACACGCGGCTTCTCGTTAGATAACCATCTCCCTCCCATGGCGCGCCCTGTACAATGCGACTCCGCTCCGCATGGCACTCTTTCACCTTCCCGGAGCGCCCGAGCGCCGGCGGAGGCCAGCGCTGTTGAAGTTCTTTGGGCAGCGCCTCTCTATAGCTTTTCGCTTTGGGGTGTTGGAAACCCGATCGAAATAATGATTTTTATCTCGGGCTCGCGAGCCGTCTCAATAGCGCACCGACGTCCGACGCTGGACCGGCAAAGCGCGGGGGAAGAGGAGAGAGGGGCGGGGCGGAGGTAGAAGAGAGGGTCGGTGAAGCGACGGGGAGGGGAAGAGGAGGGGTGGGCGAGCGAGGAGGCCCCGGGCGAGAGAACGCGGACCGAGTCTGGAAGATGAAGGCTTTGATACAATCTTTGGTCGGCGGTGCTGTTTGATGATTCCGCAGTTCTCCTTCTCCCACTCCAATGTCCACAACATACTTGCATCGGCGCGCGAGTTCGTGTGTGTGTGTGTGTGAATGTGTGTGTGAGAGAGAGTGAGATAGAGAGACAGATTGAGAGAGGAAAAATGCATACATACATGTATAAGCTAGAGACAAAAAAATAGTATTAAGGCTAATGAATTAGGGAAACGACACAAGTATATCTTAATTCTTGGTTCATCCTTACTTGAGAATGGATTGAATTATATGCAAATGTTTCTCTTGAAAGTAAATATCTTATAGATTTCAACGAAGTTGACAGATTCTGAAGACGTTAATTGATATATTGTTAATAAGGACTTTAAGCCCAGGATAGTGTACAGCAATAGAAAGCAATATCTCGACCGTTTTATGACACTTTCGAGCATTTGCTCATACGCAGCAGGTCGGCATTGCTGTCGATTGCTATATGCTACGTTGTGCTTAAGTTCCAAGAAAATGAGATACTAATTACTCATAATCTTGAATTTAAAATTAAATGAACGACAGAAATCCTCGAACGGTTAAATGTAATCTCACTAACTACTCTGAAATGATACATGTCTAGTTTCGTTTAAGCTACATTTATTTCTATAACCTAACTTGCGTGTGATTGAAGTCTTCCATGCTTCCCAAGCGTTCCCAACCAGAAAAAGTTTGGTGAAAGTGAGAATTTGTGGGAAAGTCGGTGTTATTGAATGAAGGACAAGTTAAGGACACAAAAGGAAAAAAATTAAATACGCATCAGGCAAAAACTCCATGTCTCGCCATTATGAGAACCATTAACACAAGCGGCGCAAGTGTCATACAAACACGCGTTTTAATATTCAAGAAGTTTTCATAATAATATAATTGTGAACGGATAATAAATTATCTTCAAATTACGGAACATTTTCGGAATTTTGTACGCCATCTTACTATCTAATTCCCTTGTCTCTAATTGAAATGTTAGCGAGAATATAAATCTTATATGACTATTTTGGACATATAGTACTAAAGAGATATATGTGTTCCTTTCTTTAGTGTCATCTTTTCTACAATGCACATATGAACGACGGTGCGAAGAAATAATTGATTTAATGTATTCTTTCAAACAGATTTTATCTTACAAAATGAAAACAAGCGATAGATAAAAGTAAAATATTCTTATTTACCAACGAGCATTGTATTAAAATAATTTTGAAATGTCACAAGAATGTGATAAATGTACCTTTAAAAAGAGATTGTCCTTTCGAAGAAAAACTATACTCACAACTTCTTGATAATTATCAGCAGTTTTTATGACAACAATCGTTTCGTTGGTTCGGACGCAGGGCCCCCAAGTTATCAATAACCCTCGCCGTATGTGTGTCATGCGAACGGTCGTGCTTCCATTTAATAAAGAGAAGCGCGTTCTTTGACGTGGGTTCCAGGGCCCCCTCCGAGGGAAGCCGGACCTCGACAGAGGGCCCCGCGGGTGGCGGGCGACTTTGGAGACAACGGGGCCCGAGCAGGAATTCAGGTAGTCGGCGCGGCCGGTGCGACGGCGTCGCTGTCGCCGCAGCGGTATGCGGGCGGGACGGGAGAGTCAGGGCGTGGGGCGGGGGTGGGACCTCAAGGCTCTTCCTGAAGGGCCAGCCGTTCGGCTGGGCGGGTGGGCGAGCGCGCGGCCGAGCGCGGGCGGGCGGGAGGGCGGACGGGCGGACGGGCGGACGGGCGGACGGGCGGACGGGCGGACGGGCGGACGGGCGGACGGGCGGACGGGCGGACGGGTGGGCGAATGGGTGGGCAGGCGGGCGAACGGGTGGGCGGGCGGGCGAACGGGTGGGTGGGTGGGTGGGCGAACGGGTGGGTGGGTGGGCGGGTGCTTTCCCGACCGGTGGCAGAAGTCCCACACACCCGGACACTGCGGCTGCCGGCTCAAGCCCAAGATACACACCGGTCAGAGCCATCGTTCGGCATTCAGGGCATGAGGGGACACACGAGGACAACTTAAAGATTTTAAGAGGCTCACCCTTAGACCACCTTATTCTAATTTACATGTAAGTTTTGATTTTCTTCTTGCACAATCATATTGATATTTTCCACAAGGATTCACGCAGGGTCACCGCCTCCCGTGAGCCCATCTCACTAGCCCAGATAAATGGACAATTCACCTGCATGACAGGATTGCGAGCGTGGCTTTACTGGGCCATTGTGCCATTTACATTGGCCCATACAACAGAGAGCGCGGTTCGTAGGCGTGGCTCTGGTAGATGGGGAAGGATATTATCACATAAATTGCTCATTATCAAGTAAATCTGTCACCGCCGCTACCTCTACCTTTGTTTCCTTTCAAGACAAAAGCAATTTGAGGTCATTGGAGCCTCAGCCGAGCCAGGCTTACGAACTAGTCTCGGTGGTGTATCGACACCGTCGTCCGGGATAGTAATATTGGGACACGGTAGTCAGTGACCCCACTCGAAACACTACTAAAAATTCGATATTAGTTTGCGAAAAGGAAAGCAAATAAAACGTTGTATCGTTAACCCATAATACTTTTCACTTTCTATCGAAAAACTGTTGCATAATCCTTCTGCGCTAGATGCTCTTGTTAGGCCTATCTAAATGTATTGCACTGAAAAACAAAACGTACATCTCTTATTTTACGTTTTCTATGTTTAATTCTTGGATGAAAAATCCCATAACCACAATTTTTCAAAAGTTGAAATATGAAATAATAACCGATGATATCATTGTTTGTGTGTTCGAACCACACGAGCGATTTGCACTACCTACATCGAGCAGACTATTCCTCGCCCGACATGATCCTCACCCCAAAGTATGTTCTTTGTCTTTCCTCGTACTTGGCACAAGGGGAGGTATTTTTACCCTTGTTTTCAGTTACATTTTAATTATAAACTAATACATACGGTCTCTGTCAAATTAAATTTAGTTGCGCACAAATTTAATGTTAGAGGTTACTAACTCAGCTTTAAAACATCGATGCTTCATTATGGATGTCTGATCACTAGTACTTTGAGGTTCAGCGCGAGGGCACAGACGTGGCGGATAAGGGGGGGGGAGGCGGAAATGAAAGGCGAGGGCTGGCGCGGGGAGTTCGAGCGAATTTAGACTCGAGGGCAATGACGGTCCATGTCATGTAGGCGATGAGGAACAAGTGCTAACAGGTGGCGTACGGAACAAGAGTTAAGGTAGGGATATGAATCAAGGAGAATATAATATTGAAGACGTACACGATGTGCCGCAGTAAAATTGGAAAAGAAATCATAGTATATGCAATACGCAATAAGCTCATAGTATATGCAATAAGAGCAACCTTTGAAAAGTTACCTATTCGCAACATTACCGTGTATCATCGCCGCCGACCTGGATGGTCGAGGTGGCTAGAGCATCTCTCATTGCCTCGGTCAGAAGGTTCGCGAGTTCGAGTCCCCCCGTGGGCATGGTTGTTTGAGCCTTTTCTTTCGTGCATATGTGTAGTCGCGGAAGGCCTTATGAGTCTCCTGACCACACAGACCGAGGAGCCCGCAAGTATGTGTCTAATGTAAATGTTAATATGTGTCCCCATGAAGGACATAAAGGGTACGCGGCGCAGAGAGCCGAAATCGGCATCCCTGAAGCTGGAAAGAGCCCCCGAATAAAAGTGTATCCCCACCGCCGCTCGGAGTGTTGAACGCGCGACGCCACCGCAAGTGGCATGCGAGCGACCAAATTACCGCAACCCGCCCGCGGACCACTTGGGCAGCGTCCCGGCGGCCGCCCGCAGCTGCGTGTGTTTACGCATTGACTCCAGCGCCCTATAAATTAGCATTGCACCTCGTCCCAAACCCGTTTTTGCGACTGGTTTTAATGAAAACGATAGGCAGCCAAAGGACCCGCGCGGGCGGCCGGGCGAGCAGACGCCCGCCCTGTGCCGGGGCAGAGACCGCCGCCGCCGCCGCCGCGGCACCCGCGATGTTATCGGCGCGGGGTGGCGACATACTGACCCAGCACGTGCCGGTGCCACCGCCCCGCCCCGCCCCGCCCCGCCCGCCCCGCTGGCACCCGACACGGCTGCACGTCGCCGGCCGTCTCGCGGTGCATCGACACCCCGTGGTACGTACGTGGTGGTACGTGGGTTAGCGCGGTTTATTGTTGCTTCCCGTTCCTTCTTCGCTTAATTTTTTTTTTTGCGACGGTGCACGAACATTGAATTTTCTCCAGCGCGTAGCACGTGGACAATGTTGGCCAGCGACGTACCAGTACCGTTGTGCGCTATCCGACGCAATGTGCGCTATCTCTACGTGGGTTTTTGAGGGCTATTGTTGCTTCCCGTTCCTTCTTAGGTTTTTTTACCGAAAATTAACACTTTCCAGCTCGCAGCACATGGACACTGATGTAACTAACGTAAACTATACCGAGTCTGGCATGTAAACATTTTTGAGCCGTAACTTAACAATATTCCCCTTCAGAGCAGACTTGATATATCATCAGTTAGTTGAATGGGGAAGAGATGTCATGACCTAGTGCATATTATTTACCAGGATAATAATCAGAATTAAAATCTTGAAGAGGCTCATACGAAGGAGAAAAAATATAACTTCCGAATATTTCGACGTAACAAGGTTTGAGGGTTATCGAAGTCAAATGAATAACATAGATATTACGAAATTAGCGTAAGTTACGGTTTTACAGCTTAGCTTGATCAATTGTTGTAGGGAATGTCTTTCCCTTGGAGTGGTGACGTTCCTTCCCGCTTGGTTAGTGAGACCTGGCGCCGTCGAAAGGGAATTCCCCTTTCAGGGATCTCGCCACAGCGAGTCACTGCTCCAGACGAGACGAGCTTCAAGGTCGGACTTGTCTCCCGTCTAATGTGTTGGTAGAAAGTATATAAATGTAAATGTGTGTGTGTGTGTGTGTGTGTGTGTGTGTGAAGAGAGAGAGAGAGAGAGAGAGAGAGAAAGGGGAGAAGATATTACAAAGGAAGAGGCAAGTCCGTCACCTGTTTGTTAGAGACCTGCTTCTTCATTCGCCTAGGTATTGATCGGAGAAACCATGAAAAACTCCAATCAGAGCAGCCGTCCGCTAGCGTTCTGCGCTAGACTGCGCTGCAGTGTTTGAACACTAGCTATAGAGCTAGCGTTGAAAATCCGCACTGTCGGCACTCTAACATTAAGGCGTCTTTGCAGACAAAGCTGCAAAGCTCACTCTGAGATAAACTCAGGCATTTTGTTTATTATAATTATGGTCTAATACAACAAAAGGAACTGATTAGTGACTACACTACAAGTTTCTGTACATTTGTTACTTAAATACTTTCATTTCAAACAACTGTATATTTCATTTAGTTACGTTTTAACTATGGACTAGGCTGTAAATTTCCGTTACGTATAATAATAAGAAAACAGCGTTGACGCATTCTCGAGCCGCTTCGCTAGCAACCCTCCCCCCTTCCCCCACAGCGGCTGCTTCGCGCTCCCACGAGCGGCCGAGGCGACGCCGTTGAAAAATGCGCGGCTCGGGGCGGGAGTCGTGTCTCGAACCGGGGATCGCGGGTAACGCGTGTGTATGCGAGGCTCGGATCGGAACCGGCGATACGGCGGCGGACTCGTCCGCGAGCGCGCGCAGCTCCAACCTCCAGCGCCGCCGACGCCCACGCCGCGCCGCCTCAGCCACCGCCACGCTGCCTCCGGTCGGTCTCGTCGCCACCGCTACAACCGCAGCATATAGTGAGCTAGCAATAGCGCACCGCCACTACTCACACGATCGCTACTGCAATACGACTGATTAGTGATACTGGGCTTGTCAACTGCGAAGGTCATTTGTCCCGTAACCGTTCTGCAACCACTTCTACAACCGCAGCATATAGTGAGCTACCAATAGCGCACCGCCATTACTCACACAATCGCTGTTGCAATACAGTGTTATGCAATATGTATGCAATATTAGTGATGCTCGGCGTGTCAACTGCTAAGGTCATTTGTCCTGTAACTGTTCTGTATGTTTTTATCCGCGAGAAGTGGAGGCGACCGCCACGCTGCCTCCGGTCGGTATCGTCGTCACTGCTACTACCGAAGCCTGTGATACAGTGAGCTACCAATAGTGCACCGCCACTTCTCACACGATCACTATTGCAAAACGATTGATTAGTGATGCTGGGCTTGTCAACTGCTAAGGTCATTAGTCCCATCACTGTTGTGCATGTTTTAATCCGCGGGAGGTGGAGGATATGTTCCCCCGCTGGCTGGCGAGGTCCGGTGTTGACCTACACTGGCTTGCGGGATTTTCCCCAACCAGATATCACCCACCAGCGGGCCACCACCTGAGCAGGGACAAACTCTAAGTTCCCGACTGATCTCCAAACAAATGTGGTAGTGAAGTGCATGTAAGTGTGTGTGTGTGAGTACACGGAGAAGATAGGATACGGCGGAGCAAAGAAATATCGCGAGCGGCCTGTGGCCCATTTGTTACAGTACCGCTCCTGTGGCTCATTTGTTACAGTACCGCTCCGGCAGTCACCTGGTGTTGATCAGAGAAATCACGGAAAATCAGAGCAGTCGGCCGGAGAAATTCGATAAGCCAGCGTTGAAAAAACTGCCACTATCGGGACTCGAATCCCAGGTCCTCTACGACAGAGGCACTGCAGTGACATCAGTTTATGCGCTGAGCCACCTTTGCCGGTATATTACGAAACGACATAATCTGGAAGATATTACGGATTAGAGCTGTCGTTGTCACACCCACGTTGCCACCAAACTCGCCGCAACACCCAGTGGCGCCTCTAACCGGCCTCTGTCACGTTCGTTAGAACCACATCGATTGATACGTTAAACCATCAATCGATGGTTTAGTCGTCACTACAATCGCCATCGGCTGTTAATATGGCATACGCAACGGGAAAACCTGGCAGAGAGTTTGACTAAAGCTGCCATCAGCACGGCCAAGCAGCAATCGAATGTTCCACATCCGCCAATGTTGACATCTGACCGACCTGAGTCGCCACTGCTACAATCGCGGCGGTGGATTTGGTAAACCACCACTGCTGCCGTTGCCCGTTACTTGCTGTCATCTCCACCATTCTCACGGCCGTTTATACGGTCTGGAAAGCTGGGAGATACTACGGACTAAGGTTCCATCACCTCGCCATCGGAGACACTGAAAGCATCAAAACGTCACATCTAGCGCTACTTGTGACCGATCTATCTAACAACCGCAGCGTTTGCTACAGTAATTTACCAGAACTATCACTGTCGTCGCCAAACCCGACCCGCCAATACTCCCAAGGACGCTATTACGGTCAGACCGTCGATGACAGTATGAACTGCAGGTGCCATGTCCACACCTACGCTGCAAAAACACTCTGCAGCAGAGTGACCGAGTACATATTATGAATATGCACGGATGATTACCACCAGCGCTGCCTCGGGCTAACCAGTCACCACTGCTATATACATAGCGTTCGACATGATGCTACTGTCGTCGACTTCGCCACATTTCCTACAGTAACCTGGCGATAAGTCAACATACCACAGAATCCCGGAAATAGTACAAAGGACGCTGCCAGTGTACTTTCTGTCCGAATTTTTTCTCTAACGCTATTGACAACGTACAATTTGTTGAATGTCACCTAACCATGAACCAAATTCCGTGCTATTCCAGCATGTAAAAGACAATATTTACAGTACACATAGTATGACAACTTCTCCGTACAAATGTGGAGACCATTACCACTTCACATCGCGTCTCCCCCAAACTGGCTATCGCCACCGCCTTCCATTACAACACCCATCCCGTCACAAATGCGACCACTTCCCAACACCTTCCCTCCCTGAGCCATCACCACAACCTCCCCAAAGTGGTGAGCATTACAACACCTAGCACCTCACACCAGCGTCTCCCCCACCCCGGCCATCGCCATCGCCTTCCAAGCGTGGAGGCCATTCCAACACACATCAGAAATCCCCCCTCTTCACAACACCGCCCCTCCCCCGGCCATCGCCACAACCTCCCCAACGTGGAGACCATTAAAACACCCACCACGTCGCACCAGCGACTCCCTTACCCCGGCGGTCACCACTACCACCGCCTTCCCAACGCGGCGAGCGCGTCGGAGAGGATGGCAGGAGCGTGTGCGCGAGGCCAAGAGGAGCCGGGGGCGGCGGCGGCGGCGGAGCGGCCAGGCGACTCGTGGTCGGCGGGCGAGGCGGAGCGGGGAAAGGGGAAGGAGGGAGGGACCAGGCGCAGTTCAGTGAGCTTTCAAGTATGGTACGAGGTCCCCCGCAGGCTTAGAACAAAACCACAGGGCCGGAGCCGGACTGGATGGGAGGCGGGATCTCGTGCCGGCGCAGCCCTCCTTCGCTCGCCCGCCCCGCCCGCCCCGCCCGCCCCGCCCAGCCCGTCCCCCCTCCCGCCCCGCCCGCCTCCGCGTCGCACTAGCTGCCAGCAGAAGGACGAGAGGCGGTTCGGAAGTCCGTCTTACATCCCAACAGACATCAATGTGTATAAATAGACGAAACTAAAAAACACTCACGAATCGGTCAAGGCATCACTTTACATGAGTTAATTTTAATGCATGTTCGAAACACGTTGACGTTGAACCATTGAAGTTGGGGGTGTTGGAATCTCGAACAAGGCATGCGTATTTTTACATTTTCAGCGTGGTGCGATAAACAATGGCTAAACATCATGCATCCCTTATCACATAAATAATTCATACTTTTATAATTATCTTGGCAAGACAAGTACTCTCTATATTAAGTCTCTGCGTTGTGTAGTTAGAACTCGGCATTTTACAAAGTCTCTAAAAAATAAGACAATTAAGCATAATTCTTGAGTTTTAAATATTTTAAAGATACTGTAAGATACACGAATGGCAGGTTTGTTGCAAAAATGTGTGCGAAAACCTTATCTCTTCAATTGTCTCTCATCGCATATATTTTTATCTTTGTTCTACCATATTTTATATAAGTAATGTAGCAGACCTTCCAACCACTCTATTTAATCCTGAATCCCATTGTTTCCTCAAAGCAAAAAGCCATCCTCCAGCCATCTTTGACCACTGCGTCTTAGGGATAACGATTACAAAATCCTATAAAATGACACACGAGTGTGAGAAGTCACATCTCCATGACTCACTTTTTAAATTTTTTTTATTTTTCACTCTTCAGCAATACCGGCTGCTCTTATCTATCTTGACCTTTGTTCTCCTTCATTTCACTGTCTTGGCAGAAATATAACAGTTGACCTCTCTGACCTTTTTGTCGAAAATGTTTTGGAATGCTTAAACTTTGTGAGATCATATCAAAGCATTCTTCAAATCAGACTTGCAGAAAACCACCATAGTTAAATTTTCTTATTTACATGTTTGTTAGTCACCTGCAATCATTCACAACACTCTCCTGTAAAATTTGCTCCAATTTGCTTCTAAAAAAATTCTCAGACAGAACCTTGTCATTATGAGGCCGCGATTTATAGATCCCGAAATTAACGTCACCATTTCGTTGCAACAAAAATAGTTTAATTTGTTGAGAGCCTAATGGGTCTACCTTATTCGCCCATTCCGACACTAATTCACTGCACTCTTCCTTTTCCAGCCCCGTCTAGTCCTCCTTCTCTTACAGTGCCTTTGCTAAAAGTCAGATAAAACCAAGGCACTTTGATATCGCAAAATCATGATACCCCGAGATTCCGAAATAAAGTTTACCACTTCCTTGCTTCAAAAATAGTTGAATTTGTTGACAACATAATGGGTGTCCCCTAGCTGTACATTCTGGTACTGCTTCCCTGTCGTCTTTCATTTCTTCCTCCTCCGTCTCTTCCCCTATCACCTGCAGCGCCTTCCACAGCCGCGTTTCCGCCCTTCCTCGCCCTCCCATCCTGCCGTCCGCCAGCGCTCCTTAACGGGTTCTGATATCTCCGACGGAGCAGTTTCTACATGTGGAATTTGTGGTGGACGAAACCGGTCTCGGCAGGTTGCCTCCAGACCCGCGAGGTACCCGCAGCAGTCGTCGCCGCCGCCTCCGCCGCCGCCACCCCTACCACCATCGTCTTAGCATCCACCACTGCCATCGGTGGAAGTCATCGCCACTGTCACTGTTGAACTGTAACCCCACATATCGTTTCAATCTTAATCCCATTGCCACTGGCTCGCTACTACCACCCATGTCAGTACCATCACCATCGCAAACTTAACTAACGTCACCACAAACGTTCACTAACGCCATTCAACCAGCACTGTCAGCGTCGCAAAGTTGCAGTTACCAATACAGTCACTCTCGACATTGTGTTTATGAACTTCTAAGAGAACACAACCATTCTGCAATCGCCAAGAACATGGTCGGACAACATCATCTCAACCATCTTCACCATCAATTTCTCCAACGGGTACTCCCTCACCACCATATTCATGTCGAACTACTTATTTCACTTGATGCCTAAACACCTGAACCTCCCGACCACCACGACATCAAGATTCAGCATTATTATTCTAGTATTACCACATAGAGAACACACCAAGCACCGCGAATTGGTACTTCACTACAGCCATCTCTCGTTCTCCAGCACCAGACGAACTTCAGAACAAACACCACCACTACTAACATTACCTCAACCGCTACGACCTGGTACTTTACAATAGCGATCTCTCTTTCTTCAACACCAGATGAACTTCAAAACAATCACCACCTCCTCTAACTTCATCACCACAACCCCCACCATTCCTACAAGAACTACACCACACTACCCGCTCTGAAACCCCAGAGTACCATCCATCATCTGGGCTTGTTGGCACTGGGTGTCGCCGGGCGGCGCACACAGGGCCTTCGCGGAGAAATTCATTAGCGCCACGGCGGCGAAATCCGAGATGGGGAGTTAATTTTGTTTTATGGCGACGCGGGCCGGCGCCACGTGAGGCATTCGCGAATACCAACATCGATACCCGCGATCTCTCGCTAAAATAATTACAGCGGCGGCGCTCGCGGGGGAATGTTATCAACGTCCGTCATCCGGGAGCTCCGTAAATCAACGGCCAACGCCCCTCTCCGCGTCGGACAAAGAACGCGCGAAGACCCCGCGCGCCGCCTGCCAGCCCTCTCGCAGATTTAGGCTCTTTTCTCACACAGAACGATACTTCTGCGGCCCATTTGTTTCGGATACTGCGAATTCCTCGGGTGGAAACTGCCCCGGCGGAGACATCAGAATCCGTTAAGAAGCCCTCGCGACCGCCCGATGAGGAACGGTGCGAGCGGCTGGAATGGCTCGAGAGAGCACTGGAGGGCAGAGTGGAGAGGAAGACATAAAACAGTTTTGTTGAAATTGGGCAGCGTTTATTATGGGAACCTTCCAGTTGGGCCATTTGACCCGTTATGCCAAGTTTCCTCAAACATTTTAACCATTGTTTGGTTGCCGTTTAGGAATGGCAGCAGCCCAGGTTTCATCGCTATTGTTGAACGTTGAATTGATTCAACTGGAAGATTTATCCTTCTGACCTAACATAATATTCAGTATCTAGGAGATCTAAAATGAAGATAAAAACAGGACCTCTCTATACTGGAATACTTTTCTGCTTCCGAATCCCAATCGTCAAGGTTCAATGGTTCAAGGTCCAGAAGCCCTCGCGGTCACCCGATGAAGAATGGTGCGAGTGGCTGGAATAGTTCGAGAGAGCATTGGAGGACAGAGTGAAGAGGAATATACAAAACGTTTTTGTTGAAATTGCACAGAGTTTATTATGGAACGCATCCAGTTGGGCCATTTACCCCGTTATGGCAAGTTTCCTTAAACATTTTAACCATTGATTAGTGTTTCCGAGTATTTGAATGGTCCATGTTTCATCACTATCGTTGAACGTTGAATTATTTTTGGATGACTTTTCCTACTAGTCTAACATCAGACTGAGTATGTAGGAGATCGAAATTGAAGATAAAAACAGAGCTTTTACATTGGAGTACTTTTCTGCTTCCGTTTCCCGAATATCAAACTCCAATTGTTCTAAACAACTAGTCGTTACCATGGTCCTAATACAATGGGATAAATAATTTAACAGGTCTTTTACTTTACTACATAAGTAGTACACTAGCGAGAATTCCATTAAATTCATTTCTTTGAAGGAAGCGATGCGACTAAGAACCAAAAACTCTTTGAAATGTCAAGAGTGATAAAGCATTGCAATACAGTCCATTGCGAAATTTAAGACATTGCTAGTTTTTTGTGTTGCTTTCCTAGCAACAATATAGAAAAAATCCAGTAATAAAACTGTCAGTCAGTTTACGGAGTAATGACGAACGGTGCTCCAAAGCCCCGTGCCCCAAAAATGGAGTTGCACATCATAATATCGCTACCATGACATGTCTAACTCCGCAGTATAGGCCTATGTTGATAAAGTTACTTGTTGTTATATTGAGAAATAATTCGTAACACCACAGAAACTCATGGAATCGAATTCATTGGCGCACTCGAGTCACTAAACGCTACAAGAATTACTGGTTCGAGAATGGCAAAATGCAAAATGCTTTCATTCTAGCAAACACCTTTTCAAAAAGATTAGTATTTAACAACCATTTCCTGTTATTTAAACTCTATAAATATCTGTAGTCAATGTGTAAGTTTAAAATTGAAATATGGAATACAGTTTCCGCCTACCTGGAACAGAGGCCTCGGAAAAGACTAAAGAAGAAAAGAGTGCTAGTGAGAGGAGAAGTAGAAGGACGACGAGGGTATTAAACGTGGAAATAGCTTTCTTGTGGGAGCGAGAGAGAATCCTTCCGCTTAGTAACAAGCATATGCTCTGAGTTCTACAGCTCACTCCCTTCAAGAAACAAAGTTTATATTGGAAATTTCAAACTATCGCAATAGAAAAGAAAAGTTAAATAACTATTTACTCACATAAAGAATCGAAAGCTCACCTTTTATTTACTTTTAAGTATATTCACACGATTATAAATATAATTTACACAAAAATGTACCTTTACGTGTACTTTTAAGTATAATTTCTATTTCATCCAGGATGTGATCCGAGCAGTATAAGTTCCTTGCATTGAGCTTTTAAAGTAACCATGTGAAAAAATCAACCTCTTTGGAAGCTTATGCTTTCCAGTAAATTGTGTGTAACACATTTCTTCATTAAACTTTATAAACATGAAGATACATGAGTTATGTGATATTAGAACAGTAGTTCACGTTAGTACATCAATGAACCAATAAGAAAAAAATCTTTAATTATTCTGACTGTAGGGATATATTGTCAAGAGCAATTTATTTCCTGACAAGCATAAAATTCGAGTTTTAATGATAGCTGAAAACATGAAGTTTGTTTTTCAAGATTTCTTGAATTGTCTTACAAATGACACTTTTATTAAATTAAATGTTCCGTTACAAGCATTAGTATTTGTCTAACAGGAAAACTTTCAAATAATTCCGTCATGTCCGAAGTTGAACTTTCACATATTCTTATAAAGGGTACAATAATACAATCATGTTATTTTAACGTGTGTCCGAACCCAGATGCAATCCTCCTTCCAACATTCTCGAAAGCTCTCATACGGTTTTTGAAGTCAAAACACGAGGTGAGTAATCGTAATATAAAATAATAGACTATGCAGATCTGCTGGTAATGCATTCTACAGGGGAAAGAACTTGCCTTGTTTAACGACTTACGTGAAAGTGCGGTGACGCACTACTAAACTAACCGGTTGATAACCTCTAAAATGCATTCCTGCCAACTTTACCTAATCACATGCAATTCAATTCTCACACTAGTAACGCTGACAATTTTTTGAGCTCTATTTGTTGTAATCGAAACAAAATAAATAAAACTATTAAAGTGAAAGGTGAATTTTAATTCAGCTATCAAAACCCAATATTAGTAAAAACAACTGAAATTATCGCTTAATAATAAATACTACAAATTAGTGTAAACTTATTCATATATAGATGATTAATTATTTAAATTACGAATGTAAACAATTAGTAAACTCTTGTAGCCAGCAACTGGAGTTTCGTCAGAGAGATTCTCACGTTTCCAAGTCCCTTCTGAGTATACCCATGAGCACAGAATAAATACCATGCCAGTCACTGCACCGCAAGGACCTTTGTGCCAACTCTCTTTCAAAACCCCTTTCTGCGCAAGGAAACCTCAGCGGGTGACACGACAGGAATGCGTTCGAAAACTCTGCAGCTTTATTCTTCAATTCCTGAGACTCCCTCGTCAGTTATATCTATTCGCCTTTACAGTTCTCCAGGCTGCGTAACAATATCCCAGTCGAGACCCTATGGGAATGCTAAAGACACATAGTTACTCCGGTTTCGAAGCAGTTTCACAAATAAAGCGCAGAGACAACGGAAATATATTAAACACAAGGTATTTGCAGAGCTTCGTGTTTCTGGTATCATGTTTCTGGTAAGCAGTAATTTACACTTATACTACGTTAGTTAATTTTCAGGTTAGATAAAGAACACTAGAAATAAAACAAACTCCCGTACGTCACATAAATTGGTAATTCTAAAAAACAATAGGTGGGTTCGAGGTTTGATATGACTCTAAAGACTGGCAAAAGCGGGAAGAAAAAGAGTTCCTGAGAAAGTGAGAAAATGCAACCGCACAAAAGAAGGGAAATAAAAAAAGAGGCACAGGAGTCGCGCGAGACAAAGGACACTGAAGACCGGAAGTCAGAAAAGAGACTGAGAAAATCGGAAGAGATCTTGGAGAAGGGAAATGGACAAAAAATGGGAAGAAATTTGACTCAGACAAGTGGGCAGATGTCTAACAACACCAAGTATCGAAGGCGGGTCATGGGTGAGCTGAAGTTTGAAGGCGCGAAGAGAAGTAGAAAAGAATGGAAGCGGAGAAGAAAAAAACAAGTTGAGGAACAAGTCAAAATACAAGCCTCAAGATAAAACATTATAGGCAAGAAGAGAAAACATGATGAAATGACAGGCCACAAGAAGAAGTCAGGCCACAAGAAGAAGAGAGACCACAAGAAGACAGACCGCAAGAAGGACAGGTTACAGGAACTTCTTCCAGGCCATGACGAAGACTGGCCACAAGAAGATAGACCACAAGAAGATAGGCCACAAGAAGAAGACAGACCACAAGAAGATAGGCCACAAGAAGAAGACAGACCACAAGAAGACAGGCCACAAGAAGAAGACAGACCACAAGAGAAGTGAGGCCACAAGAGAAGTCAGGCCACAAGAAGAAGACAGGCCTCAGAGAAATACCACAAGAGATGAGAGAGGAAATACTCCGAGAAGGTGACAGGACCCAAGAGACGTCAGGCCACCTAAGACGAGTGACCACGAGAAACCAAAGCCACAAGCGCCAGGCAAATGCACGCGGGCCCGCGAGCGGCGCGAGAGCGCCCGAGCGGGGGCGGGGGCGGGGGCGGGGGCGGGACGGCGAGCAGCGCGGCGCGGGGCGGCGCGGCGGGCGCCGGAAGCGCCGTGCAGCGCGGGGGCGGGCGGGGCAGTCTCTCCCACGGGGACGCCGCGCCGCGGCCCGGCGCGGTGGGTGGCACGGCGGCCCGTGAATGAGGCCCTGTGTGCGGCGAACAACCGCGCCTTGCACCCGCCGCAGGTTGGCGACTGCCGGGTCCCGCTGCTCGTCAAACACGACGCTGCTTTGTATGCCGCCCGCCCTGCACGCGCCCCGCCCGCCAGAACGCTCTTTATGCTCGAAGGCGAAAGTTAAATCTTGATCGGCGGTCGCTGTCTATTAATACGTCGTGAAGTCCTCTGCAGATAATGGCTTGCGGTTTACCTCCGTCTTTGTGGGACGGTGATATATTGTTTCCTGTCACCGCTGTACATGAGCAATTAACGTTAATGAACTTTGTGCCTCACCATCTGAAACGAAATCGGTTACCAGAAAAAGGACGTATGTTTATTTTTGCTTATCATTGAATCTTAGACTTGTACGTTTCGTAAACTTTGGTTGTTTCTGGTACATACAAACTCTGGGTAATTAAAGGTAAGCAAACTTATATTTACTGCAACGTACGTAAAATGCATTAATGAATAATTATGTCGTATACATTGGTTCCGAGTGCGACGCTCGAGAACCTACGTCGATTACCAAGTGGAGTCTGCAATGACCCCACATCATTTCGTTTTAAGAGTTGTAAATGATAAGGATCACGTTTTTACAAGATAACACAAGTCAATCGTTAGTCAATAATGATTTATTTAGCAAGTTCTTTGTTCTTATTTATTTCAAAAAACTACACACATTACCAGAGGTATTATATTTGAAATATATATACGTATTATCTCAGATGGATGCAACATGTATTATCTGAAAAATCCTTGAACAATATTTAACTACAGGAATGAATTTATTTCGCAATTATTCAACAACATAACCCACCGAAATTGTACAAATAACTGCAATAACAAGACGTTTACAATGTTTTTGAATAACTGCACGTGTGCCACCCTTTATCTCACATATGGGAATGTGAGAAGTAATTAATCTTAAAAAGTAATAACGAATACAGGTTTGGCTAATTGATGGATTCATGTTTCCGGACACAACTGCTATGGTCACCAGTCCCGTTAAAAAATTAAATTATTTTCATCCTGAAAGGTGGCAGCGTTCCTTCTCCGCTGGATGGTGAGGTCCGGCGCCGACCTACTGTTTAACTTGCGAGGGATTTTCTTTGCAGATAACTTCCCCCAGCAAGACACCGCCACAGCTGGGATAAGCTCTAAGCTCTTGACTGGTCTTACGACGTTTGTGGTACTTTACTGCATGTGTGCGAGTAAGAGGAGAGGATGTCGAAAAAGAGGAAGAAAGATCTAGTTCGGTTGGAGACCGTACGTTAGAGATCTTCTGCCGTATTCGCATGATATACATCGGAAAACTACCGACCAGAGCAACCGGCCGCTAGAATTCTCTTCCAGACAGCGGTTGAATTCGACATAGTGGTTGGTAGTGTGAAAAATCCGCCACCGTCGAGACTCGAACCCTATGACCTCGCGGTCTGCGTCGCTGTACAGACAGCGACTGCGCCATTTCTCCGACGGATCGAAGGCTCTTGTGTCTCCCGCCTGCAAGCGACACCCACCGCCCCCAAAGCGCCCTGCTGCCCTGACATCCGCGGGGGCCGTGCAGGAGGCCGAGAGAGCGCGGCGCGGGGGCGCGGGAGGCGGGCGGCGGCGATCAGGGGCCGCCCCGCCGGCGGGCGGACGGGCGGGCGGGCGGGCGACTCGGCGCCCGCGTGACTCACGACGAAGAAGAAGGGGCCGATCATCATCGGGAGATGGGAATCCGCCGCCCGCACCGTCGCTCCCACCCCCGCAACCGCCGCCGCCACCGCCGCCGCCGCGACCGCTGCTGTGCCTTCCAGAAGTCCCGGTCGCATTCCAAGCAATCAGACGCTGGGAGGAGGGAGTGGGCGTGGGGGGCGGGGGTGGAGGGGCGGTGTCTTTGGCTGGGGAAGGCTGGCCGAACGAGAAACACAGCCCCGAGCGCGGATCGGTCGTGAGGTTCTGACGGGTCCGAGGGTTCGAAACACGCCCGGCGCGGGCAGCGCGGCGCGGCGCGGCGCGGCGGCGCGGCCTCCACACGGGGCCAGGAGAGCGGACGGCCACCGCAGCGACCTCTGTGCGTTCCCACCATTACGGAGGCATCTGCATGTGAGCGGCGGCGGCCCCGCCTCCAGCCCCCCTCCGCCCCCGCCGCCCCTGCACCTAACGCACGCCGTGCCTCGGTGGCAGCTGCCGCCGGGGCCCCCTGCAACTCGCTCTCAGGGGGAGATGCATTCAGTCTGAGTGTGGCGTTTGAGAGAATTTATGTAACAGTATAGGCTGCCAAGCGATGCAGTCTTAATGCTGTTCAATCACTTGCAACGTTTGCCTCGTTAATTCAATACTATTTTGAGACTGTTGACCTACAGAGAGTTGTGATTATATTGAATTATTCGCCACAATAAGGTGACGTAGAGGGATGTTTGGAGAGATGCTTCATGCCGGTGTATCGTCTACGGTCGCCGGAAGTAAAAAAAAAAATAACTCAATAAACCATACGAAAATGACTTTTGTGTAAAAATTACATTTCACCATAGTTAATGGCGGTAGATCTGGTGCCGTACCTTTGCTCAAGTGAGCAGATAGAACCACTGACCAAAAGCGATTTGTTCACTGACCAAAAGCGATTTGCTTTCTTTCAGATTCAGAAATTGAGAGATGTGTTTCAAATTACGAATAGTGTATATTCATTTTGTACTATTTAAATGTTTCACATGATTTTATTATGTCTCTGCAAAAACTGATGCTTCACTTTCAAGATTTTTCCCAAAATTCTAACTTCTCTAGAAACGACGTAGTAGAAATATGCATTTTACCCACGGAGTTTGCAACGAGTTTCTTGAGACTAAGATACTCAGATGATTTTAGTTTTTCCTTATAAACACAAAAGTAATGTTGTTCTGGAAGCTTCGGAATTGTTTACTCACTTTTCAGGACGTCATTTTTAAGAAAATGCTCCAACGGTCAAACTCACTTACCTGAAAAAAGAAAAGAAAATTAGAAACATACCAAACTAAAACATTGGAACAGATTAAACGATCAGAGAGATAAATGCAAAGCGATTAAGGTACAGTAGAACAAAGTAAACATAACATAACATTACAAATCTATTTAAACATCACAATTATTTTGATGTTAACTTTTGCAGACGATTGTGCGTTAATTCACAGTTTATCCACTATCTTCACTACCACAACAATATTATGGTTTTCTGGCGCACGATTCTTTCAATTCTGTTCAATCGGGGTCGAGAAATTCCAGTTTATTTATGAGCCTCAGACACGGAAACAATCCTGTTACAATACCTACTTTCGGAACCAAGAACCCAACCCAACGTAGTTTCTGTTGGATTCAAAGCATCACCGAGAGAGCCTGTTCGTTACCGATGACCTTTCGTCGGGCAAAGTTCGTGAACAGTAATGATGCGAATCAGTCGCATGCCGAACAATCTTCAGCAATCTCATTTAGATATACAACGAAACCCAGAAGACAGAGAAACGAGCAATGTGAAATGCCTTCCCTTCTTTGTGCGGTCTGTATCGAGCAACGTTATGGCTGCGATGTTACTTTCCGAAAGTTCGTGATGGGTGTTTATGGTCGGAATTGCGCTGAATCATTATTTGCTATCTTATCTTTTAAACTCGTTTATTTTATGGCTATGTTTATAAGAGTAGGGCTGTGAACCTGAGGTTCGTGGATCCAGCCACTCAAATGATATCCAAATTGCTGCATTGTTTCTAGAAAGCCTTATTGCAAATTATCTAAAAGAAAATATTTCATGTACTATTTCGGTGCTGTGTGCGAGATGAAAAAGAGATTATTTGTCAGATGATCACCAATTGCCTACGTATGCGGAAATTATAATTTTCTTGCATAAGAAATTTCCAGAATTGTAAACTGAAGCAACGAAGAATAAATCAAGATTGTGCGGTAAGAGTCCGAGACTGCTGAAACTGAAATGGCTGTATCAGCTCTCCATTAAAACAAAATAATGTGAAACAAAATTAATTTAATTAAAACAAATACAAAGCTAATAAATCTTTAAAATATATTTACAAATAACGTATACTCCGGAAAATTAATCAGAAATGTTGAAGTTCTCAACGCTTCTCAAAGGAATAGTTTTTAACTTTCTAGTATTTTTTATTGCCATTTAAGCATTCACCGCCATCAATTTACATTCATGATTGGATAATTAAGTCAACGAAATATTTGTTAAACATCTCGCTTGGAATTCAGTCGTGATTCAAACCATTTAATAATAAGTTAAAACAAATTATAGTTTAGGTTTGTATGAGTTCTTGGAATTATGGTTGGAGTTTGGAGTTATGGTTGGAGTTTGGAGTTGGAATTGGAGTTATGGTTGCTGTTTCAACCGAAATATCTGTTATTACTTTCAACTAAATTTTTCTGAAATTTTAATTTCCATTCATCTTACGAATGGGAGTCTTTGTATTCACTAATGAAGTTCATTCCAAATTAAACATCGTGCATTTCAAACCTATGTAGATTTAACTAGACTGGCGCAAACTACACTATTTAGTAACCTGCTAGTGTTCAAGAATTTAGCAGCCGAATATGACAGTCGAAAAAGTTCAGGTTAATAAAATCCTTTGTAATTTAAAAGCTTTGATGTGTTTTATTAACAATAAGACAATGTTTAAGTTGTAAATAAATATAATATATGATTGCAAATAAATATAAAAATATATTTTGCTGCTTTCCTCTTTGACATAAATACTACTTAAAATTTAATGTGTTAACTAACAAAAAAAAATAAGTGCGGCTCCTTCCAAACTCTCCCTTCAAGATCAACACTCTCAACCCTCTGGTAATTCACCATCCATAATCGTTCCCTACTTCCACACTCTCGGTTCTCAGTCCTGAACCACACGCATGCTGAGGCGAACATGTGGTTCAAAGCCGCTCGCGGAGACCGAAGCGCCAGGTGGGCGCGGCAGCTCGGCTTTGTGGTCCAACCGCCCAATTAAAGTCTCTCGTCCTCCATCTATGAAAGGACCGTGCTTAGCGTCCGTATAATGTCTGTCATAGATAAAACGCATGACAACTTACACGGGCTGCGACACGACGTTAACAGCCGACATCGGTAACAGAACACGACCGGTGGATAACATCGTTCCGGTCGGAGACTGCGATGCGTGGTGCAACGACGAACTTTCTCCGGACCGGGTTGCGGGTGGCGTCTTCCGAGTCTTGGGCGGCGGTGGCGGCGGCGACATCGGTCCCCGGGCCGGTCCTGAACGACAGAACTCGTTCGGTGAGTGACGCTCCAGTGGATTCGAGGACGCCGTACTCGGCGGGAACGACCGATCCTCTCGGTTCCGCAATGGCTGTCGCGACAACACGACCGTCTTCTCCTCATCCTCCACCAGCGTTCGCTTTCGTTATGCGTAGCTATTCCGGCTACTGCGGAATGCAAACGACCGTAAACGAACCATGACGTAGAGGCTTGCCTGAATCACCTCAGCTATGTAAATTCCTTCGTTTACTTCGTGTGAGGGAAATGCAGTTGTGAACGTCGGCGAGCGTGTATGAGAGAGAGGCCATATGCACGGGTAGGATAAAATCGAAAGAGTTCACTCCATGCAATTCATACGGAATCACAAAGAATCGCGTCGATGGATCGATGAAGCCCTCCTCCCCCATTTTAGGCCACCATTCTTGACCGTGGCGATTTCGCGCAAAGATAGCGGCCAAGATCTCCCATTATTGCGGAGGTTATCCCATAATAGGTGTTTCACGAAGTGACCGCCAGATAACGGAGAGTCGTCGCGGAAACTTAGAATGTATCTTTCCGTTTTACGAGCCACGGCACGACGCGGACGCTCAGATTTATCGAGCGGCGCGAAGCGGCCGGGCGCGCACTCGATCGACGCACGCGATCGCCAGGCGGCGGTGGCGGCGGCGGCGGCGGGTGCACAGCGCAGGCGCGCGGCTGCGCTCGCTCGCTCCAGGCGACGACGCTGGCGGAGACGACGACGCCCTGGGGGCCGACGCCGACGGCTTCTCCAAGGACCCTACCTACTTGAAAACGTACCCTATTAAAATGTTTTTGATTCATTTAAACAGATGCTTAAAATGATATATAATTTGTGAATTTATTTTAATACAGTTAATAATAACCATTGTAAATAATTTTTACCGAAATAAGAAGGTTAAATAGTAACTATTTCTACTAGAAAAAGTCCATGTTTTCATACTTAGAATATATTCTTTTAATAACATATATGATTTAATTAAAATATACAATTTTGAACTAAAGAATAAATAAATTAGTTATAAATAAATTTTATTTTAATAGATTATTTTGTTTATTTTTTAAAATTAACCCTCTTGAAAATTTTCCGAAGTCGCCGTTTCAGAGGAGAAACTTTTGTGGGGAGACTTATACTCCCTCCTATATTGTACTTAATCGAATTGTCACCATTATGTTAAAGGGTTTGAATGTATTTTTCTGAAAATGTAAATATTTGGTGTTTTTATATTGGAAAAATACTTTAGAAAGTATTTTTCCAATATAAAAACACCAAATTATATTTGTTTTTGTTGTTATTTGCGTTTCCGTTGCCAGCATAATTTTCCAGTAGTGAATTACTTTTTCTTCTGGAAATCATGTTTTGAAGTAATAGATTTCTTTATTTGTACACGCTCTCCTGACCTTTTCGTTTGTTTCGTCGCACTGTGCAAAAGAGCACTATTACAATAGCTGAAGCACTGACATCAGCAGAGAAACTCAATGGATAAGATTGATTGCTTATTTCGTGTCCTTGAGTGCTTCAACTCTTACAGTTATTTGTCCTGTAAGTGCAGTGCATGTTTCCCCCGCCAGATGGCTAGATAAGGTGCTGACCTACACGTCGGATTGAGTTTTCCTCATCCAGTTATCTTCCATCATCAGGGCACCGCTTTCAGGGACAACTCGCAAATGGCCTCCCGACACGTGTGGTAGTGTAGTACATGTAAGGATAAGGATGGGTGTAAGTAAAAGGTGAGAATAGGATACGGGAAAGGAAGGCTAGATCGCGCGCAGTCCGAGGCCCGTTTGTTACGGTACTGCTTCAGCATTCGCCTGATTTTAATCTAAGAACTTCCGATCAGAGCAACTGGACCCCAGAAGCGGCTGAACTCGCCCTAGTAGCTATCTAGGTAGCGCGAAAATTCTTCCACCGCCAGATTTCGAACGTCCCAGTCAAAGGCACTGCATTGCCATCAGTTGACGCCCTGAGCCGCCTCAGTCGGTCGCAGTGGGCAGGGACAGCGGCCTCGAGGGACCGGGGCGAGGGTGGGGGCGGGGCGGAGGCGATCGATAGGGCGTGGGTGGGGGTGTGGGCGGGGCGGGGGAGGGGGCGGAGGCGAGGCGCGGGCGGCGGCGGCAGCTGCGGCGCTGGCGGCGCGCGGACGTGCCTGCGCCTCGCACGCGACTCATCGTGCGTGCGTGCGAGCGAGCGCGGGGACTTCTCGGAACGGCGCGGCGCGGCGCGGCGCGGCGCGCGGGACGACGCTGCGCTGGCTCTTGCCGCCGCCGCCGCGCCGCCGCGTCCCTCACCTTTGCTCTCGCGCAGTCTACGACCACTCACTCAGTCGTCCTTTTCAAAACAAAAATACACGGGACACAACTGTCTTCCTTCACTTCGTCGTCAGGCTGCCATCTGCATACTGCGGCTCCTCTCTTCGTTTCCTTGTTGGCGGCAATAGAAGAAACGATGCCTGGTGCTGGAATGTTTCTACACTCCCAACAAGCTTCTGGGCGTCTTCTTTTTGAAATCGTCTCTCGCAATTTTTCTAATTTTAGTGGTCCCACCTTTGCTTTTCGTGCGGTCTGTGATGACACGGGAGGTCCTTTTCAAAACAAAAACCAACGGAACATAACTGTCTTTTCACTTCGTGGTAACGCTTCTGCTGCTGTTTTCCTGCACACTGTCTCTTTTCTATTCGTTTACTTTTTTCTTGGTGTCAGAAGGGTCGCTGGCGTGTGTCTGACTTCCGTTCTTTCGATGCTGCTCGGGGGGTACACACTTTTAGAAGTCACGAGTCTCAGGATATTTGTTATCAATTTCGTGCTCTTCCCTTTTCTCTCATGCAGTCTACAACCATTTAGTCGTTCCGTTAAAAAAATACGGAACACAAATGTCTGTTTCGTTTCATGGTATGGCTTCCTTCGCTGCTTTCTGCATACTGTGCTTTTTCTCTTCGTTTTTCTCGGCAAGAGAGGAAACGTTGCCTAGTGTTTAAATTTTCTATACTCCTGGTATGGGTATAGGCATCTGCTTTACAGTCACCACTCACTTCAGGTTATTTTTAAAAAATGGTGCCCCGTGTGCACGGTGATGACTCCGGTAGTCCTTTTCACAAGGTAAGACAACTTAGCACAACTCTCTTTTTCACATCATGATTTAAGAAACTCTTGGTTTCTACTAACATAATTAGTTTGCCTTCTGGTTTTCCTTTCTGAAGGAAAGCATCATAAGCCGAATATTTCAGTTGCTCGGTACATCATCCTGGGCATCTGTATTTTAGAGATACATTTATTACGATATAATTTTTATACTTTTCTTGAGCTATCAGTCATTGTGTGTCTCTTCTGACTTATATGTTTCTGGGGCACTTTAATTCCGTATCGTGGCACAGTTTGTTTTTTGTTTCTATTAATTAATATACTCTTTCTTTCAAATACAGAGACAGTTTCAAGCTCGCTCTTTGATAATAACTTAATGTTCCCTGTAAGAAAAACAGATCGTTTTTCGAATTTCTAACATGTGGTCAAAACATAAATCTTTAATTTTTGCCACGTCCCACTATTATTACCAAGCTGAAATACAGAAATGAATCACAAGGTTCAATTATTCTATCCTAATTCCTTCTCATCCTAATAATTTCTAAAAACTTGGATTTCACTTAACACAACTTGCTACCACGGCAGCATTAAGTGCATGTTTCAAGTTCTCGCCAATCATTCACGTGGAATACAGAAGTTAAATTTTCACGATATTTGAAAGGGATTACCTTCCTTTCTCCTGCATCTACTTCCAAGCATTTATTGTTCTCTGTATTGTTACATAGTAGGTTTATTTTCAATAACTTTAAAAAATCGCGGATCTTCCGAAAATACAAACCGTGAAACCAAATCTCAGAGTTAAGACAGTTTCGGCTCTTTGCTCTGGCAAGTTGGACACCTTCATCACCGACATCTCCGTCACCAATGCCGCTGCCCTCGCTACATCCTTAGCCACTACCGTCACCATCGTCACCACTACAGCCGAAAATATCGCCACCGCTACCACAGCCACCTCCGCCGCCGCCTGCCTCGCGACCACCGCTGTCGCCGCCTGCGCCTCCACCAACCCCGACCGCCACCGACCACCGCGCACCAGCCCGCCGCCGACACTATCGCAGCCGCCTGTACCTCCACCACCCCCCACGCCGCAACCATCGCGCACCAGCCCGCCGCCGACACTATCGCAGCCGCCACCAGCAGCCACCGCCGCCGCACCACCCAGCAGCGGCGGGCGCGCCCGCGTCGGCGCACGGGCTCTCCCGGATGCTATCGGGCGGGCGTGCGAGCCGGCGAACGGTCTGGCCCGCGGTCACGCCCTGATCCTCGGCGGCGCGACGGCAGCGCGGCGCACCGTGCAACGAAACGCCCGAAAACCTCGCCGTAATTGCAAATGCGAATGGTTTAGTCGTAGAAATAGTTATCTATGAGTTTTTGAAGGCCACCAATTCGAATACATTGGAATTTCAAGTGCTGTTACACTTCATAATTAAATATTTTTTTAAATATGCCTTTAAGCTGAAAAATATAATTACCTGATCGTTAAAGAGCCTTCTATTCGCAAATACAAAAGAAAAAATCATAAAGAAGAATTTGAAAGGATATTTTTCGTAACAAATATCCTCCCTCAACAAATCAACAAATTTCTAGCGTTTTGAAGATCAAGTATTGTGATCCAAACCTCAACAAGATTCGATGATTTAGAATTCTGAACCCGATAGGAATCAACAAATTCGATTGGACCAAAGATAACTTTTGCAGACCATAAGGAATTCAAAAACATTTGAAATAAGTTTCTGAAGCTGGCGTATTGTGGTCGAAAGCCTTCTCATCAGGCTTCGATAATTCAAACTTCTGAACCTGAACTTACAACGTTCTCATTACGACCAGTTTTCAGCCCCTTCTTATCAGTGAGCGTTGCGGGCGGCTGGAAAGTGAGAGAGAGAGAGAAAGGAGAGAGAGAAAGGAGAGAGAGAAGGAGAAAGAGAAAGGAGAGAGAGAAGGAGAGAGAGAAAGGAGAGAGAAGGAGAGAGAGAAAGGAGAGAGAGAAAGGAGAGAGAGAAAGGAGAGAGAGGAAGGAGAGAGAGAAGGAAGAGAGGAAGGAAAGAGAGGAAGGAGAGAGAGAAAGGAGGGAAAGGAGAGAGAAAAGGAGAGAGAGAAGGAGAGAGAAAGGAGAGAAAGGAGAGAGAGAAAGGAGGGAAAGGAGAGAGAAGAAGAAGAAAGGAGGGGAGAGAAGAAGAGAGAGGGAGAGAGAAGAGAGAGGAGAGAAGAAGGAGAGAGAGAGAAGAAGGAGAGAGGAGAGAAGAGAGAGAGGAGAGAAGAAGAGAGAGGAGAGAAGAAGATGAGAGGGAGAGAAGGAAGAGAGAAGGAGAGAAGAAGAGAGAGAAGCGAGAGAAAGAGAGAAGAGAGAAGAAGGAGAGAAGAGAGAGAGAAGAAGAGAGAGCGAGAGAGGGGGAGAGAGAGTGGAGAAGAGAGGAGAATTCGCCAATACGGTACCGGCGCAATCGCGCGCGTCCATCGCAGCGCCGGCGGGCGGCCGCTCCGCGCGTTCGCGCAGCCCCAAGGAGGAAGTGGCGTCATGCGTCATTTCATCGACGGCCCGGATCTCAGGTAATGATATGCAATCGGCCGCCGCGGGCGCACGGGAAGGCGGGGTGGCGGTGGCGGTGGCGGTGGCGGTGGCGGCCGCGGCGCCGCCAACGGCCCGAGGGGCGGTGGAAGCTGTACTGGAAACGACAGTGGTGATGGTAGTAGTGCTGGGAGGGTTTCTGAATGTTGTGGTAGGGTTTATGATGGTGGAGGTAGGGTTTGTGATGGTGGAGGTAGGGTTTGTGATGGTGGAGGTAGGGTTTGTGACGGTTGTGCTAGGGTTTGTGACGGTTGTGCTAGGGTTTGTGACGGTTGTGCTAGGGTTTGTGACGGTTGTGCTAGGGTTTGTGACGGTTGTGCTAGGGTTTGTGACGGTTTGTGCTAGGGTTTGTGACGGTTGTGCTAGGGTTTGTGACGGTTGTGCTAGGGTTTGTGACGGTTGTGCTAGGGTTTGTGACGGTTGTGCTAGAGTTTGTGACGGTTGTGCTAGGGTTTGTGACGGTTGTGCTAGGGTTTGTGACGGTTGTGCTTGGGTTTGTGACGGTTGTGCTTGGGTTTGTGACGGTTGTGCTAGGGTTTGTGACGGCTGTGGTAGGGTTTGTGACGATTGTGGGAGGGCTTGTAATGTTGGACGGTTTGTAATGCATAGATTGTGACTGTGACGGTGGAGACGGAACGAAGACGAAAGGGGATGGCGACGGTGACAGCGTCGACGACGACCACGACGATACCAGGTGCCAGGAGGGCCAAGAACGATAACGGGGACGGTGAATTCGGAGAGCGGGGTGGAAGCAGTGCTGGAAACGAGTGGTGATGGTAGTGGTGGTGGAGAGGGGGGACGAGGCGGAGATGAAAAAGAAATGGGAATGACGACAGTGATGATAACGACGGGGAGATGGATGGTGACGGAGACAGCGATGCGGACATTGGGATGTTGATGGCGTAAGGGACGGCGGCGAGAACGGTCCAGTGACTACACCGACGCTGCGCAGGGAATATTAGTAAGAATAGAATTTGCTGCGTTAAGGAGGGAAGGATGAAGGGATTGTTAGTGCTTCGAAATTGGTACGGAGGTGTACACGTGATGACGATACCGACGGTGGCAGTAACGTAGACGGTGATCGTAACGAAGGCGACGGCGCGAAGAGGGGATGGAGATGGCAACCGTGACAGCGTAAGGACGACGAAGGGAAGGCAACGGGGACGGTCCGGTCGGCGACGGAGACAGTGATGGCAACAGGGGCAACGGGAACGGCAGCAAAACGGGGACCGAGAACGAGCCAGAAACGAGGGCAAGAATGACGACGGCAGGTGGACGGCGACGGAGACAGCGATGGAGATGGTGAAGCATAGGGTACGGAAGCGAAGAAGGCGGGATATATGTGATTGTCTTGGCACAGAGAATGTCAGGGAAAATAGAAGCTGCTGCAGGAAGAGAGGTGGAGATAGGTTGCGAGGGCTTCGAAATTGGCGATAGTGCGGTAGATGTGTTGTCGATTCCGATGGCGGTTGGGACGGGGACAACTTCGGCAGCAACGCTGGCAAAATTGATGGCAGTAAAATCAGTAATAAGGAAAGCGGGACCCAGGCGACGCAGCCGGATGCTGCTATGGTGGCTGCTTTTGGTGAGAGTGGTACTGGAAGTTCTGGCAGAAACGAGAAGAGCAAGTGGTGAGGATGTTGATGGTTGAACAGCGACATATACAGCTTATGGCGGCTTAGAGTGTAGTGAGAGCGGCAGCGACGGAGATGAAAAACAGATATTCCGAGAGCGAAGCGAAGGCGACAGTGGCAATTGCGACGACGGCAAACACAGCAAGAGTTATGACGATGGCGACAAGATAAGAAGAGAGATGGCGACGGTGACGGGCTACGAGTGGGTCTCTGAGTTTAGGTTTTCGGCCAAAGTGAAGACAATGAGTTGATACAGAGCATGACAACTGTAATTGGTTTGGTAATGTAAAAGAATTTTTCGACACTCAGTGATACACATCTGTGATATGGGAAGCGGTCTATACGAAACGTGCATAAATGATTTCAATTAATTTCAAGAACTTTGCATAACTTTTGTTTTGTCTGTGATATTCATTTTTATCGTCCTACAAGCTGGAGAATATTCACATTAAAACAACTTATTTCCATTGGTGCAGTTCAAGAAAAGTGCACATCAAACCTACTAAAAGACGTAATATGTACATCGATTATACATTAAAAGTTGGTAATCAAGTTTAATGGAACAGTGAACAGTATGGGCTCTTTGCGATTCTGATTGTGGGCTGTTATTTTGCCTTCAACGTGCGTGGCCGCACCTCACAGTAATGCTAAAAAATCACATCCCCTCGCTCACAGTTGTAATCTGCAACATAATCCGTAAAATTCACCACTTGATCTGCAAAAATCGAGTGAGTTGTGAAGGTAATGGAATCAGAAACATAAATTATATAATTTCATAAAATATATAATGCATTATTTTTTGTGATTATATCGAAACAAACTAAATCACTCCCTATCCACCAACTGCATTCACTGAACTAGGTATCTCCCTCCTGCGGGGCACCGCCCCGGCCGGGACAATACCTATGCTCCCGACTGGTCTGCCGGCATGTGTGGTAGTGTAGTGTATGTAAGTGTGTATATAAGTACGGAGTAATGATAGGACAAGGAAGTGGTAAGAAATATCGGGCGCGGTCATTAGGGTATTCCTCAATTATGTTTTTAAATTCTGAAAACGGTTTTAAGATACTCTATTCAAGTAATTCTGGTTAAGTACAATAACGAACAGATACAGAATATACTATAAAAATTTCGAAGTTAATAAGTAAAGTAGTTTCTGAGATAAAGGGTCAGCAATACAGTCAATTTGACGTAAGTTTGATAGGGCCTTCAGACTCCCCTTAAAACCATCGTCCGCCGAAGGAACCGAGTATATACTGCGGTTTTTCTAACTTTGCCCCTCGAGGCCCGTCTTCACGATGGAATATGTCACGATATTTCGTGACAGTTCTCAGACGTATCGCCAGATATCGCATGATCGCGACCGTATCAAGCAGTGCTTGCGAATCATGCGACTTCTAGCGGCATGACGGAGAAAGACGCGAAATGCCGTGTGATATTTCATCGTGGCCATAGGTGCTTGAGGGGCAGAGTTAGAAAAATCGCACTACAAGGGAGGAGATAGCGACGGCGGCGACACCCGCAACGGCAGAGAAGCCGGGCGGTCGCCTCGACGCTGCGGGTGAAGCCGGGCGTCGCGTCGGCGGCGCCTCGGGCGGGCCCGGCGCCGCGGCGTCGATGAGGAATAGCGGCGGCACGTCCGGCCCGGGAGCCCATGTCGCCACATCAACTGGGAGAGTGCACGCCGACCGGCCACGGAGTTTTACAGCTGCGTGTCTTGGCTAGGGACGCGACATCGATGAATGTTTCCCAAACATCGATCTTTTTATACAAACTCCATGCATTTAACATCGATTTATTGAAGCCGTTCTAATTTTAACATCGATGATTTGAGATCGACTTTTTACTTCGTTGATTTTTTTAAAATTAACTACAATAATTTTAACATATTCACTATTTGAACATTCTTCAGATCAAAGTCACCTACAGAGAAAACTAAATTAGTGGAATTTTTGCCAATAAATGTGCTTTATTTTTGTTCTTTACAGTAAAATAAAAAACGTTTGTAAATTGATCTGTAATTTTCTGATTTCGTTTTGTCAGCTAAATCTCAATTATAAATTAATAAACACGTCAAACATGACGTGAAATCTCCCCCCTCGCATGTTAACACTGATGTTACGGGATACTAAAATAGTTTGACAAACATCGCTGTTTAAAAAACATCCATGGTTTTGGGCCGATGTATTTTGAACATCGATTTTTAAAATTTGAACATCGATGTTTCGAAACATCGATGTTTTGTTGTCGATATCGCATTTGTAGTGTTGACCGAAGCGTATTGGATTTCTTACTCGTTGGCATGTAATTGATGCCACAGATCTAGCTAAGAAGAGAGCCAAGGGATTACTCTCTTCGTAATAAAAATAATCCCACGTAACGTTACACGATCTATTGGTAACGATGGTAATCTTTTGGCAGTTGATATACTATAAGTTAAAATTATGTTTGGCAGTGAATGTAATATAAAGCACATTTTCTGTGTCAAAAATTCTGTAAATTAATTCAAATTGCAATCAATTATTCTGTTCAATGATTCTGTGAAATGTTGCGTAAAAGTTTTCCGTTAGATTTGCCTTGAATATTTTTATCTCACATGTCGAGCTTCTTCCGCAAAATTTCTAATTACAATTGTCAGAACCATCATCACGAAATAATTTCGTCATATCTAAATGAGCACTGATTAATAGCGGAGGACTATTATCAAGTTTCTTTACCTCCTTTGCATTTGGCTCGTTATTCTAATAACGTAAATAGCTAAAAGATGTTCTTTCTTAGAGAGTCAACAATCTGATTTTTCAGTTGCATGAAGTTGCAGTTCTCTTTGTTGCTACCGTACCGTCGTAAAGTTATTTATCTACATTTACACTACCTATTTCCAAACATGAAATGCTACAAAATTAGATAGCAATTACCGTTACATTTCTCAACGAAACGTCTGTTCCGAACGAACGAAGAATTCCAACCCTCCGCCCACGAAGCCCCGCCAATGTGCGGCAATTCACGACGCGACATCAAAGCGCGCCCGCCCCGGCAACGCGAGCAGCGACGGCAGAGACACTCTTTGTGTTTACGGGAGCCCGAGTCACGAGCGGGCTGTTGTTGCAACAAGCGGCGCATTGTCCCTGCGTGCGTCACACGGCGCGCACCTTCGGCGCTCGTTCCGCGAGGGGGCGCAGCGGTTCCGCCGCCACTTCCGCAGCCCTCCCGCGCCGCACGGCGCCGCACGCGGGTCGACAACCCACGGCCACGCGACCCCTCCGCGGCGCACGGACGACCCGCGCCGCCCCGCACTACATTGCCCAACGCCACACCGCCCCTCGCCACATCGCCCCACGCCACACCGCCCCACGCCACACGTCACCGTCCCGCACCCCTCTTGCTGCGCCACCCGTGCCACCGGCACCACACCGCCCCACGCCACATCGCCCCACGCCACACCGCCCCACGCCACACCGCCCCACGCCACATCGCTCCACGCCACACCGCCCCGCGTCACACCGCCCCGCGCCACATCGCCCCCACCACTCTTGCCGCGCCGCCCCGCGACACACCGCTTCGCGCCGGATCGCCCCGCGCCCGCCGCCTGCGTCCAGGGGCGGATCCAGCCGATCGTTTCGGAGGGGGCCAACGTTGATTTTTGTTAGATAATAAACATTTGTTATTACATTGTATATTATTTTTCTAGTGTATGTATGATAGTAAACCATTTTTTCTACTCCCATTGTATAATGCTATAACATTATATAATGCATTTGATAGTTGCAACCAGTTGGGTAATGATGTTCATTTCGATACAGTTTTCATTATGATAGATGTTCTTGACCTATCACAGAGAAGTTTACAAACCAAGTATTGACACTTAATTAATAATTGAGAATCGTTCTAGTAAATGTTTCGTTTGATTGTGTACTTTAAAATTACATTTGATATATTATTCCTGTCAGTTTTAATTTCTTTTATTATTACTAATTTTTCCTGTAATATTATTTAAAATAAATTGAATCGTAATTTTGATCCTATTTGACTAGCACAGTACTCTCTCGCAGGTCGAAGGGTGGCCAGACCCACCTGAGCTTGCCAAGGTACGGTTAGGGAGCATCTGCTAAGTGGCCTTGGGTGAATCCTTTATGTCAACGGCCACGAAACGATTCAATGTGAAAGTTTAAGTTATTACTCGTTCACTTTATATTTGCAGACGGCAGAATTAGGAACTAATGTTGTTTTGAAAGTGAAGGCCCGAAGAACCCGTAATAGACGAATGGTCCCGATGTCAATATACAATAAATGTAATATACAATAAAATAGATCACACCACATGCTATACACAACATTCACGTACAATATTTTTATTTCTTCTTTGCACTTATCTACTGCTTAATGGTTCTGTTCTTGCCCCGCCGAGGTTATGTGTGCTGCTCACCGCCACCTATATCATATTAAACGGTCAATATCTACTGCAGACGCGCGTTTCTCATTCAGTCGGCGGTGACCTCGTGTAAACAGATCGTAGCGCTCCGTCTGCAAATGTAAAGTGAACGAGTAATACAATGGTCGTAGAAAAAATTCCGTATGAAACTCGATGTAATGGGTATTAATACACTCGTGTGAAGTTTACGATACTCGCTTGTTCCTCGCTCGTATCGTAATATCCTGTATTAATACCCATCGTTACATCATCGTTTCATGATGTACTATTAAATAATTCCATAATTCTAATATAAATAAATATTTAAATAAATTTTGCCACATTAAAAGAAGGCAACAAACGGAAACTCTAGGCCCCCATGAACCCTCCCCTGGATCCGCTAAGGCCCGCGCCACGCCGCCCCGCGCTGCTCTATACCACGCCGCGGCGAAGAATGAAGCAAGGTGAGTAGGCGGCATAAAACTCATTGGTAAATACATCCTCTTCTTGAAACGCCGGCCACGAGTGGGAGACGCCGGACCAGTACCAGGCGCACGTATGTAAGGTTGCATCGATGACCCCAGTCGGGGCCGGAGCGGTGGCGTGGAGCTGGCGCTGGAATACCCGGCGGAGCCACAGATCCGCGCCGCCCCGCGCCATGTCGCCCCGCGATGCACCGCTGCCGCGCACCGACAAAGGTGGCTCAGGGCATCACATCATGTCACTGCAGTGCCTCGGACCGGGAGGTGCTAGGATTCGAGTCCAGACGCTGCCAGGATTTCCAACACTATCTGTACTTCGTTTTTTCTTTCTTGGCGAGGGGGGGGTGTCACCAAAATGGAATATCTCACGGTATTGCACGTCGTTCTCGGTTGTGCTGGTAGGATTCGCATAATCGCGACTGTATCTAGCAGTGCTGGCGATCATGCGACTCCTAGCGGCACAACCGAGAACGACGCGAAATACCGTGAGTTATTCCATTTTTGATGACACAACCCCACGCGCCAAAAAAGAAAAACCGAAGTATAGTCAGGTCGAATTAAGTCGCTGTGTGGAGGAGGATTCTAGCGGCCGGCTACTCTCATCCGTAGTTTTCCGTGGTATGTCTGACTACAAGGCGAATGGTGCAAACCGTACCCTAACAAACGGGCTACGTACCGCGCATGAACTTTCCTTCCTCTTCCTTCTTCTATCCTTACCTCTTTCTTATAGACCCGTTCACTTACATGCACTACACTATCACACCCGTTGGGAGACCAGGCGGTAGCTTATAGTTTGTCCCGGCAGGGTGAGTACCACCCTAGTGGGAGATACCTGGGTGGGGATACTTATTTTCGTGCTGATTTGACGGACATTCCAAAGACACACCGGTATAATCGAAATAGGAAGGTATACAAAATACATCGTAGGAATGTTTGGGTTTTAGAGGTACCTAATTTCAAATTTGCTATCTAATTGTAAAATTAAAGTAACGAATCCAATACAATGTATATATTTCTGAAAATGTCATTCGATTTCAATTTTTAAATCTGAGAAATCTTATGAACATTAGGAAGTAGATGAAACTGATTATTTTAATTTGCTTCAAACATTTAACAAAATAAAAGCAAAACTTGAAAGTTCTTGAATACCCTTCAAAGGCTTTATTACATTTAATGATAAAAATTTATTTTAGAAGTTATGTTCGGTGTTGGTACCATTTCTGAGAATTTTATTTTTTTCTTCCAATGCGCGCATTTCGGCTCGTTTCAGCCCACTGTGCGCCGTTCCCCGCCACGCCATCCCCTCATCCCACACCCGCCGGCTCGCCATCCCGCCACACTGCACCCCTCTCCGCCCCGCACTGCCCGGCCTCGCGTTGCCCCCTACTCTTTCCGCATTCCACTCCCCCACCATCTCTACGATTCTTCAGTGCCAACATCCGTTGTCGTGAAGCATCGCTGGCGGGGAGGTCCTAGGGTTCCTGGCGTATTTTCGATTCTACCAATATATGTGGTTCGAATTCAACCACAGCCTGAAAGCGAATTCTACCTGCCGGCTCGTCTGATAAGTAGTTTTCCGAGATTCCTCCAATCAATACCAGGTGAATGGCGGTAGAGTGCTCTAACAAACGGGTCATGAACCGCACGCAATCTTTCCCTCCGTTCTAACTACCACACATCTCCAAAGACTTGTCGGAAGCTTAGACGTTATTCTAGCTGGATCAGTGCCTCGCTGGGGGAGACAACTGGAAGGGGAAATCAACTCGCAATGGCACCTCTCGGCCACTCTGAACTGTTCCAAGCCGGACTGCACCTCGTTTTGGCCCTTCCCGACTTCATGTTCCGTCTCGATCCATCTCTTCTTGTCGCGTTCCTTCCTTCCATTTTTGCCTCGTCTAGTTCGCTCCATCTCGCCTCACCTTCATTTCTACCGTCTAGCCACCTTCATCCACAAGTTTTAGGTGGATTGTGCAGCGCCAACACATAAGCTTAAAGATCCCACAGCAAAGATTAAATCATCTCACTCCCTCGAGAATGTTTTTGAAACGAATCGTGACTGATGAAATGATATAAACATTTGACTCCCGGTTATCTCCTTACATTTTCAGCCTCTCAGACTTTCTGTTAGGAATTATATTTTGACGAATATAAATCATTCTACAATTTCACAATCCGAATAACTGGGAGTCCACTAATTTAATTTGTCATAACAGTAAATTATAGATATGTGTAAGACATATCATCGTCAGCATCTCTAGGTCATTCACCTTCCAAGGAAATGGTGTTGTAAAGGTATATCAATTCGATTCATCGGGTTTAAATTCGTGACCATTCGTCAAGAAAGATTGCACGATATATCTGACGACACTACCAAGTCCTGCAAGTTCTGGGTGCCGGATGACGACTTAAAATCTTCCCTTGTTTTGAAGATGAAGAAAGAGATGAAGACAAAAGCAAATGTATTTTCTTGTTTCTCAGGATCATCGTCCACGAAGCGTTCAAATTATGTAATCCAAAAATATTTTAGCTTTGTCGCGATTCAAAAAACTTGCAAAATTTTGGAGAGAGTTTCTACTAGAAAATATTCAACTATTTTATCATATTTCCTAATTTTGTAGAGATACCCAGAACACGACCATTCCTTGACATCATTTAATGAGGAAATACGAATAATACAATGAGGCACAATAGCGTTCCATGCAAATATTCACAGAATTTATAAAAATTATATTTGAATATTAAATAATTCCAACTGCTACCATGAGTTTTACAATCCCAAAAATACTTCCATTGTAGCCGATATTACATTACATTTTAGTTTTCCAAACAGTAATAACGTTTATCTGAGTTTTTCAAAAAGACAACTCTTCAAGATCTAGCGATGTTTGATTTTATTAATCGTAATAATAAGTACGCTATGAGATTCCTATCGCCAGCAAGAATGATTCGCAAGGGCATTCACACTTTTCGACAGGAAGGAGGGACATTTTCTGAAAGTCAGTGCACGCAGGAAGGATGTGTAAATCAGACGAAAACACTGCTCACTAATTTACATACCGCAATAATTAAACGGAATTATGCGCCCCGACAGCCCGGCGGCGCGGCGGTTTGAACGAAGCGCGCAAGCACCTGGACTCGCAGGGGGAAGAAGGGACAATGACATCGCGAGGATTCAACCAATTACAAGCAGATACAGTAGTGCTAAGAAAAACCGCATCACCTCGCTCACAGTTGTAATCTGCAATATAATCCTGAAAATACACCACCTGATTTGCTAAAATCGAGTGAGATATGAAAGTAATGGAATCGTAAACATCGTATAATCCACAGAAAACATTTGATTACCAATTTCTATTCATTTTTGAAAGATCTGTACAATAAAGAAAATACAGAATGCCCATTTTCTTTAGGTGATGCGGTTTCGTTGAGCACTGCTGTACATCAACAATAAAGGGACGTGAAAATCAATAGAAGCTAATGCGCTTTTACTTAAGATCACAATGTTTTCTAAGGAACAGTAGCAGGATAATATTGGCATGAAGACTTCGATTCAATATTTGCAAAACAAAAATGTTGAAAATGCGAAATGATTAAATTTGCTTCCGCAATAAAACAATATTTTTAAGTTTCCGATAATAAACACCTAGAAAGGTTGGTAAGTAAAGGCATAATTTGAGCACTGTGAACTGATATTATTTATTATTTCTAACAATTCCACAGATTTTGCAATCACACGTCAAAAGAGATATGAAAATGTTCTAACAAGATAAAAAGATCAAATTTATCTACGTACTCCATTTTGCCAAAACAGGCACTCACTTCTCATGAAATAAATAAATAAATATACCAGTTTTAGTAATATCTTTTGAGTTCACGCATTTTGCGTTACGCGCCTGAATTCCTGACAAATTCCTTGGTCTGAAAAGCAAAAAATCGTGAAAACAATTCAAGAAACCGGAATAGACCAAAATATTTCTGTTAGACGATCCCTTCTAAATAGTTTTTCAAGAATTGTAGAACCATGAATTGCAAAGCCCACTAATTCTGTGATGATCTGCGCGAGATGGTGAATAAAATGAGCGAGTGGAAGTAATAATGATCGTGAGATATCAACAATCACGGAGAATTGGTAGGATGACTATCATGAGAGTAAGGGAATTTGGGAGTACCCAAGAAAAGAAATATTGCCTGCAAAAACCTTTAACTCTTTCCTCGAAGGGTTCAACAGTTTAGGAAATGAATTTAGGAAATGAATATTGAAATAAGTAAATAAGGGAGTTAACTAAGAATATTAGGGCATATAGCGATGCATTAAGTGTTGCATTGTGAAGTGAGGTGTCGTGCAGTACTGAGCAGAGAAATAAAGAAGGAAGTGTTTTAAGAGTTATTTGTGAAGTGAAGTGCAGTGTCAGTGCAATGTGGTCTTAATTGTACTACAAAATAGTATCAGTGCGGAATTAGATTACAGTAGTTTCTCTTTCTTAATGTACCTTATGTGTTTAATGTGTTTTATGAATCAGTCAGTTTTTATATTATTATTATTATTATTATTATTATTATTATTATTATTTTACTATTATTATTATACCATTATTTTTATTATTGTGCCATTATTTAATTTCCATGTTGGTTATATTACCTTGTTTATGCAATTAGCTGCCACCGGACATTGCACCTAATTGCAGTGCAAATAAGTTTATTTTATCTTCAAACCAGACACGAATCATTATTGTCCACCATAAATTCCACACGGAGGGACCGGGGCTGAACCCCGTAACACAAAAGGAAATCAAAATCGTTCTTCCTCCGCTACGAATCGCGCGATTGTAACAGAAATAGAAACTCGCTGGTTTTGACGTCCTAATTACTGCCAGGGAAAAGCAAGGATAAGAGAGCAATGGTAGGGTATGGAAGTTAACACGTAAGCACCTGCCATGAACGCGCATTGTTCACCAGAAATTCCACTGGGAGTGGCCGCGACTCAACCCCGGAAATCTAGGTGGAAATCAACCCTTGCCTGAAATATGGATGGCACGTAAGCAAGTCGAAACAAGCTCTAACACTATACTACCAACATATCAGGTAGTGTAGTGCTTGTAAGCATGTGAGTGCGAGTGTAAGGAAGGGGTGAAAATAGGACAAGGAAAAGGAAGTAAATATCGCACGAGGTCTGTGACCTATTTGTTAGGGTACTGCTTCGGCAATCGCCTGGTGTTGACCGGAGAAATCACGGAAAAACGCAGATCAGAGCAGCTGATCGCTAAAATTCTCCTCTAGACAGCGGCTGAAGTCGACCTAGCAACACAGCTGGTGTCAAAACCACTGTCACAGTCGGGGACTCGAACCCTGGAACCTCTCGAGCATGGGAACTGCAGAACCCCAATTGATGCCCTGAGCCAACTAAGTGGGTGCCTACGGAAGTAGAAATGGTAGTATGAGTGCACGGGAAAACGCTTTTTTCACCATAAATTCCAATCGAGTCGCTGTGATTGAACCTCAGAACCGACGACGGAAATCAAGCGCTATCTCAACGACTGATCGCGCGTACCAATGGGAAGAGCATCTCGCTGGGTTCGATGTCCTGCTACAGCGGCAGGGACAATACAGAACCCCAATTGATGCTCTGAACCATCTAAGCGGATGCCTGCGGTGGAGAAATGCTAGGATAAGTGCATGGGAAAACGCTTTTTTCACCATAAATTCCAATCGAGTCGCCGTGATTGAACCCCGGAACCGAAGACGGAAATCAAGCGTTGTCTCAACGACAGATCGCGCGTACCAATAGGAAGAGCATCTCGTTGGGTTCGACGGCCTGCTACAGCGGTAGGGCGGGGCCGGGCAGGGCAAGGTAAGGCAGTCAAAGGACGCGCGCCTATGTCCTTGAGTGGCGGGGGCCGCCACCGCCACCGCCACCGCCGCCGCCGCCGCCGCTGCTGCTGCCGCCGTCTGACATTCCGCTCCTCGGGGACAAACCGACCATTAGGGTCGCTCTAACAGCCGCCATTAGTCATCTCTGCGGGCTCCGCAGGCGCGCGGGGAATTCGCGAGTGTCGCTGGCCGCTCCTGCCGCCGCCGCCGCCGCCGTCGCCGCCCGAGGCCTCTGGGACGCTGCGTTCGTCAACTGGTTCGTTTGAAAGCGCCCGAATTAAAGGAGTCCTTCCACCTCGCGCGGTAAAACATACACTCGCTTAAGGAAAATTCTCTCAGTAAACATATGTTGTACTTGTCTGTACACATCAGTTCTCCGGAAGCCATTTCTTTATTTCGTGGCATATCCTATCATTATCCGCAGTCATCAGTTCCCTGAAAGTCCGCAGTCATCAATTCCTTGACTTCATGGCGTTTCATGATATTCTTCAGTGATCACCAATTTTCTCATCAGAGCTTTTCATAAATTCAAGAGACTGTCCTATTGCCTCTTAGCTGCTGCGTTCATGCACTGGTTCGTCGGAAACCGTCCGAATTAAAGGAGTCCTTCCATCTCGGTAAACGAAAATTATCTCAGTACACATATGTTGTTCTTGTCCGTACACATCAGTTCTCCAAAACGCATTTCGTTATTTCCAGGCATATCCTCCCCTTATCCGCAGTCATTAGTTCCCCGGAAGTGACTTCTAAGCGTTTTATGGCATCTCCCAATGACGATCGAATAACAAAGGATAGATATATTTTCATAAATTCACGAAACACTGTCCCTCTTAGCTGCTGCGTACATGCGCGCTAAACGAAAATTCACCCAACATGTTCTTGTCCGAACACTTCAGGAAGCTTTTTCGTAATTTGGTGATAAATCCTTTTTTATCAGTCGATACTCATTCACCTGAAGTGACTTCGTGACATTTCATGGTGCTTGTATTACATGGGATATCTCAAAGATGACCGAATCCCAGAAGCTTTTAATTTATACACAAAAGACGCCATCCACCGGCCTATTTTCTGGTGCGTTCGTCACTTGTTTCGGTTGGAACCGCCCAAATTAAGGATATCCATCCATCCGCCTGTAAAACTTTGCCTCGCTAAACTAAAATTCACTTCGTTAACATCTCTTGTTCTTGTCCATTTACATCAGTCCATATACAGCAAGCGATTTCGTTATTTTATGGCATTCATAAGACACCCGTTCCCCCGAATAATTATTGAATTGAAGCCTTATTTTACGTGGCGAGACTGAGGCCATGAGGCCTGCTCTTCTGTCTGACCACGCAAATTTCGCTATGCTCCTTTCACCAACTAGCGGAAAGAAGGTATTACTGAGGCGACGAAACAGGCGATTTGAATTTAGCTCAGAGGCGTCATTTAGGCTTGAGGATCTTTTACATGCAAGTAAATCTACTAACATGGGACAGCCGGCTTTACTTCCTCTCCGAAGGAAGGCGTACGAATGATTTTTTTCGCCCCTAAAAATCCACGGCTTCAATCGGGTTTGAACCCGCCAACTTGGATGCGTTACGCTAACCGCTACACCATCACCGCCGCCGTACACCATCGCCGCCGCCATTGGCATTTCATGGCATATTATTTTGTGGCATATCCCAATCACCAAGGAATCACAAAAGCCTTTGATTGATACGAGAAAAACGGCGTCCTCTTTCCACTTAGGTGATACATATGTAAACTAGTGTGTTTCAAACCGTCGCGCCCGAATGAAAGAAGTTCTTCCATCTCGTTCGGAAAACATCTTTCTTGTTTTTGAAAATTCACCGACAGTCTCAGTTTCTACACATCAGTTCCATGGATGCGTTTTGATACTTTATAGCATGTCCCAATGACTATCAATTTTCAGGTTTTTATCGGTATCAAAAGCGTAGATCACTATTAGTGCGTTAATGAAATTAATTCACTTGAAAACGGCCGAATCCTCCGGCGCGTTCAAAATTCAATAACAAAAATAATGATTAAAAATGGCCACATTGCAGAGGATGCTATACAGAAATACAAAATTAGATATTAACTTAAATGTCCAATAGCACTCAATTACATAAGTATCTCTTCGTGTTTGGCATTCTTATTTCGTTTACAGAAGGGATGCCGGATTTTCACCCGAGTACACTGTAGACACTTCACTATTTCTCAGCAATACCATAATCTACAGTCGAGCTTCTGATCACATCCAAGATGTACGCCAAATTCATCCACAGAAGGGTTGATGATTACCACCACTAACAGCTTTTAGTGGGGAACACTGATGGTGAAGAATTAGGGACGCGTGTGTATGCGTTCATGATGTGAGCGCGAGAGTACAGATTTGCGGAAGGGGAGAACATGCGCACATGATCTCAAGAAAAAAGGAATATTTAAGAAAACAATTTATTTTCCATTTTATTAAAAAATCAAATAAGCATTATATAAAAACAATTTCAAAAACATGAAAGTGCAGTTTAATGAGTAGATCTTGTCTACAAAAATGGATATTTTGATTGAACAAACATCGTACAGTCTCTAGAACAATTAGCATAATTCATTAATACATTTTTTATCCACTAAACGAAATGGTTTAAAGATCATTATTGTACAATAACAATAGAAGATTCGTCACAAAATTCAACGTTTCAGCCCTGACATTCGAATTAATAAGCAACCGGAGCATATTTCCATCCTCACAGTCGTTCACTTCAGAGAACAGAGATCCGTAATGGGGTTGGATTTTCGGAATACCTCGTATGCCTCAGATGTTTCAGATAAAAAACCCTTCCATAGACTCCGCGGCGAGTTTTTTTTGGGTCGTTGGCGGTAATTTAAACGACCACATACATCGTCCGTTTACACAAACCACACACACAAAAGCAACCGGGCCAGGCCACATCTCCCGCGCAATGTACTCATTGTTACATGCGCAACAAGTAATTCCCCGTCTTGCCCCCATGTTCTTTACCGTACGACAGCTGTAATTGCAAACCCTTTGTCTACATCGGGAGCAAAGTCCAACTACTGGTTTTATTTCACCAGTTTGCCCGGAGGGCCCCACCAGGCAGTATCGAGGTAATTGGAAGGTCCCATTCTAAGCTGTCTTCCGAAGATTAAACATCGCATAGTTGCATACTTTCAATCAGAAATTAATAACCCGGTTGAAATGACTGAATTAGGAACCTCGGGGCGAAGGGGGAGGAGGTTGAGATAAGAACATCTTTCGCTGGAAACCGATGGGAACGTCGCTTCAATTCAGTTCTGTTGCGGCCGCGTGCGACGAATTTGCATACAATGCGGAGTCGTCGCCCAGAGGTTGAGGACACAATGAGGACTTGATCCTCACGTGGTCGCCGACCGCGCCGGCTGCTGACCGTGCTCTCCAACGGGTTTTTCGCGACCTACTTCGCGATAAGTGAGTATTTTTTTATTTCTATTTTTTGGATTGAGCCTCTCATATCTACACCCCGTGCAGGCGCGCGCACACCCTGAGGGAAGGATTGAAATCGCGGGCCACATCACAGCGCTCTCCAGTCAAGAGCAGCCCACAGCCGGATTGCTCTGAAAGATATTTCTCCTCTTAGAATTATGCGAGAATGTATCCCAACGGATTTTTCTTCTTTTTTTACATCTTACTTTTTTTGAAGTCGAGATTTCAAACATGGTAGGAATAATGGTGAAGTCGGAGTTGAAGTAAGACTAGACACAAAATTACTGCGATAAGAGGAAAAGGTACCGGTCCCGCAGGTTTTATGGATCTTGCGCAAAATGGTTGATCGGTTTATAGGCGTAGCCAGGATTTTGTTTCGATGGTCAGCCTTGGTCGAATGGTCTGTAGGGGAGCACGTATTCATATCCTCAATTGCTTGCAATAATTGTTGCTAAAAATGTTTATCTTCAATTTTGTATATGCAAATGTTGGGCCCACTTTCGGTAAAGCTACACTCCTGAGTAATATATAAATACATTTGAGGCGTTGTTTTTCTATACTACTTGGGTAAAAAGCTTTTTCCTCTACTCAGCCGCCTCAGAATCGCACTGAAGATGGCCGCAATGCGATCGAAAAAGCTTTATGCCCAAATAAACACATACGATGAAAAAATAACGCCTCAAATGTATTTCCATTATGCAAACATCGTAAACTCTGCACCATTTCCTACTTCTGAGCAAGCTTTAAATTAATACCAGTTTGTGAGCAATGTCTGAAGAATTCTCTTGTTCCACAGTGAGTAACATTTTTAACACCACACTGACAAGACAGCAAATATAATTTCGTAACGGACAAGTTTTTAATCGATAAAACTTAATGGCTAGGGACACATGCAATGAATAACAGTTGACTATTATTCGAAACAACGCAGTTAGCAAGTATTTCACAGTCATTTTCTACGATATACCATTAAAATAATCAAGAGAACCAGTTGTACAATATTCAGTGACATATATTTAATTGTTGTTAAATATTTATCAATTAGATATTACAAATGATCGCTATTACCTCCAGATGCTACAAATAAGTAGACAAAAGGGTTTTGACGACATTCTTGTGCCCTCAGGAAGCGCCACTTATTTTCATTTCATTTTAGATCTTCTGGTTTCCACTTGGAATTCTAAGATTGGAATTCACATTTTCAACCATAGAGTGTGTCTTGGCGCATCCTTCTAAATATTTATAGTCGTCACTACCCTTATTTTTATTTCCTGCATTCACTCTACTGTCAATTTTCTTACAGTTTGCAAGTCTGTTCTTTCAAACGAACTTTTTCACATTTTAGAAACATATTTTACCGGTTAACTTTTGTATTGTGCGTTTTCTGTGATTTCTGTTGGTCATTTGTTAGATATTTTCTTCTCTCATAAATCATGCATTTGGCGTACACACTTCAATTTCCTGTAAACTCTTATCTTCTCAGCTCAGATCATCTCGCTTCCGTACGTCATCGTAGTTCATTTGCGCGCAACGTTTCTTGTTTTTGCTTTTGTTGTCGTTTGTTTGTTGTCTTTGTTTTGGGGTGTTGGTTTGTTTACTTTTTTACTCAGCAGAGTTTACAAGATCGCAAATCCAGAAGTGAAATTTGTTTTTACTCTAGATATTCAAATCATTTTGGTCTTCACGACTAATGATATTATATTTTTATCTATTTTTTATCGAACAACTCACGATTATTAAACAAATTGTGTTTTCTATGCTGTGTGCTCCACACGCTATCCTCTTGGAGCTTTCATTGAGCTTTTCCATTCTCAGCCTCACCGTATTAACCTTTATTGTTTCCTCGAGTTCCTACAAAAACTCCATGACTTGCTGAAACACGTTAAGATGAAATAAAATGTTCGGAAACGCGGCGCCAGACTATCGACTACAACCTGCACTCCTGTCGCCCCCCAACCTACGCCCAGCTTGGACAGCTGCTCTGCTCCTGTTCCCGCAACACTCACACTTCCCGCTGCTCACCCCTTCCACCACGTCACCTCCCGCGCCGCCGTATCCGCCACATCCACCCCCGCCGCCCTCAAAGATCAGCTCTGCCGCGCCATCGTCTCACCCCGCCACGCAGATCCGTCTCGCTGGACATCCTCGCTTCGCTTCAGTCCCAAACCACCTTCGCCGTCCCCGAATCTGTCCTGCCATCGCCCCGACGTCATCCCCACCCCACCCTTCCTCCTCCCCACCCCATCGACGACCTCGCCCGACAGTCGCTACGTCCCGCGCCGCTGTCGCCGCCAAACTCCGTCGCTGTGCCCGCAATCCTGTTTCCTCACCAACACTTCCCGCATCTTCCAATATGCCCCTTTCCGTGGCGCTGTACTCGCCAGCTTCATCCCTGCCGTTTCCATCCAGCTCCGCCTCAACAGTCTACAGTCGGCTACGTCCTCGCGCCGCTGTCACCCCGAAATTACGTCCCTGTGCCCGCAACCCTGCTGCCCCGCCCACACTCCTCGCACCTTCACCCCGCTCCTTCCAGCGCCGCCGTACCCGCCAGCTTCAGACCCGCACTTCACCATCCGAGCTCTGCCTCGACCCCGCCCGACAGTCGACTACATCCCGCGCCGCATGTCGCCCTCAAACTCCGTCCCTGTGCCCGCAACCCTGCTGCCCCACCCACACTCCCCGCACCTTCCACCACGCCCCTTCCAGTGCCGCCGTCCCCGCCAGCTTCAGCCCCGCACTCACCATCCAGCCCTGCCTCGACCCCGCCCGACAGTCGACTACATCCCGCGCCGCTGTCGCCCTCAAACTCCGTCCCTGTGGCCCGCAACCTTGCTGCCCCACCCACACTCCCCGCACCTTCCACCACGCCCCTTCCAGTGCCGCCGTCCCCGCCAGCTTCAGCCCCGCACTCACCATCCAGCCCTGCCTCGACCCCGCCCGACAGTCGACTACATCCCGCGCCGCTGTCGCCCTCAAACTCCGTCCCTATGCCCGCAACCTTGCTGCCCCACCCACACTTCCCGCACCTTCCACCACGCGCCTTCCCCGCGCCGCCGTCCCCGCCAGCTCCGCCCCCGCCGCGTGCGCAGACGGGCGCTTTCCCATGGTCCGGCGGAGCGACAGCCGCCTCTAATCCGCGGAGCACGCCGCGACGCGACGCGCCGGCGCGGCTGCACGGCGGCGGCGGCGGCGGCGGCGGCGGCGGCGGCGGCGGCGGGTCGGGGGCGGGCCGCGACCCCGGGCCGCCGCCGCCCACGTCGCAATGCACGACGGCGGCGGCCGGCGCTTCCACGAGTGATGTCAGCCGTCCGATTTGCCAGCTGCTGCTGCTGCTGTTCCTGCTACACAATGCTCACGGCGTGTTCCTTCTCTCGGAACCCGGGTTCAAACCCCGGCCTCCGCGGAGGGAATTTGTGCAGGACAAAGAGAGCTCGTGGCACGTTTCCTCGTGGACTCGCGACGACCCTGTCTCTTCTTTCTCTGTAGATCTTACCATCGAATTTACTCATCAAGCCAATGACCATTCCTAGTAAGATAATTATATTCACGCTCACGGCAAGCGCAATATAAAAGTGAATACTCATTTAGTGGACGATAAAATATTGTATCTCGAAACTGAATAACCTTTAATCAGCTGACAAAAATATTGCTGTATTTATTGGAACAAACGGTAACTTCATTACAATAATTCACTAACAAATTACCTTAAACAAACTGCTGCTGTAAACATTTCATTTTATCTCATTAACAACTTCTCAAAACAATGTAATGATGAATATGAGCCTGTGTTATGTAATATAATCGACCGGATTCAAATCTCAAAAAGAGTTCATCCATATGAACGCAGTAGAAATTACAGGCAAAATGGAGTTTAATATCCCAATTTCTGGGCACTTCTTTTTAAACTTATTTCACAAACAACTATAAGCATACATTATTTCACTGAATTCAATCAAGGTAATTCTGTCAAATTGGATTTATCTACTTGCAATAGATTCAAAGAACATACCCTCAATTCTTTAAAGGCCAGTGTCGTAAGAAACTATAATAATAATAATAATAATAATAATAATAATAATAATAGTAAAGACGAAATACATCAAAGTGAAAATGAATTTAAAAGGCTCGTAATTCGCTTAAGACGTGGCATAACAGGATTAAAGTTCTTTGAAATTGTGAGAGAAAATGCTTCATTTTGTCTATGATTTCTATCGTGTTTTCTTTGCCTTAACATTGTTTTTTTTATTTTCAGTATCTAAAACTTTAAATAGACATTAAATTAATGTAGTAATTAAATGAATGAGAAAAATTTGGAGTGTACAAGTATATTAACCACATCAAAACCAAACAATTTAATGTCCAAATCGCGTACACTCTCTTTTAATTGGTTATAACTTTAGATTTGCCCTTCTTGTGACTCTTCACTGCCTTCGCTTGTTTATCTGCCATAAAGAAGAGAACGTACTCGGATGATCTCACTTCCGTTTCCCATTTTCACTATTTCTGATAAGACGAAAATTGAATCCCCATATCTTTTTAATCTGTAAATCTTGTATGTTGTTAACTCTCCGAATATCCAATATTCCAATGATCGTAGTCCGTTTTCCTGAGCGTTTCAGTCGAATAGAGGTTCGTTCGGAGGCTGATGAGGACCTTTTACTTCTTTCGAGTGGTGGTCTGCAGACCTAATCGACCCAATCCACCCTATGGTTTTTCATTCGTGTTAACCCTCCTCTATACTGCGATTTTTCTAACTGCGACCCTCAAGGGCACTCAAATCCCATCTTCGCGATGGAATATGGCACGGCATTTCGCATCTTTCTCAGTCGTTCGACTAGATTTCACACGATCGCGACCGTATGAAGCAGTGCTTGCGATCATGCATCTTCTACCGGCAAGACCGAGAAAAGACGCGAAATGCCGTGACATATTCCATCGCGAAGATGGGATTTGAGTGGCCTTGGGGGTCGCAGTTAGAAAAATCGCAGTATAGACATATTACTGTCACTTCTGCTTCGAGCCGTGTCTATCCCCTCGGAAACTAAATGGAAAAGTCTCGGAAAGAGAAACCTCTGATGGAACCCAGAATGCATACACGCTCTTAGATTCACTCGACTCCTAGGACGAAGCAAACGTAGGTGTGATATGAAAGATTTATTCATAAGGGCAGGCAATTAATCACCCCTTATAACAAGGGAGGGAGTTCCATGGTGCTATTCAACTAAAACCTTTAGTAGAGGATGAGGTTTTAGTAGAATTTAAAATTTAGTAGAATAAAGTGAAATGAAATTGATGTGTAGCTGAATGAAAAAAAAATTCGTTTCCACAAGTTAGTTTGCTTCATCTATTTCCATTTTTCATTCATCATCAAATCAATTTAATTTCACTCTCCAAACCTGAACCTCAAAGTCCTAGTGAATGTAAGTACACGTTCCGATCTCCCTTACACAATAAAGAGAGAAAATTTTCTTTCTCCTAGATGATCTCTGCAGACTCTCGGTGGCCCATTGGTCAGCATGCTCGCTTTTTCACGGTCGGGGCAAAAATTAATTGTGCGCTTTCCTCGCAATGTACCAGTATCTGTTGCTGTATGACGATGAGAAAACTCACTTCTCAGGTTGAGAAGACCAGAAATACGGCGTAAAAATGGCTACGTGCTAACCACACGTACCCCTTAACCCATGGCCGCAAGGCCGGGACGCAGCTGGTAAGCCTTTTCTCGTAAAGTGCTGTTGTGCCAAAGTACAGACGATCTCTGCGCACTATCCCTTTTTTACACCAAATTTAAAATACACGAATATATGAAGATTGTTAAATGGTATCTTATAAATATCAGTAATTGGTTAACAATGGCGCTACGTAATGAATGAACTTTGCCCAAAGAGTCTAAGGTAATCGCACTTACCAAAGTCAGTAAGGAAGTTATTTTGTCAAACCACGAAACAAAAGGACCACACATTCGCATACGTGGTACACGTGTCTTCCCCTGAACCAATCTGAATTTCTGTAGCCTTGATAACTTGAGAAAATTTAAAACGATTTCATACAATGCCAAGTAAGTAATAAACAAAAGAGAAATTGAAGTATATATTAGTTGACATGTCAATAATAATTGAATGTGCACTTAAAGAAATAATATTTAAAAACGATGCTGTAATTTGTTGTCAAAATTCTTTATATTAGACGTCAAAGTCTAACAACACAGTAGAAATTAGAAAATATATAATTTCACAGCATAATAAAACAAAAGACAAAACCTCGAGCACGCGGGGTTCCATCTTTCAGGTCGCGTGAGAAAAGCAATGCGTTCACTGTTGATTTTGTCGAATCCGAAATGACTCCGTGGCCTTCTTCTCTCGGTGGGGCGGGGCGAGATGGGAGGGGCAGAGCGCGGCGAGACGGGTGGGGACGTTTGGCACGGTCGGGTCGAAGCGACGCAAAGCAAGGCGAGAGGCGAGGCGAGGCGAGGCGAGGCGAGGCGAGGCGAGAGGCGTGGCGAGAGGCGAGGCGAGAGGCGAGGCGAGAGGCGAGGCGAGAGGCGAGGCGAGAGGCGAGGCGAGAGGCGAGGCGAGAGGCGAGGCGAGAGGCGAGGCGAGAGGCGAGGCGAGAGGCGAGGCGAGAGGCGAGGCGAGAGGCGAGGCGAGAGGCGAGGCGAGAGGCGAGGCGAGAGGCGAGGCGAGAGGCGAGGCGAGAGGCGAGGCGAGAGGCGAGGCGAGAGGCGAGGCGAGAGGGGAGGCGCGAAGGCGAGGCGAGACGGCGAGGCGAGAGGCGAGGCTGAAGAGGCGAGGCGAGAGGCGAGGCCGAGAGGCACGAGGCGAGAGGCGAGGCGAGAGGCAAGGTTCGGTGAGGCCGAGCGCGCGAGGCGAGAGGCGAGGTGATGCCGCAGTGGCAAGAGGCGAGGCGAGGCGACCGGCAATGCGATGCGATGAGTCGCGAGGCGAAGCGAGAAGAGGCGAGGCGAGATGGCGGAGGCGAGGCGATAGAGGCGAGGTGAGAGTGCGAGGACGATGCGAGAGGCGATCACCCCTATGCGAGAGAGGCGAGGCGAGGCAAGAGGCGGGTGCGAGAGGCGGAGGCGAGCAGCAGAATGCGAAGCGAGAGCGAGGCGAGAGGCGAGGCGAGAGGCGAGGCGAGAGGCGAGGCGAGATGGCGAGGGCGACAGGCGAGGCGACAGGCGAGGCGAGGTGAGAGGCGAGACGATGCGAGAGGCGAGACGATGCGAGAGGCGTGGCGAGGCAAGAGGCGGGGCGAGAGGCAAGGCGAGAAGCGAAGCGAGAGGCGAGGCGATGAGGCGAGGCGAGAGGCGAGGCGAAGAGCGAGGCGAGAGGCGAGCGAGAGGCGAGGCGAGAGGCGAGGCGAGCCGTGAGGCGGGGCGAGAGGCGTGGCGAGAGGCGTGGCGGAGGAGGCGTGGCGTGTGGCGAGGGCGAGAGGTGAGACAACCGTGAGAGGCAACCGTGGCGAGTGGGAGAGCGAAGGGCCTGGCGGAGCGGGGCTGGGCGCGGCGGGGGCGGTCCATAGAGCGCGTTCTCGCCGAAGGGCCTGGGCAAACGCGACGTGAAGCCGCGCGACGCTCTCCCCGGCCGTCCTGCCCGCCCGCCTGCCCGCCTGCTTGCCTGGCCGCTGCGGCCGCGAGCCATTGTGCTGCACGAGGCGGAGAATGCACGTGGCGCGGCTTTGTTTGCAGGCCCCAGAGTCACTGAACTTCCCGGGCGCACGGCGGTGGGACTTGGAGACAGCTCTCCCCACGCCACGCCACGCCACCCCATACCATGCCTTGCCGCGCCACACCGCATCATGCCGCGCCACATCATATTACGCCACGCTTTGCCGTAGAACGCTAATCCTCGCCACGCCAAATCACGCCATGCCGCGGCACATCATATCATACCACGCCACGCACGTCACGCTACAATACACCATGTCATGCCATGCCAAACCAGGCGCCGTCATGCCACACTACGCCAAGACTCGCCGTGCCTATGCATGATGTGTGTATGTATGTGTGGTGTGTGTGTGTGTGTGTGTGTGTGTGTGTGTGCGTGTGTGTGTATCATCCTTGACTTGCCATATATCAGCCTTGCCTTGCTGTATGTCATGCCTCGCCGCAAATCATAGAACCATGGATACAGCGAATGGGGTACATTTGCCTCCCCCGTCCCTTCGACTTTTAGTCGGTAGAGCGATAAGATTGACGTAACTAATCTGCTCAGTTTACAGTGTCAACTTTAAAACAAATTCGTTTGCTACTCCTTTCTTTCGTTCTAGAGGTTTTGTTCCATCAAGAATCAATGTTTAAATTATAAAGTAAATCAACAGAAATCAAGAAATTATATTGCAGGGAGGTTTTAATTACACAGACATCCGTAATAGAGAATTTATTGTCGAATTTATAATAGAAATTCATAATTTTATTGCACGTTTAATAAATATCATAGTTTATCCAAAACTATATAAAAAATATCATCGTTTTGGACAACAAAAATTATATTAATACTACTCTTTTTTGAGGCAACGTTTTAGAAAAAACCTCTGACAGTTTGACGGCAATAATATGACACAGAAAACTTGAAAACGTAATTAGCTGATATCTTAAATTTCGAAAATTGAGAAGAGATGCCAAGAAAAATGTTCGGATTATTTTATAACTTTAAATATCCCAATTTTAAAGTGAAATATTTAAATTGTTGCTTAAATTTTAAAATTCATCGTAAAGAAATGTTAAAAAGAAAAAGTTAGCAATATCACTGGTGAATTCATGCTTCGAATTTATAACGCACAAAAAGTTATTAAAGTTATTATCAATATAATTACAAATTCTTCAGTTAACAGTGTGCTGGAAGTAAGTTCCATTACAATGAGATCACTTACAAAAATGTCGAGAAACTAAGGAGGGCTCAGGAACAAAATGAAACTCGTAACATATTTCTTTTTACACGGCAAATAGTCCATCTCCCTATTAATAAGAGTATTTTTATGTTTTATCTTATAACTCTGAGACTGTTCAGTAATAGAGCAAAAATTTGTTATTCTGGCTTTTCTATAAAGATCGAAATACTCTTCTCTTATTCTTCACATATCCCAAATATTCGTCTTTGCGCTAAAAAGACAATGAGTTTTTTTTTTTGGATGCGCCTTTCCGAACGGCTCCAAACGGCTAGTTAGAAGTCAATCAAGACATTTTGGGGCTTCCTCCATCTTTACATCTGGAAACGCAGACTGAGTTAAACATGAAAATTATTTCACTTATCAGCCTGAACTCCTTTAGTATCCTCCCAAAATTTTCCACCCCAGCAAAGGATTCATCCATTTTGCTTCTTATTCTAAAATCATTATAGAGACCTCAGAATTATGAAAATACTGGAAAATGAAGAGAATCTCGTATAAAATAAATAATTTGATCCCACAAAAATATTATTTCGTGTATTAGGTTGGGGATTAAATAATTAACTCTGTATTATCATGATATGAAATAGTAATAATATTCCTGATAATGCATGAGTATGTAAGTATTGGAAGTGTATCGAATTATCTGTATCTAAAATCTATTTTTAGTACTCATTTTCATTTAGCAATGTCCCTTTGAAATATGGAATTTCAAAGTCGCAATATCAGGAAATAAGTGGTTGCTTGGCAAAGCTTGGACGATTTGGAGTTTAAGAAATATTCATTAGCAACTTTTTAGTTTCTGATTGTTAACCTTCATTTATTTCACACGCTCAACGATACACGTAGAATTTCAGACTCCAGAATTTATAGTCATTCCTGCCTTAACGATAGAAAGTGACCTTAAGGCCCGTTGTCATGTATCACTGTGTTTGCCACGTGTTTATCGATGTATGTGTTGTTAGTACGCAGAGAATATCCTTGTAGCTGGGAGCGTGGTACATGCAAGATTTATTTGCACGTGGAAACGATAGCGTTTGTGTATACTAAATAGCAAAGCTATAAAGTGCTAATGGCAAATAAAGCGAATAGAGATACACCTTAATGCAAAACGAGGAAATGCCATTATATTCTCTCGCCATTATATTATTATCACAATTAAATTTGGATATCCGGATAGCACATCAGTTGCTATTTGCACTGCTTTTCTTGATCGGATGCAGTTTGACCATTTTTGCATGGCCCATTCGGAAATCCACTTGTTAAATTATAGAGATCTGAAGGTGCCGTGCTGGGACGGGCAAGCTGTGATTCGCTTCAATCATTAAAAAGTGCGTGACTAGTACAGAATTTTTGCAAGACGGGAAATCCAATGTCGTAGTTCGTAATGAATAATCAGTTGTCGACAATAGGAAACAATGTATCTTCAGAAAAGTGAGTTTTTGCATAAGTACAATCGAAAACATACAGAAAAAGAAGAACTGGTGGAAACGGAAAACCTTTAACAGTATTGAACATCCATGTTCCTTCTGACTTTATTTTTGCTTTTATGGGGATTGCAAGGTAGGATGAGGAATAATACATGAAATCGGATTGTATCGTACGAGTAGTTATTATACATGTACTTATTCCACAATTTTACTATAACATTTTATTGTTTATATTAGGAATAGGAAATGTCTGGCAATTATATCGCCTGTAGATAAGAGCTATTTTTTCGTGACAATCGAAGTAGCCTCAATATACACATACACATCTCCAAATCCTAAACAAATACCTTAGTTTATTCCTGACACATTTAAATTAACTCAAGTAAAAATTAACCATTAAGTTCCTGACATATATTGGTACTTTAGATATTTTACTTTTCATTGTTTACATGCTTATTGTATATTAGTATCGATCGATTTCGTACATAGAGATGGCGGCGAAAGCTAAGTAACGTAACAGCTATGAACACGTTTGTCAAAAACGAGAAAAGAGGGAGAATGACGGGATCCGTCAATGGAAATTCCGTCATTGGACGCCGGCGCATGCGCAGTAGAGTTCGGTACAGAATTGTGTTACGACTCCCAAATTCACGAGATGCAAAAGCTTTCTAATAGACGCCTATATTACGTACAGCAACAAACTCCTGGATAAGGCATCGCTCTACAGGCCAACGTTATGTTAAGTTAGATTTGAGAACTTAATTAATGGACCATTAGAATAAAGATGAACATTCGAAAAAATTATTGCCAATTTTAAATGTCGGTCACGAAAAATTTGAAGCCACGTTTTCTTCATTACGCGCTGTACTCTTATCACCTAGTTCTCCAATGTGTCAACAGGATGTGCTTCAAAAACCTCAGTTATTCAGTGCGTGACTCACACTAAAGTGCGCAAGTAATGTCCATTGATCAGAAGATTGTCTGATATCTTGGAAGAAACATGGAAAAACGAGATGAGAAAGTGTACGGGCTATCGAGCAATATTTATCTTCCTTCTTAAGAGCGAACTTAAAAAACCTTATGTCTTGTCTTGTATTTTACCTTGGCAAGGGTTTTCTTCATCGTACAATAAAATATACCAAAATCACAATATTACTTGCATAACAAAATTCAATATACATCAACTAAAAGCAGTAATAATCCCAAAACTTGCTTTTTGAACTATCATGAAAAATTAACTTATCTTGGAGCTTTGCTACACAGATTAATTCATCTTAGTGGTGATTAGTTCCTTGTATTACGTAGGTTATTCCAAAAGTAAGGTCCGATTCAACGTAACTATCTGAATTTCGCGCGAATATTAAAACATGCATGCGCGCCGACTACCGGCATGTCTTGCCCATCAAACGCCGCCATTACCGTTGTTATTGCTGCTGTGTGCTGTTTACAGTGTCAATTCGTAATGTTGAAGACTACCGATCGGCCCGCCGACTTGAAGTAAGGTCAGTGATTCGGTTTTTGTCAGCAAGAAACGTTTCAGCGACAGAAATTCATCGGCAGTTAAGTGAAGTTTTTGGGTCCTAACGTAATGAGTGACAGTAAAGTGCGTAAGTGGGTGCGAGCTTTAATGAAGGACGGTAAAATGTGCATGATACCCCACGCTCTGGCTGGCCATCAGTGATCACAGACGATTTGGTTAATGCCGTTGACGAAAAAATTCGTGAAGATCGACGATTCACTATTTCCACCTTATTGTTAGACTTGGAATTAACGAAAGTGAGTAGAATAACTTTGTACAGAATTGTGTCTGAAAATTTGCAATTTCGCAAATTGTGCGCCCATTGGGTTCCCAGACTGCTTAGTGAAAGAACTGTCTCCCAGAAAATGAAAAGACTGTCTTCCTCTCTGGCTTTCTTGGAGCAATATCATAAGGAAGGTGACAAACTTTTAGACCACATTGTCACATAGGGATGAGACATGGGTTTCTCGCCTAACCCCCGAGTCTAAACGTCAGTCAATGGAATTGCGTCACCCGACATTACCAGTCAAGATCAAGGCAAAGCAGACCATCTCAACACGCAAAGTTATGGCGACAGTTTTGGGATAGACATGGAGTTTTGTTAGTCGAATTTATGGATTTCGGCGGATTAGGCGGCCGATTTCTATGACAGTTGCATTCAAAAGCTTGTTGAACGATGTGAAAAATGTTTAAATAAGTATGGAAGTTACACAGAAAAATAGATAAAGATGTAAGGAATGTAAATATAACAATTGTTTTGAAAAAATATTTGATACTTAAAAAAAACAAACAACGGACCTTACTTTTTGAATAACCCTCGTAAAAATGTGTACGCGTTCTCGAAAATAGAGTTGCAAAACATTATTGATTTGAGTAAAATGTTTATAAATATCAAAAATGTAATTAAGTAGATTTTCGTAAGTTGTATTCCTGATAACAATTTATTTCGCAGAATTTCCAAGAATAAAAGTAATAAAATTTATCAGATCCAGTTTGTTTCTTTCTTGAATTTTTAATATAATACAAAAACGAACCCAATGCACTTTTTACTATCGTGTTTTTTAAAGTCAGTGCACACTATCACAATTTGACATTTTAAAGGTCTTCCTTAATATAAAATAAAACACTCTAAATTCAGTTTCAGTTTGAAGAAAACTCGCATGTAAGAGGCAACATGGGTTGTGTCGAGTCACAATGTACAAGTTGTTGGCATTTCCTTCCGTATGTAAGAGGACCCAGTAAGAGTTTCCTGCCTATAATAGAATATTGGTCCCAGAGGTATTTTCTTTCCCACGAGTAAATGTAAGAAGTCTAAACAAAGCATATGTTATGCAACTAGTAAGATATGAACTGACGAGGGGATGTGAGGCATCGTCCCCTTTTATAATAGTTTGATGTCTCTTGCTGGAAATGAATTAATTTGTCTTTGCCAGGGGGGCAATTATTCCATATTCGGTGTATCTTTTTGAAATATCCAAATGAAGGAACCCAAATCAAAGAATTTAGACAAAACGGACATGACAAAGATTTAGACATTACGTAGAGCATCCTTAGGATACATTCAGAATGTGCAGCGTAAGAGAAGATGCTCTTTGTTTCTCTCATCATTTCTTCAATTCGTCTCTTCCTAGAGATTAGAATGTCCCCTCTAGAGAATATTTCAAATGCATTTAATAATTTCACCACAATGAACAGTAAATATATCGCAAAATTATGAAATTTCTTAATTCTTTAGTGATGTGTTTGAATTATAATGACACTGTGAACTTTTAGAAAATCCTAAAAAAATGTGAACCGTTGAATAACATTATTACTTGAAAAGCAAATGAACTTAGAAACCTAAATGTAATGAATTTGATTCTTTATTAAACATTTTACAGTGACATGACAGGGCTAAATACACGAGAATTATAATACAAAAACCGGTGAAGAAAGTGAAAGACAAGCAGAATACTTCAAATTTGCACAAAACATTTCTTAATGATAATAACTTCATAATTAAAACCTTAAGTCTTAAAATTTAAATCAGAATTATTTTTCACTTTTCCTTAGTGAATTCACATTTTAAAAATGTAGATAAATACAGAGTAAACGCTTTAAAACGAATTTCAAGGACTTGCGAATTTTGCTTTGTTTTCGAGATTTTCGTTACAAAAGAGTTTACATCAATGTATGTATTATGAAACAAACCAATCTCTAGTAACGTCTACAATATGGAGAATCTTTCGGTACAAAGATTTTTTGTTAAAGAGTGTTAACAATATGTAAAGTCTTTTATAGTTTTGTAGGATACAGGCAACTTCTGTATTTTATTTTCATTTTTCATTGATAAAATGTACGTATAACTTTATGTAAAAAGTTAACAAGGCATTTTCTTCGTGAAAGAATAAAGAAATGCGTGCGATTCTTTTGAGAGTTTTCAGGCACGGGCCACGACCGCAAAGTTTGCAGCTTATTTCATAACGCCGCAATTCCCAGACTGAAACCGGTACTTCTTTAGGGGGCAACAGACGTCTCATAACGGTACTGCGAATTCAATTTCGTGGACAGACTTATTACACAGGGTATTTAGGAACTTTGACTTCTTGTGTAATGGTAAAGAAGAGATGCTCTTGGTTGCCGCCACACATCGCTTTATGAGCAATTATTGTATTAGCAAATGAGTCCCATTTCCGCATTAGTATTTGTTTTTCTACAGTCTCCCTAATAAACGTAGTTTCTATGAAGGTATAAAGAGATTCATTTTGTGGAAAACATGTTTTCCTGTTACACTGTGCATTCAACTTTAGTCCTTCATCTTCATAATTCTCCCTTCACCTATCTCTAAATATTATTTGTCAAAAAAAGTTTAATTCTTAATAATCCATTACGTACATAATACATTAGTTTAATTGCTTCTTTATATTCACTTCAGTCGAGGATTATATCACCACTTTGACATTTCACTTGTTTCAATTTGAATTTTGCTCTTTCGTGTCAACCAATGAGTAAACTGTCATTCCTCAAACAAGGACATAATTCATCAGAACAAAGAAAATAAACAGAAAATGTATTCGAAGTACCATTTACACAACTACTAAACACGCAATTTACGGCTCAATGCAAGCGATATCTGGTAGAGAATGGAATAATTCAGTTAAAAATGGATTGAAATGGATTCAATTAAGACGTACCCCGCACCTCATGTAGGGAAAAATACCAACTCCCACGCAAACTCAAGCACATTTTCCCGCATCATTCGTATCATGAATGTCTTACAATGAAATAACACGGATTCTCTACAACTTTCAAGACATTAATGAAATATCAAACAAGCACAAACAGCAGTTTTCAAAATGTTAGGATAAATTTCACTTTGTCAATGGTAACTGCGTTATCATGAGGATGCAGCAAGCGGAACTGCATGTTGACCATGTCTTGAGAAAGTGAACTCTTGATACTTTGTTTAGGGCCTACTATACATGTCCGAATTTGAACTCCGTGTTTTACATTAAAATCTATAATCACGCATTCATTCTGCATTCGAAAGCGCGTGCACCGAAACAGACCCTGCCCTCTTTCTACACTTTCAAAACTATCAATTTCGTCCCAAACAATACTTTTGGCTACATTATTCGTGAACCTTACATGTCGTATAATCAAATGACACAAAATATTAATTTTTAGAAGAAAATTTCTGAAGGTTTTAATTGAAAGGAATAGAAAATCAAGAGTTCTAAAGTTCTTTAATTTTAGCATGTCACTATATTCATCATTTCAACTTCGTACTCAATTTGGTTGGATAAAATTGCAAACCGCAAATATTCACGTGTTAACTAAACATACGAGCACTAACCCTGAGGTTTCCCTCCTCCTTCAACATCCCATGTGTGTTATATAGATTCTGTATGCTGCACATCGTCTAGAATAATATTGACGATTTCAACGTAACCTCAAATACACATCCTTTCGTCACTATAGTAGACCTCATACGATATTAAAACTACTCCCTAATGTTTTTCAAATGTATTGGGATCCAATTTCATTCAAACTAGCAAAATGGCAGAGTACATTTCCTGCTCATTCCCCACCACCATCATTGTATCTCCTTTTATAATAAGATTATGAACCACACATAAACTCTCTGCAAGGAACAACTGATGTGCCCAAACTTTTCCTTATACAGCCGCTGTGCGTTTATTTCATTATATTGATTTGAAGTGCAATCTACGTAAGGTAGTAAAATAATCGATCACAATACAAATTGGAATACATTAGGTTACTTCATCCGCAGATTTAACACATTTTATTCTGAAACGACCACAAAATAGCGAACTATTTTTGAAACATTCCGGAATACTGAAGCAAGCTAAAATGGCAGTTATCGTTTTCAGGTTGTCTTTTTACCACTACATGAGATTTTAAACGGACAGATGAATAAAACCATGAACTTCACATTCACGCTGTAAAATGGAGGCGCGAGCAACGGCAGAGAGACATGTTGGCCCCCGACCGGGCCGAGCCGGCCTCTCTCTCGGCTCTCGCCGTCTCGTCCCGACACCCGTGTCGTTTCGCAGGTGCTGGGGGGCTGCGGTCGGCAGAGAAGGCAGGCAGGCGAGCGGGCGGGCGGGCGCAGGCACAAATCTCGACCCGACAGCCCCAGCGCCTGCGCGGCGGGCACGGGGCCGATGGCCCGGCCGCGGCTTGCCTCGCCTCGTCCACTGCCCGCCCCGCCCGCTCCGCCCGCCCGCCCGCCCGTCCAGCGCTCACCGCCGCCACCGCCGCCGCCTCGGCCAACGGGGCGACTCGCCGCTGCCCGCAGCCTGCCAGCCCGCGCGCCCGCTCCACAGCTCGCAAGTCAAATTTTCGCTTCCACACGTCGGGGACAGATGTTCACGAGGACCACAAGCACGGAACGAGTTATTTGGGAAGATACTCTTTGTGTCGACGCCGTACAGACGAGCGTATGAGGTGTCACTTTTTGTGTTGACGTTTCCTCTGTAGGATACAGGTGAAAGACGAAACTAACAAAGAAAACACTACAGGGCGGTGGTGGTGAGGAGTTAGTTATTCCTTCTGGGCAGTAATACCACCGGAGGGGTGCTGCCGGAGCAATGCAACGCGTCACTTGGCGAAGCGGAGTCGTGACGACCAGCGGACGCAGCGGACGCGGCCTGCGCCGACGGACGAGAAACGGGATTCCGCGACGGCGCGGTGAGGCGCGGCGCGGCGCGGCGGCGCGCAGCCGGAGGTGCGCAGCAGGCGGCGCAGATCGGCGCCGCGCCTTCGTCCTCACCTGGCAGAGGCGCGAGCGTGGTCCTGGACTGGCGCAGTCACCTGGCGGGGACCTGGGCGTCCATGGCACGTTGCTTCTTCTCTTGGGGCTGTCCTCACTGGCGACGCGCGGTCGCCTGCTCGGGCGGTGGCGGACACGCCGCCCGCCGCCGCATACCGAACCCCGGCACTGCACTGAGGGGGGGGGAGGGGATCCGCGCGCTCGCTCGCCGAGGGGGGAGGTGACGGGAGCGCAGGTCGACGGGCGCGACGCTCTCTCGCCGAAGGTCTCTCCGGGACTGGCGGAGGAGGCGGTCGCCTGCACGGGGCCGGCGGCGGGGGACGCGAGGCGAGCCGACTGGAGGAGGACCGGTCGGCGCGTTCTCCGCGCCCCCTCCCGCGCACCTCGCTCTCGCGCGCGCGCGCCGCCACCGCCACCGCCGCGCTGCCTGGCGGCGGACCCGCGCCACCTGGCGCCCCGCCCCCGCACCCGCCCGCCACACCCACCACCGCTGCACCGCACGGCGCAACACTGCGCCTTGCAAACGTTCTTGCCAGTTATGATTGATTGAATATTAGTGATCCCGGGCTCAACGGCTCAACTACTAAGGTCATTAGTCCCGTAAGTGTAGTGCATGTTTTCCTCAGGATGTGGCTGTGATCTTCCCCCGCTGGATGGCGAGATCCAGTTCCCCAACCAGGGTTGTCCCCAACCAAGTATCTCCCACCAGCGGGGCACTGTCCCAGCCGGGACAAGCTGCAAGCTCCCGGCATGTGGTAGTGTAGTGCATGTTATGTGTAAGTAAGGGGTGAAGGTAGTACGAGGAAGAGGAAGGAAAGATCGCGCGCGGTCCGTGGCCCTTTTGTTAGGATATTTGCTCCGACTTTAGCCTGGTGCTGATCGGGGAAACCACGAAAAACTACCCATCAGAGCAACCGGCATCTAGAATTCTCCTCCAGGCTGCGGCTGAATTCGACCTAGCTGACAAACTAGTGCCGAAAATCCTGCCACCGTCAGTACTCGAACCTAGGATCTCCCGGTCAGAGGGATTGCAGTGACATCAGTTGACGCCCGGAGACGCCTCTCCCGGTCACGCACGCGAAGCAGACCCGACGTGCGTGCACGCATCGAACGACGGGGCGGATCCATTACGGGCATCTGGAAAGTACAACAACGCGCAGATCCTCTCCCACAAGCAATTCCGCACCTGCTTCGCGAGCGCATTGTTGCAAACTAGACACGACATATGTGAGAGGCTTGAACAAGGGACCGTTACAACTACGAGCATCCCAATGCTACACCAATGGACTTTCTTCGCTCCGCAGCATCACCTTCTCACCAACGCAGCGTTAGCACTATTAGGAACCCGAACCAACATGGATGCGCGGCTTGCTGCGAACCGACGACGTTCGCTCGCGGTTGGCCCTCTCCAGGTGGAACGCAACAATACACAAACACTAAAATCCCAACAATAAAAGAAGACATCAAAATATCTTCAACGACTACATAACCATCCCAATATTCTAGACATCAACTTATTAGACAATAGTGACACCACCAGACGACTTCAACGATATCATTACTTTAGACCTTGCATATCGACAGTAAATTGTTCATTTTAGAAATTTCGTTTTTTATGTTTTTATTATTGTATATATTTAGTATTGTATATCTATCAAATAGTATGTTTAGTGCTTGTTAACTACTAATAATGTAATATTAGTGAAGTACAGTCAATGGACCTTACTTCTCTCATGTACTTAGCACAAATTTATGCAGTTTTGCCAAATGTTTGTTCGCAAACAAATTGCAAAATAAAATATAAATTAAATAGTGATGGTACAGAATGGCACAGACTTTCCTGTATTAGTTTTCTGTTTCGTTCGCTCTCGGCTAGCTATTAGGACTTGCCAATACTCTTCACAAAAGCCATCTATCGCCGCTCAAACTACATTTTTTTGACATGTTATTAATATTTCGGTTTCCTAATAGTAGAACAAAACTATTATTTTAAGAATATTAAAAAAACAGTTAAACCTTATCTTAAATGGCAATTTTCGTTGAAAAAATTGAAGCCGTTTTCAAGAAAATGGCGTTAAGTGCTACTTTATAGTTTCGCATAGTTTCACATTTCGCATTTATATGCGAAATTTGGATCTCTTTTTCACAGAAAATTTTTGAGTTTTCGAAAAACTTCATTGGAAGACATTTGAAGCACTTACACTTACAAATTCAATGGTGTTTACAAATTGCTGGAAATCTGCATTTTAACGGTATGAGAGAACTTTCAAAAAAATGACATTTGTGAAATTTTTGTAAAAAGAAAAACAATTTCCTAAAATGAACTTAACTCTTTAATATAAAGAGTAAAATTAACACTATTCATTCTAAAAGTTTGAACAAAATATTTGGAGCCATTTTGAGAAAATGGCGTTTGAGCGTTTCTGAAAATACGGAATTTTGAGCTAGTTTTCACAGCTATTCACTTTTCGAGAAACTTTATTTGACATTATTTAAAGCACATGTACTCATTAATATAATAATGTAAACAAATAGCCACTAATGTAAATATTAACGACGTGAAAGACAAGTCAAAAAATTACATTTTTGTAATTTTTGAAATTACAAAAGACAAAATTTGGAGCCGTTTTTGATAAAATGTTGTTTTTGTATTTTTAAAATTGCAAATATTGTACGCAATATTGCTCGAAAACTACCATAATTTTCAAAAAAATGTACACGACCTTAATGATAGAACTCACTTTAGAAAACAAATTTTATTTGGAGGAAAAATCTCTATCTTCAATTTTGCAGTTGTAGGAAGACGCTCAAAAAAATCCAAACATTTGAAATTTGCGAAAATTGCGAGTTAACCGTGAAAATGAGACCTATGCCACATTGATAAGTGTATTATACTTTATCCTTGCGAGAAATTTAAAGAAAAAAATTGGAGCGGTTTTTGAGAAAATTTTGAAAATATCCGGGGGGCTTTATGAAAAGTACCCTCAAATTTTGAAGAAAGTTTTTCAAAATCGAGGCGCCTCGAGTGGATGCAAATCGACCGGAGAATATCGATTCTGGAACAAATCGCACGTAAGGTTTACGCCCTAAAGTTGTTCACAAACTGACAGACGGGCAGACGGACAGCCAGATGGACGGACGTTTTGAAAAGACCCACTTTTTCGGTAACAGGAGAGCCCAAAACGTGTATTTCCGTTGAAAATTTCGAAATCGATTTTCCGCACCATTACATAACTTTACGTCACTTTACGTCATATTAAAGAGTGTAAATTGGCACTATGCGTTCGAAAAGTTTGAAGAAAAAATTTGTAGCCATTTATGAGAAGATGGCGTTTGAGCGTTTCTGAAAATGCGGAAATTTGAGCTAGTTTTCACAAAAAACGGTTGTGTTTTCGATAAACTTTACTTGACATTATTTAAAGCACATGTACTCATAAATATAATAATGTGAACTAGTGTAAATATTAACGACATGAGAGACAAGTCAAAAAAATTACATTTTTGCAATTTTTGAAAAAACAGAAGAATACAGCAATATGGCGTTTATGTCATCTCATAGGGTATATTTAGCACTATCCCTACCAAAAGTTTAAAGAAAAAATTTGGAGTCGTTTTTGAGAAAATCTAGTTTTTGTATTTTTTTAAAATTGCACATATTGCACGCAATATTGCGCGAAAACTACAAAAATTTTCAGAACAATGTACCTGACCTTAAACAAAGAACTTACTTTGGAGAGCACATTTTGTTTGAAGGAAAAATCTCTATCTTCAATTTTGTAGTTGGAGAAAGACGCCGAAAAAAATTTCTTTCACAATTTTCGAAAATTCAGAGTTATCCGTGAAAATCGGATCTATGCCATGTTAATAAGTGTATTTTACTCTATTCGTAAAAGAAATCTAAAGAAAAAAAAGGAGTCGTTTTTGAGAAAATTTTGAAAATGTCCGGGGGGCTACATGTAAAGTACCCCCAAATTTTGAAGAATCTTTTTTCAAAATCTCAAAGCTTTGACTAGAATCAGATCGACCTGTAAATATCCATTTTGGAAGAAATCGTACGTATGGTTTAGGCGCTGGCAGTGTTCACAGACGGACGGACAGACGGACGTTTTCCTTTCAATTGGTTTTTCGATATCAAGGACCCACAAAAGAGAGTTTCTGGATACACCACGTGTCAGGGGATTTTTTCCCCTTAATTTAGCTACTGGTTTTATCCACTTTTTCGTTATCACGGCCCGGCAATGAATTTTTTCCGCCGAAAATTGGCCATTTTTTCGCGCAGCATTACATAACTCTCCCTATACTACGTATATCACTCCGTGTATACGTACGTATACGGGAAAGTAACTAGTGGTGCTACAGAATGGCACGGACTTTCCCGTATTAGTTTTCTACTTCCTTGGGTCTTCGCTAACTATTCGGAATTGCCACAAACTCTTTCTTGCCAGCTGTCATCTATCACCGCCAAAAGTACATTTTTGTGTCATTTTCTTAATTTTTCGATTTCCTATTGGTAGAACGGAAAATTAACTTTAGAATATTAAAGAACACAAAAATCTAGTCCTATATGGCAATTTTCTTTTAAAAATTATGTGTCGTTAAAGAGAAAATGGCGTTTTAGCGCTACTGAAAATGCGAAATTTGAAGCGCATTTTCACAGAAAATGTTTGAGTTTTCAAAATACTGTATTTGAAGTTATTTGAAGCACTTACACTCACAAATATAAGTATCTTTACAAATTGCTGGTAATGTGCATATTAAAGATGTGAGAGATCTTTCAAAAAAATTACAATTATGTAATTTTTGAAAAAACAAAAAAATAACTCAAAATAAACTTTACGCTATACTAAAGAAAGTAATGAGCACTCTCCGTTACAAAATTTTGAAGAAAAAATTGTAGCCATATATGAGAAAATGGCGTTTGATTGCTTTTGAAAATGCGAAATTTTGAGCTACTTTTCACAGAAAACGGTAGTGTTTTCGAGAAACTTTACTTGACATTATTTGAAGCATATATACTCGTAAATATAATAATGTGAAAAAAATCGCCGATAATGTAAATATTAACGACGTGAGAGACAAGTAAAAAATTTACATTTTTGTAATTTTTGAAAAAAAAAACGACAGAGCAATATGGCTTTTATGTCATCTCATAGGGTATATTTACCACTATCCCTACCAAAAGTTTACAGAAAAAATTTGGAGCCGTTATTGAGAAAACCTTGTTTTTGTAATTTTTTAAAATTGCACATATTGCACGCAATATTACGCGAAAAATACGAAAATTTTCAAAAAAATGTGTATGACCTTAAAGACAGAACTCACTATGAAGAAAAAATTTTGTTTGAAGGAAAAATCTCTATCTTCAATTTTGTAGTTCCAGAAAGACGCCGTAAAAATTTTTAACTTTTGCAATTTTCAAAAATTCAGAGTTATCCGTGAAAATCGGATCTATGCCATGTTAATAAGTGTATTTTACTCTATTCATGCAACAAATTAAAAGAAAAAATTTGGAGCCGTTTTTGAGAAAATTTTGAAAATCCCCGGGGGCTTCATATAAAGTACCCCCAAATTTTGAAGAATCTTTTTCAAAATCTCAAAGCTTCGACTAGAATCAGATCGACCGGGTAATATCCATTTTGGAAGAAATCGTTCGTATGGTTTAGGCGCTAGCAGTTTTCACAGACTGACAGACGGACGGACAGACGGACGGACGGACAGACGGACGTTTTCCTTTCAATTGGGTTTTCGGTATCAAGGACCTAGAAAACAGGGTTTCTGGCTACACCTCGTGTTAGGGGATTTCTTTTCTTAATTTAGCAACTGGTTTTATCCACTTATTCGTTTTCACGGCCCGGCAATGAATCGTTTTCCGCCGAAAATTGGCCATTTTTTCGCGAAGCATTACATAACTTTCCCTACACTACGTATATCACTGCGTGTATACGTACGTATACGGGAAAGTGAAAAATGTGGAATTTGGTTACCCTATGCCAACACGGGTCCCCGTCGGCGTGGAGACGCCGAAACACGGCCTGTGAATGGCTTGGGTAACATCCGCCTGAGGCAGCCACCTCGACGGAGCGTCTGATTTATTTTCCTCAAATAATGCAATTAGTCACACATTAGTGTGACTAATTGTATGATTTGTATAATGTATAGCGAATAAATGCTACGTGCATTAATTAGTAATACATGAGACACTCGTCGCAAAATATTTCAAATCACAGCATCATTATCAATACGTATTATCACTTTCACTCTATAATAAAACAAAATGGCGCATAACGCGGCTTGCAGTTTATGATGAAGTTCGCCTAATAGCCACGTTACTGAATCAGTGGTGAGAGCATGGAGCGAAGCATCCGAGTAAACTGGAGGCAGTGGCGGATTCAGGGGGCATGGGGGCCAAGGCATTATTCCATGAGCTTCTACCAATTCCGTGACAGTCTTGGGCATTCCTTTCATGGTGAACAGCTCTTTTGGAGTAAGAGCGCTGTTGGAAACATGTGCATCTCGCACGGCGCTGATTTCAAGTTGCTCTCTGTGCTACGAGTAATAGAGACACTTGTAGAAATATCTGTTGGTGTAAACACACCCTGTTGCAGCATTTCCTTCGAGATATAAATGAAATTTTGCGATCCGATAACATTTCTTTTAGAAAGAATAGTTGCCATAACTGCTGCCCCAACCCTCGTAATAAAGATATTTGTTATTATATTGTATACATTGTCATGTGGTGAAGGGCTTAGTTTGGGTAAACAATAAAATATATATGGGCGGTAAGACATTCATTAGTTTCAAAAAGTTGGTTATTGAATTTCTTTACACAGTTTTTCGCAGTAGTAGTTAGAGCAGGGGCGGCTCGTCCTAAGGGGCCACAGGGGCCGGGCCCCACCAATATTTAATAAAGCACAAAACTGTTCATATATCTTTACAGTAATATCTTTGTCATAATTGTAGTTCTTCATTGGAATTCTTTATTCGTGAAGATAGACAATTCGTCCCTAGAACTCATTCCAAGTCCCAATAACCAAGAATTGAGGGTCATAGTTCCTTGCCTCACTCAAAGATAGCGTTAGCAGTGCTCAAGGGGCCCGCCTTGCTTGGGCCCCGGAACGGTAACCCCACTCTGTTTCCAAGGTCAGCGCCCTTTCGTACTGGGCGCGACCACTGCTTGCTAATTTTAGCTGTCCTAGGGGCCCGCACCAGCGGGCCCTTCGCAGAGAAACGGCAGTCTGAGCGCGCCGTTTTCAAAGTGCACGTGAAGTTCTGCGCGCTGTAAGATGAAGTCAGTGGATTCATTACACTGTTTTCCGTTTTCTTCACTCAGATGTGAAGAAAAGAATTATATTAAACGGTTAGGAGCACATCAACTGATTGACTTATCATTTGCACAAGTTGATGGAAAGAAGAAACAAACATTCTGTATTTCGAGGTTTCAGAAAAAAATCATGGTTGACTGTGAGTGAAAACAAAGCTAATTTTGCTTTTATTGTTTATTATTTGGTGAGGGATTGTGGACAACAGCGGGCTGTAAGGATCTGAAACATTGAACGAAAGGATAAAGAAACACGAAGAAAGTGCATTGCATTTAGAAAATGCTTGCAAATTTGAAACATTTGAAACTGTGAACATTGTTGTACAGATTGATTCGGCGATGAAAATTTCAATCAAGAAACATAATGAATAAGTCGCAAAAAATAGACATTTAGGTAGAATAACTAAGTGTTTAGTTAAGTACCACGGCACTCGTCATTCATGAACTAGTAGTATTGAGACGGCATGATGAATCTGAAGATTCAAAAGACCGTGGCAATTTTTAGACTTATAGTTACTCGGCAATCTAGATAGTGTGTTAGATGATCATTTAAACAATTCTTCTATTTATAAATATAACTCACACATAACAAAGAAAGAGCTGCTAAATTGTATGTATGAAGTGTATATGGAGGAAATGTAGAAAGACATGTAGATGATTTTATTTCTCTGCAAGCCGATTAAACAATTGGCATAACAAGTCGAAGTCAACTTGTCTTAATTTTACGATACGTTCCCTTTTCGAACTTTCATCATTCCGAAAGATAAGCTATGGCATTAGCGTAATTTTTGAAAAAAAATCTTTTGTTTCCATTGACATACCAATATTTGATTAAGTGACTTAATAAAAATTCCTACTTCTGTTTTTTGTAGAAAACTTATAGATTTAAATGTATAATTAACCGATAAATAATATTAATTAAACAATTTATTAAATGATGATTCTTTAATTAAATAAGTTATTGATTCTGAGATTATGTTCGTGCTTTTACACCTGACCCCACCAGGAAAAAATGTCACGAGCCGCCACTGAGTTAGAGTAATGTCTGGCGCTGGCCTTCCTGCCTTAATAATGTTTTTCTTATCTTTGAAGTTCCACGAAAAAAAAAACTCTTCATTAATAAATCTCAAATCACACACTGTGTCCGTCACATGCAGGTCACATGAATTGAAGGAGGTGATGTGGTGCTTTTACTATGCAAAAGCGAAAAACGGGGGCTTGGAAATAGAAGTTTTCAAGGTATGGAGAGAACGAAACCCAGATATAAAAAATACCCTAGACTCAAAGAAGCTTACAAGTCAATGACGATACATACTGGAAAATTCAAAGCAGAACAACTTGCTGACATTCAGAGAAATGCGGAGTATGTTCTTCGGTCGAACTACCCACATGACGAACATGTAGAACTTGAAAACGATGATCCCATTAAAGGTTGATCTCTTTCCAATGAAACACTCGTCAGTGGCGAAAATTCACCTGGCAACGAATTACACGATGTGGATTGCATGATGCGAAATCTCCTTCGACGCGAGATAGAAAAAGTTCGTCAACTTCCATTTGAATCTCGTGCATCGTTGAGGAGAATATACGAAAATGCCAAAGCTAAGAGAGTGATAGAGAAAGCGAATCCTGTCTTAAATAGGGAGGTACAGACCCCAGGTAGAGATCTAGATATTACTGAAATCAATCACATCATATGGAGGCGTTATTTGAGTAGTGGTACAACTCCAATTTTTTGAGAAATTGAGTTAACTCCATTTTCAGGTCCGCACAAGTGTTATATATTTATTCTGAAAGTGATAGAACTCCAAGTTCTTTCTGTAGACGATATAGCGCATCACAATAAAAGTGAATCACAGAAGATTGCAATCTATTTATTTGATAGTGGTACAACTCCAGTGGTACGGCTATGTGGTTTTCTACAAGTCTCATAATGAGTGATTTCTGATATATTTGTAGTATCGACAGCGATATGATGATAAAAAGCTTGAACCAGATTTGGTAATAGGAACAAAAATGTAATATAATTATATCGCACATTTTTATTTACACAGAAATTAAACTTAATAGTCAATGTGTTAACAGACATTCAAAAGTCTGTAACAAGAAGGAAGAAAAATAAACAAATGGTGACTGTAACTGGCTAAAAATTAGATGGATTAGATTTGTCAAACATAAGTATTTTATAAATATGTGTAAGTAAACCGTAAATCTAAACCGTAAATTTACTGTGTAGAAACCATTAGTTTCTACACAGTAAACTTTCAAACCTCCAGTGGATGAGAAAGAACTAAGATTTTCAAAAACTTAAATATCCCACTTATCCAGCAAAGGAAGGTTAATCAGAAGAAACAGGATATGCTTGATTTGTTTCCATTAATTTCAAGCATCAACGACGCTTATTTCACTGATCTGCTAGTAGGAACCGGACGATTTCAAGAAGATGAAGAAAACTGAATGTGACTCAACAATAACATTAAAAGATATTTAATCTGTTGTAATAAATCGATATTGTCTTCATTTGCAACTTTTCTTAGAACGACATCTATTATTTGTGAAAAAAACAGTAAAAACTGTATATGACGTGTGGGGAAAGAGATTTATCTGCGCACATTTTCTTGAGAGCCAGAATAAAAAAAACAAAAAAAAAACGAAAAAATTAATTTAGAAAATAATTATTTTAGAAAAATAAAATATTTGAAAAAAATGTTTTGTTCCCAAGTTATAGAAAATCAGTTTCAACGGTAAATGAACTACAAGCAAAAGGAGTGCTCAACAAAACATGCGCACAGTGAAGCTACATCTACGTCCAGAAGCAAAACAAGGGGCCATCTCAGCATTTGCTCGATGGATCAGGGAAACTGGACAAAAACCTGATCGAGATGGGGGTCATTGACCCGGAAGCTGAAGTACATTACTTGTTACAGGCGTATTTAAATTTTTTTTTAAATGTATACAATGCAAACGTAAACTAATTCATTATATATCTTTGTTTGTTACAATAAACATTATTTTTCTTTTTCACGATCAGTATAGTCTCTAATTGTATAGAAACAGTTTTGCAACAGAAAAGATTTTACTTTGAACTTAAATTTGTGTACCGACTTTACTTGTTTTAGCTCATCTGGCAATGCGTTGTAAAGTAACGTACATGTATTGTATGTTGATTTCTTGTACTGAGCTGTTGATACTGACACTTGATGCATGTGCTTTCTACGGCGTGTGTTGTAATTACAAATATCAATATTGCATGAAAATATGTTCCCTCCGTTAAGTAGGTCATTTTTGACAAATATTACAGATTCGTAAATAAATAGACAAGGCAATGGTAAGATTCTCAGCTCAATGAAAAGAGGCTTGCAGGGATCACGTGGAAGGCATTTTTTCATTATTCGAATAATTTTCTTTTGCAATCTGAAGGTCTGAATACTACAGGATGAGCTTCCCCAAAATATTATGCCATATCTCAGGAGGGAATGTACATTTGCAAAATAAACGCAACGAGCTGCATGAAGGCTGACAGAATTTGAAAGAATTCTGAATGCGTAGCATAATGAACTTAATTTAGTGTTTAATTCTGTTATATGTACATTCCATTTGAGGTTTGATTGAATTGAAAGACCTACAAATTTTGTTGCCTCAACATCAGCTAATTGCATATTGTTCATTTTCAATGGAACATGAGATTTCCGATTTGAGATGCAAAAATGCATTGAAACAGTTTTTCTTTCGTTAACAAATAATTTTAACAATTGTTATTATTAAACCAATTTTAAACTTCTGAAGTTGTACTATTTTCTGCTTCCTTTTTGCAAAGAACATTCGTGTCATCAGCAAAAAGGACCGTTCTTCCATTTTTAATAGACGAGGGCATATCGTTTACATATAACAGAAAGACAATAGGACCTAAGATCGAACCTTGCGGGACCCCATGCTCAATTGGCAAAGAATTGGAAATATAAGTATGTAATGTCCTTTCGTGCCAGCATGGTATTTCTACTCTTTGAGTCATATGTTTAAGGTACCAAGTTATCCAATCTAGGGCAATACCACGAATTCCATACGAAGGTAATTTTGAGAGCAAGATGTTATGGTCAATAACGTCAAAAGCTTTCGAAAGATCTAACAATATTCCAATGGGCACTTCATTTTGGTCTATTGATGAAGCAATATCTTTGAGAAAAGAAAAAATGGCAGTTTCCGTAGATTTTGATTTTCTAAAACCGTGTTGTGAGTCTGAAAACGCTTTGTTTTTCCTGAGAAAAGTTTCCATTCGTAAGTAGAAAAGCCTCTCTAATATTTTTGAGAAAACTGACAAAAGAGAAATTGGCCGGTAATTTTGAATATCATTTTTGTTCCCTTTTTTAAAAAGTGGCTTAATTTTTGCTGTATTGAAAATATCTGGAAATATTCCTGTACATAAAGAAGCATTGAAAATGTGAGTTAACGGATGTATAAAGGCAGGTGCACAAGTTTTTAATAAACAATCCGGAAATTCATCTAAACCAGATGAATATTTATTTTTTAGTTTACTGACTATTCTGAGGATTTCGTTGGGAGAAGTTTCGGAAATAAACATCGTGTCGGAAATTTTTTGGGAAGTGTAAGATGTTGAATTTTGTGGTTTTAGTCCCTTCGTGATATCAGACGCAATTATAGGAAAGTGTTTGTTGAAGAGATTGGCAACTTTTTCCGGATTACTCGTTTCTCTTTCATTATCCTTTAAAATAACATTCTCTACAAGGTATCGAGATGATGTGGTTGTATTTTTTACGATATCCCACATTGCTTTAGTTTTGTTACTAGCGCTCAAAATGTCCTGACTATTTTTCATTATTTTTGCCTGAACTATTACTTTTCTTAAAATTCTTTTGTATTCTCGGAAATATTTATGGAAACCGGGTGATACGTTATGGTGTTTAGAAATAAAGTAAAGCGTACGTTTGGTTTTACACGATGTTCTAATTCCTTGTGTGATCTAAGTATTACTTTTGCTTGAAATGTTTAATTTTCTCTTTTAAGAGGAAAGCACGCGTTAAAATGAATTGAAAGCTTGGAGAAAAATAAATTATATTTTTCATTTGTGTCAACAGCGTTATAAACTGCGTCCCATGATTCCTTTATCAAGTAGTCCGTAAATAATTTTATATCAACTTTAGTGAATGCTCTGCACATGCGTGTATTATTTATTGTGTCAGTGTTTATGTTCTTAGTAATTGTAAGAATTTGTGCATCGTGGTCACTGTATCCTAGATTATTCGTTATTATTTCATATGTAGTTGTGGTTTTGTTAATTATAATTTGATCTAATGATTTAAGCGTATTCCGTGTAGGTACATTCACTGTAATATCTAAATTAAAAGAATGAAGTAAATTGAGAAACTGCTCTTTTTCGTGGGATTCGCTCAGAAAATCAATATTGAAATCTCCACATACAACAATGGATTTAAAAGAGAGTTTACTAATTTTGTTCAGAATTATCTCTAGATTTTCCAAGAAAGTGAAATAATCTGAAGCTCGCTTTGTTGGAGGTCTGTAAATGCAAAGTCAGATAATTTTGAGCGTAGTAAGATGTACTACTGTTGTTTCAAAAACTTTTTCAACTGCATAAAAATTGAATTCTGACAAGAAGGTAGAATCAATATAATTTCTTATGTAAGCACACGAACCTCCGTAAGTAGGGCCCTTGTTTGATTCCCTCGCTCTGCAATACGATCCTGCAAGGTAAAAGCTAGGAATTTGGAGTGTGTTTATATCATTTGAGACAACCAATGTTCTGTAAAGCAAAAAACATCTATTTGTCTTAGATCACATTGTAATGCTGCCTCGATGAATTCAATTTTATTTGAAAGAGATTGCACATTATGATGCATTATTCGAATCTTTTGCATGTACCTACACGGATGTTTTTCTGCTGCATCTGACTGTAGTTGCTATTTATTTATTTCATTTTTACCTCGAGTGCGTGGTCGAAGGAAGTATCGTGTCCCAGCAGTGCAAGAGGTGAGAAGGAGGGTGACAGATGTAGAGGAATGAATAGTGGGAGAGGTAATACACGGATTAGGTTCAGGGGATAAGGTAATTGGGTCCAAAGGGGTCCCAGAGGATGGAAGAGAACTAGGAGATGTGGGTGGGGATGGGTCTTGGGATCTACCGATTTTGCTCACCAACCTCATTTTTATGATGGTATAACTCCTTGACACCCCACAATATCCGCGAAGCACACTGTGTGCTTATTCATATCATCTTCAGAGAAACAAGTAAATATCTTATACGAGAGAAAAAAACACAATATTTTATCTAACTCCATCCCCGGGTTTTTATAATCATTTAAATTGAGACCTCAATATCTCAAGGGGGTCAAAGGGTTGACGCGGGTCTGGCGGGAGTTTACTATGCCCACAGGTAAACACCATAAACACCAGCAATGCCCTCCTGTAACGGAATACCCGATTTGGGTCGAAAGTCAGCAAGTCTTGCTCTCTCCTCCCCGTGGCGGCCCCTGGGTGCTTTCTAAGATGAGAGCGTGGAGAGCAGCTAATGAGAGCAGCGCGAGGGCGAGTCTCCGGCGCCTGAAAACGGGAGCATTGGGATTAGGGAAGGAAACCCTGACAGGAAATCAAACTGCTGCCTTGCAGGGAGGAGAGGGATCTCCAAAGGCCAAGGGAAGGAAAACCCTGACAGAAAACCATGGGCAGAGAGAGCTCTGAAAGGCGTGGAGAAACCAATCTCTCTAAGGGAGGAAACCCAATACAAATCCTGATCCCCCAAGTCGAGGTTGGTCATAAGACCCGTACTGTAAAAAGAATCCTGTTCAGAAACTTAAAAATGGTAGCCGGTCAGTTCATAGGAAACGACATTGCAAACGGAAATAGGAATACGATTTATATTTTGGTACATGGAATGTTTTGTCCTTAAATCGAATTGGTGCCATAACTAATCTACTGGGAGCATTGGAGAAATGCAGAATGGATATACTGGCAATGCAAGAAGTGAGATGGAGAGAAAGAAGGGATAAAAGAAACATGGAGGATATATAATATGCAATAAAAGTGCCACAAAAGAAAGAATTGGAAGAGTGGATTTTGCAATCAAGAAAGAACTACAGGGAGATATTATAGATTTTAAGACACATAGCTCAAGAATATGCACGTTAAGAATTAGAGGGAGATTTTATAATTCCACTTTTATCAATGTACATGCCCCCACAGAAGATAAAGATGATAATGTAAAGAGCGCATTTTACAATAAGCTGGAACAACTAAATAAAATAACACCAAAATATGATGCGAAGATAGTGTTAGGGGATTTTAACGCGCAAATGGGAAAGGATCGATCATATGCCCAAATCTAGGTCAATACAGCTTACAAGACAAGAATAATGATAATGGGGACAGAGCAGTTGGTTTTGTGGTAACAAATGATTTGACTATTAGTAGTACTCTGTATCCACATAAGAAAATACACAAGGGTACGTGGATTACACCGGATAAAGCAACATGTACACAAATTGATTATGTAATGATAGATTCTAGACATAAAAGCAATATAATGGATGTTAGGACACTGAGGAAACCAGACTGTGACTCTGACCATTTTCTGGTAAGAGCCAAATATAGACAAAAATATCACTTAACAGAGAGAAGAGATGTGATAAAATAGTGAGATATGATACAGGAAAATTAAAGACAATAAAGATCGCAAGAGAATTTAAGGAAGAGATAGAAAACATCCAGGAAAATATACCACCAGTAGAAGGGGAAGGAAAAGTAGAGGAAAATGGCAGAAAATTAAAACTAGTATGATAAAAACAGCAAGTAAAGTGTTAGGGGAGAGGAAGAAAGAAGAAGGAAACTATGGTATGATGAAGAATGTAGGATGGTGATACAAGAGAGGGAAGAATTTAGGAAGAAAATGTTGGAAAGAAGAACGCGGGAAATGTAAAAGAATATGAGGATATAAGACGTAAATCAAAAAGGGTAATTCAGGGAAAGAAAAAGCAATATGAAGAGGAATGCTTAGATGATATACAAAGATTAAATAGAAGTGGTGAAATTAGAACATTTTATGAGAGAATTAAAAATTATAAAGGAGGATATCAGCCAAAAGTATTTATGTGCAGAGACAATATAATTTAGTAGGTACAGAAAGAAGGGTAATGGACAGGTGGATGGAATATTTTCTGCAGCTTTTGAATGGGAACCAAACGAGTGAACAGAGTGAAAATATCAAGTTTTCTGGACCAGACTTGGAATTAAACGAACCAACAAGGAATGAAACATATGCAGCAATAAGGAAATTAAAGAATAACAAAGCATGGTATAGCATCAGAATTTATAAAGTTAGGACCTAAAACTTTATGGAAGGAAATACATGAATTAGTATGTAAAGTATGGATGGAAGAAGAAATGCCAAGAGATTGGCAAATGGCGGTTCTACATCTATACATATTAAAGGAAATAAACTGGAATGTAAGAACTATAGAGGTATAACGTTACTGAGTACGGTTTATAAAATATTCTCAGCCATTTTAGCCATTAAAATACGAAGATACTATGATCAAATTATAGGTGGTTATCGAAGAGATTTTAGGAAAGGAAGATAGTACAGCAGAACAAATTTTCAGTCTCAGACAAATATTGTGAGAAAGCATATGAGCAAAATGTAGAGATTCACCAACTCTATGTAGATTTCAAGCAAGCATATGACAATATAAATTGAAAGGAAATGATAAAGGTACCGTATGAGTTTGGTATACCATTCAAATTAGTCAGATTAATACAAATGACTCTACAAGGTACTAGGAATGTGGTTAAATTACTAGGAAAGATATCGGCGGAATGTACAACACAGTGTGTACTAAAGCAGGCAGATGAGTTACCTTCGATGTTATTTAACATATGCCTGGAGAAAGTAATAAGAAATATAGACCTAAATCAAAAGGGAACAATAATAAACAGAGTTGTACAAATAATGGCATATGCTGATGATGTAGTGATAATAAGTAGAACAATTACAGATATGGAAAGTACGTTACACCAATTAACGGAAGGAGCAAAAGAAATGGGATTGGTAATAAATGAGGACAAAATAAAATATATGAGAACAACTAGAAGAAGTTATCATAAATCAAAATATGTCAATTTAGATGGGAAAAATGTACAATGATTGAATGCCACAGAGTATTTGGGTTCCTATATTACTGAAAATAATGAAGTAGAAAAGGATATTAAAAGGAGAATAACGGCGGGTAACAGATGTTATGGCAACATTTACACAATTTTTAAAGCAAGAAGGATATCAAAGGCTGCTAAGTTAAATTGTACAATACTGTCATTAAACCGGTAGTATTGTATGGTTCTGAAACTTGGACCCTCACAAAGAAAATGGAAAATTACCTAGCAATATGGGAAAGGAAATATTACGTAGAATATTGGGCCAGTTAAAAGAAAATGAAATCTGGAGGAGTAGAAACAAATGCAGAGTTGGACGAACTATATAAAACATCTAAGATAGTTACCTGCATCAAGATAAAAAGGTTGAAATAGATTGGACATGTAATAAGAATGAAGGAAGAAGAGAGGGCAATAAAGAAGATACATGTAGGGAGCATGGCCGGTAGGAGGAGTAGAGGCAGGCCAAGGTTAAGATGGAACGATGAGGTGTAAGAAGATCTGAGGACCCTAAGAATGAAAAAGATGGAGAAGAAAAGCAGAAGACCGAAGAGATTTGGCTGCCGTAATAAAAGAAGCCATGGAAAAACTATAAGTGCCGGAGAGCTGACAGAAGAAGAAGATATCTCAAAATTCGTAGGTCAATGGAGTTGTACTACTATTGAAATGTACGCCTCAATTTCATTTAGAATTTTCGCAGGAAACTGCCAGTTTTTTCAAACATCTGTATATGACCTTTTTTAATGGGCTGATTTTTTAAAACAGATTTTGTCTGAGAGAAAATCTTTATCCTCAATTTATAGTCCACCAACCTAATTTTTACAGTGATATAACTCCTTTTCATCCCCAATATTCCGCAAAGCACACAGTATGCTTATTCACATCATCCTTCAGAAAAACAAGTAACTATCCTTATTCCAGAAAACACACACAATTTTTGTTTACTCCCATCCCCGATTTTTTTATAATAATATTAACTTTAGAACTCAATATCTCGACAACTATTGTCAATGGAGTTGTACCACTACAAAAATACATCTCCATATATACCACTGGATATCTAGTATCGCAGATAATTTTGGGGACAGCCCAAGAACACTGAAGGCCGACAGCAACAATAGAGTAAATAGCCCAGTACTCCCATGGACGAAAGAGAATTATGAAACGGCTAGCCGACACTCGGTGCAAAATATCACTCTTAGCTTAGGCATCTTCTAAATCAACGCACACCACTAAAGTTCAACGAAAGATATTCAGTGTTGAACAAAAATACCAAATTGAAAATGACACAAGCAGGCTAATGGTAGTTGAGAAGCTAAAAGAGAAAATTCAAGCATGGGTTTCAACGAATTAGACGTTACAAACGTAGAACTAGATTTACGTTCATTATTATCCAATCGGTTGTTTAAACAGACGCGAAGAGATTGTATCGCAATCTGACTCCAAAAACCGAATGGCAAGGCTGTGACTCCTTCAAAAGATGACGTCGAAGCATATTTTGGCAGATCTGGGAGGGAGAGCAGATCATACAACGAAGACGCATCTTGGCTTCAATCTGAAGTTGATGCTGCTGATGAACTTCTGGAAACAGTGGAGATGTTCACGAATTCTCGGAAGAGAACCTCTTCCAAGCAATTAAGGACACGGGAAACTGGAATCCCCCGGAATTGATAGGATCCACATTTATTGGATTAAAAATTAACTGCATTACATTCTCATCAAGCAAAGGCTGTTAATAAAATTTTAGAAACCCTGATGATAAATGCCGCATTTGCCAGGATACGTAGAAACCATTGATCATATTGTCTCCGCTTGTCCATTCCTAGCAAAGACCGAATACTTGAAAAGACATGACAGAGTGTGTAGCTTCCTGTACCTATAATATATATATATATATATATATATATATGTATAGATAAATATAAAAAACTATAGTTATTCAAATTATTCGTTTTCCATATTGTCGGGGCAAAAAGTATTATTCTTTCGTGAAGAGCATAATGAGGGTTAAGAGCACAATTTATAGCTAATTTACCTTTGAAAATAGATTTTATTATATAGGAGCAAATATTTGACAAAACTTGAAAAAAAACGTTCTTTTTTCTGTATCAAAATTCGACTAGAATATGGTTTAGGATATAGATCACAGAACAGTGAAAACGTGCACAAAATTATATATATATATATATATATATATATATATATATATATATATATATATATATATATAATTTGTTTGAATTTCCAGTGAATTCAGAAGACGTGCTCAAATAATGAAGTTACATTTATGTCCAGAAGCAAAACGAGGGGACCATCTCAGCATTTGCTCAAAGGATCAGGGAAACTGGACGAAAACCTAATCGAGATGGGGGATATCGATCCGAAGCTGTGGTACAATACTTGTTACAAGTTCTTTAGAATTATACAGTCCAAATGGTAAATATTACAGTAACTATCATTGTTAAAATTAATGTTACTTTCCTTTTGATGCTCGGTATAGTCTGGAATTGTATAGAAACAGTTATGCAGCAGAAAAGATTTTACTTGGGCTTAAACTTTCTATCGAATTTAATCGTTTAATGTCATCTGGCAAAGTGTTGTACATGAATTGTATGTGAATTTTTGGTAGTAAGCTGTTGATATTGCCACTTGATGAATATGATACTACGTCGTGTGTTATAGACACCGGCGTTTGCTAAAAATATATCCCGCCCTAAATAAGTCATTTTTGACAAAAACTAGTGATTCGTAAATCAGGAGACAAGGTAATGGTAAAATTCCTAGATATTAAAGAGAGATTTACAAGAATCACGTGGGGGGATTTGCTCAGTGGCGTAGGCTCAATGCATGCGAGTGATGTGTTACATCCCCTAGTTTTCCATCACTTAAAAATATTCTCAGTAAAGTATTTTATTTTCTTCTGTTAAGTATCTCCCTCTACTTCTCCATTCCCTCCCGCCATTTATGTGCGCTGTCCAATAGGCCTTAGTCCCCTCGCTGGATGTGGCAGACCGGGAAACATCCCTTGAACGACCTCACTTCGTTGGCGAGGTCATTGAACTCACGGCCATGCGCTGTGTGCAAGCTGCGTGGTTTCGGCTGCCGGTGATGTGACATAGCTTCTCACATCAAAGGCTTCTCATTGGCGTTCGTGTATCCCCTCCCAATAACCTTCCATACCCCCTCCTCTGATGCCCTTCTCTCTCTAATAATTCGGCAGCACGCCTGGGAATCCAGAAGTCACGTGCCACTATTGTGGCCCGGAAGCGGGCAGCGGGGGGCTGACGGCACGACTGTCTTTCTTCACAAGTCTGCCAACTATGCTTAAGCATATTTCAACCTGATTCAGTACAACTGGGTAACTCGATGTGTGTTAGCAGGCCTGACAAAACAAGATCATGTAAGGAAATGGTATGACAGACAATCCGTGAACTCGAAACGGTGCGCGCGATGTTATTTCGTTCGGGTGTGAGTCCTGCATTCTACCGTAAATGCTGTTTACTACTGAATGTGCGTTAAATAGACTACTTTGCCTAGTTGGTGATATGTTAAAGAGAATCGTGAATTCGAAATTGTAACGCGAAAGAATAAAACTTGTGTGGTGTGTGTTGTGTGTGCGTGTACGACATGGCGAGCTCATCATTTGTGGTAGTGGGTGAGTTATTTGTGGCAGGGAACATAGTGAAACGTTTCATTGTGTCATAGACAGGATTCGTGAAATTCCGTGCAGTTCTTTCTCCTATTACGAAAACTTAAGGTATATAGTGATGGACAACCAAGACAACGCGAATAGATGTCGAGTTCAAAAATTAGGTATGTACTTTTTGTGGTTATTTTTTTAGTTTTTATTTTGTTTATGTACAGTGAAATTATTTTAGCATGGCCGCTCAAGATCAGACCTCAGAGCTGCCGGAAGATTCCATTCCTTAAAACTATCGCTTTAGGGGGGAGCGCGTCCTTTCCCAGGACGTGTTGACAGCCCTACTCCAGTTCAGTAAACATTGACCCTGACTATTCGTCTCCGCAAGGTGACAGTTTTCAGTTGCATTTCTCTAACAGAGTACAGCTATTTGCATGAAGTTCTGTACAGTGATTATTATTTTTTGTGATCATTGCAATGCGTCCTGTTCAAAGCAACTTTCATAAAGACATCTTTCACAGTCAGACGCGTGAAGTCGTTGCAAAAGTATATCAGTTTATGAAGAGAAGCAAAAGAAGACATTGAAAATATGAAAACAGTTCTTAAGGCAGTAATTCCTGGTTCGGGTGTTTCGAAAAGATCTATTTGCAGAATTAATAAGGAAATTAATTTATTTAATCAGGAGAATCGTGTTCATTTTCTACTCCTAATTAAGAAAAGAAAAAGGACGTGGAATCTGCTCTCGACAGTTTCAATGAGAGTGTGTTTCACCGCACTATGATTTAATGCACCATATCAAGAAATCGTTATTTTTACAGGAAACGACGCGATAGTAAAGACGGTGAAAATGATACTACTTATGATTGTGAGGAAACGGGTATCAGTGACAGTGGAAAACATATGGATGATAACAGAGCCAGGCCATCTCGTGAATTTGGTGTTTCTCCATTAACCGAGCAAAGACACTACAGCAAATTGATTTCGAAGGCTGTTCGCTAGCTTGTGCTATAGCAAAGGTAGGCTAATGTTTTTGGTTTTGACAGACGAACCAGGCGCAAGCGAGCGCCACCTTCTGGCTCTCCCCCATCACTTTCAGCTTCCCCCTCTACTCGCGAATCTCAGCGGCCACCCTAGAAAAATTTAGCTGTAAGTTAGTGCATGCAATGAGAAAATGATGATTTTCAAGGAAGATTTAGAATGTGTCTAACTTGCAACATACACTTCTAAAATACTTCAGAGTAAAGTAGAATGACGCAGACTTTAATATTTGGAATTATGCGTTCAATCTGTAATATCATGATCGCATCCCCACATCTACCAGCCAGGAGACGCCACTGGATTTGCTTATTATCGTACAATTCTTTTTTGTTATCTGAATGTCTGAGAGTTATAAGATGTGGTTCCCAGAATGTTATGCCATATCTCAGGCGGGAATGAACATTCGCAAATTATACACAACGAACAGTATGAAGACTGACGGAATTGAAAGAATTCTGAACGCGTAGCATAATGAACTTAATTTTGTGTTCAATTCATTTAAGTGGGCATTCCATTTGAGGTTTGACTGAATTGATAGACCTAAAAATTTTGTTACATTAACATCAGTCAATGGCACACCGTTCATTTTCAATGGAGTACAGAATTTTTTATTTGATATGGAAAACTGCATTGAAACTGTTTTATTTTCATTTACTTTTAATTTGTTATTACGGAACCAATTTGAAACGTCTGATATTGTACTATTTACGGTTTCTTTGTTGCAAAGAATATTTGTATCATCCGCAAAGAGAACTGTTCTTCCGTTTCGAATCGCTAAGGGCATGTCATTTACGTATAATAGGAAGAGAATAGGGCCTAAAATCGATCCTTGCGGGACTCCACGTGCAATTGGCAAAGAACCGGAAAGGTGTGTACATAAAGTTCCATCATTCCAGTAAGGTATTTCTACTCTCTGAGATCGTTGTTTAAGGTACGAACATAGCCAATCTAGAGCAATACCACGGATTCCATACGAAGGTAATTTTGAAAGTAAAATGTTATGATCAATGACGTCAAAAGCTTTTGAAAGATCTAAAAATATTCCAATAGTTGCTTCGTTTTGATCCAATGATGAGGCAACATCCTTAAGAAAAGAAAAAATGGCTGTTTCCGTAGATTTTGATTTCCGGAATCCATGTTGGCAATTTGAAAACGCGTCGTGTTTATTGAGAAAGGTTTCCATTCGCACATAAAAAAGTCTCTAATATTTTTGAAAAAACTGACAAAAGAGAAATTGGCCGATAATTTTGAATTTCATTTGTGTTGCCTTTTTTGAAGAGCGGCTTAATCTTAGCTGTTTTAAAAATATCTGGAAAAATTCCGGTGCATAAGGATGCATTAAATATGTGAGTTAACGGGTGTATAATGGCTGGCGCGCACGTCTTTAACAAACAATCCGGAAATTCATCTAAAA